>CM026397.1:56589531-56935435 GCA_014843695.1 Archivesica marissinica | reverse complement strand
TGACATTCATTCACCACTGACATTCACTCACCACTGACATTCACTCACCATTGACACATTGACATTCACTCACCATTGACATTCACTCACCATTGACATTCACTTACCATTGACATTCACTCACCATTGACATTCACTCACCATTGACACATTGACATTCACTCACCATTGACATTCACTCACCATTGACATTCACTTACCATTGACATTCACTCACCATTGACATTCACTTACCATTGACATTCACTCACCATTGACATTCACTCACCATTGACATTCACTCACCACTGACATTCACTCACCATTGACACATTGACATTCACTCACCATTGACATTCACTCACCATTGACATTCACTTACCATTGACATTCACTCACCATTGACATTCACTCACCATTGACACATTGACATTCACTCACCATTGACATTCACTCACCATTGACATTCACTTACCATTGACATTCACTCACCACTGACATTCACTCGCCATTGACATTCACTCGCCATTGACATTCACTCACCATTAACATTCACTCACCATTGACATTCATTCACCATTGACATTCACTCACCATTGTCTACACGGGGCAAATGAATTCTGTAAGTGGTGACAACAATTTTAATCAGGTCCGCTCAATTTTCAAAATTGATGGCTAATTATTTTTACAGCCTGCATTGATGCCCTGGCACAATATAAGAAGATATTAAAGTGATTTTCCTACCATTCATACTCTCCTATAAGATGATCTCACCTATAAGACCACCCCCCCTTACTATGGTCCTGAAATCTGGGGGTTTTGGCATGCACTCGCATATAAGATGGGTTGATGAACTGGAATATGACTCTAAATATATGATGGAACACGACTAATGAACCAACTTCAACATAAGATGAATTGTAAAAATGAAAGATCTCGCTTCGCGATGTTCGGCTTTTGTCATTATAACAACATAAATATGTACATGAAGACAATTTGGTAGGGTTGTTGCTCAGGGCAGCATTACTAACATTCTCTCTTTTATTACATTTGTTAACCCTTAGGCTTGCAAAAAGTGTAGATCCTGATG
The DNA here is from genome assembly GCA_014843695.1 of Archivesica marissinica. NCBI lineage: Eukaryota > Metazoa > Mollusca > Bivalvia > Venerida > Vesicomyidae > Archivesica > Archivesica marissinica. The sequence continues at coordinate 56,934,366 of CM026397.1, read as the reverse complement.
AGCCAGCTCGTGTCAAGCCGTCACATCAGGATCTGCAATTTTTGCTTGTAATATTACTATTTTTAGACAAAATTACCTATTTTGATAATGAACTGGTCCAAATGTAATTTGCTTATTAATTTATTGGTCTGAAAATATCATGCACCAGTCCATGTCAGTTACTTGGTGTTGAATGGGTTAATATCATGCACCAGTCCATGTCAGTTACTTGGTGTTGAATGGGTTAATATCATGCACCAGTCCATGTCAGTTACTTGGTGTTGAATGGGTTAATATCATGCACCAGTCCATGTCAGTTACTTGGTGTTGAATGGGTTAATATCATGCACCAGTCCATGTCAGTTACTTGGTGTTGAATGGGTTAATATCATGCACCAGTCCATGTCAGTTACTTGGTGTTGAATGGGTTAATATCATGCACCAGTCCATGTCAGTTACTTGGTGTTGAATGGGTTAATATCATGCACCAGTCCATGTCAGTTACTTGGTGTTGAATGGGTTAATATCATGCACCAGTCCATGTCAGTTACTTGGTGTTGAATGGGTTAATATCATGCACCAGTCCATGTCAGTTACTTGGTGTTGAATGGGTTAATATCATGCACCAGTCCATGTCAGTTACTTGGTGTTGAATGGGTTAATATCATGCACCAGTCCATGTCAGTTACTTGGTGTTGAATGGGTTAATATCATGCACCAGTCCATGTCAGTTACTTGGTGTTGAATGGGTTAATATCATGCACCAGTCCATGTCAGTTACTTGGTGTTGAATGGGTTAATATCATGCACCAGTCCATGTCAGTTACTTGGTGTTGAATGGGTTAATATCATGCACCAGTCCATGTCAGTTACTTGGTGTTGAATAGGTTAATATCATGCACCAGTCCATGTCAGTTACTTGGTGTTGAATGGGTTAATATCATGCACCAGTCCATGTCAGTTACTTGTTGTTGAATGGGTTAATATCATGCACCATTCCATGTCCGTTACTTGGTGTTGAATAGGTTAATATCATGCACCAGTCCATGTCAGTTACTTGGTGTTGAATGGGTTAATAGATTGCTTTATGATTTTTGTGAAGAACAGATGCAGTGTGCAGTTGATTTGATCAGGTATTTACTAAAAGCACGAGCAGTATGCTGATAATATTTGATGTTGCATTTTAATGCACTTAAAATTATCTCTAATCGTAAAATCTTGATTTTTGTTTCCGATGAAAATGTAGTTACCGTAGCGATGACGTGCTATCAATAGGTTTTCTTTTAATTCGACAATTTATCAAATCATTATAAACAAAAACATTGAGCAGCAATTTTGATTCAAAAGTTGGACTGGTTGACTTTCTGGTGGCATGCTTAACACCCGTGATAGAATTGGGATTCAAACCTATCAAGTAACAGGCATGGTACAAATGATCCCTCAGATTCCTTGGACGTATAAGGCCCAAAACACAAACAAATGTAAGGCCCTCCTGGTGAGTGGAATACCAATCACTTGTGCCTCATCCTCTGGGTTCGCGCCCTACCAGGGTCAGAATCTTTAGTATAAACTTGATTTATTTTACAACGATTGCGAAACAAGCGTTAATAATTTATATTAATCACTCTCGTTTGGCGCGGATGAAAGCGTATATGTGGTCATTCGTGTGGGAGAAATCGGAGTACAAGAAAACAAACTCACATGTCCAATCGGGCAAATTAAGTCAATTAATAAAACACTGCATGTAGGTCACAATCACAGTCTAATTAAAGAAAAACTGTAAACAGCATCTTTTTGGAAACTAGTTTTGTCATAATTTCAAACATGATCCGAACCATCTGGTATTGATCTCTATACTGCAATGTTTGTTTTAATTAGGTCAACCACTAAATAGGTCAACGCAAAGAATATATTTTAAGCAACATCTCATGAAAATAATTTTGTCAGAATTTCATCAAATTTAATTTGAAGCATACTGATGGTACCTATGATTAATGTAGAAAACTAGGTCACTAGGTCAAATTGATTAAAACACCCACACTATGCCTCAATATTCCGAATTTGATCAAACTTGGTTTGAACATCCTAGAATTTACCTCTGCAACTTTTGTTCAGATTAGTTTGTCTATTGAAAAACAAGGTCAATAGGTCAAATTAATAAAAACCTTTATATATCTGGTTGCTAAGGAGAATGACTCAGGGTGCATGTTGCTCTCTTGCTTGTCATGCCATTGTGCCAGATTGTTCAAATTAGAAGCCGTTTCTTGCTGGATTGTAATCTAGAATGTGTGCATTGGTTCCATCAGTTTAATCTAACCACAATGTTTGCCAGGTCCTATCTTATTGCTGTTTGACTGTTATGTCATAGGGAGATCTGGTTCTGTTGTCTAGACATTGGTCTTATGTCGGTAATAACTGTATCATGGGCACTTCTGTTGTTTCTTCTGCACAATCTGTGCACAACAAGATGTGTTTTAATATGTCTTTGTTTCTTCTGCAAAATCTGTGCAAGCAAGGTGTGTCTTTGGCTCTTCCAAGTTTTAGATTAATTAAAGATTTTATTTGACAGGTTTACAAGTACTTCAATGAAATAAATGTATAGTCTATAAGATGTTCTTGCGTTTGGTGTGCATCTGTTCTTAGTGCATATAGATACTGGAGGTTGATAGAAGAGCTTTATTTAAACTCGACACAAAGTGTGTGCATAATGTTGAACATTGAAGGTTATAATTATAGAGATTTATTATATGGAAATGGAGTAGATTGGGAATGAGCTCTGAGAATGATTAGTCGAAAGATCATGGAGCTGGTTTTGCGATTGAGCAGCAATCAAGGAAAAAGAAATATTTATAAACTATTAAGGTGCATCTGCTTCTGCAAATTGACCGTGAAATAAATAGAATTAATTCAAAATGTGTGTGAATATGATCCCAAGGGAAGCTGTATCACATGTTATCCTTGTCCTCAATAAAAATGTTGTGATCACTCAGGGATCATTCTAGAGGGCGATGTGGGCGAAATTGTCGCCCTAGGGACCCTGACTTCGCCCTCTGGGGGCCCGGCCTGCCCACTTCTCCCTAAAATTTTTTACGATTTTCAAACAAAATTTTGTCTAGTAAGATACATTGGCCCATTATAAAGCACACCTTCTATTCAAATGTTGTATTTAATGGTTGTACTGTGCATTTTAACCCTATTTTGCAGAAGTATATTAAAGAACAGCATTTAAGGAAGCGATCACGCGCTTTCTCACTTCTCCCAAAAATTCTGACCTAGAATGAACCCTGTGATTACCAACCATATTCTTGTCCTGAACTCTACTTGGCGCTTTCTAGTCATAATTGACGTCATTTGTATGTCACTGACAGCTTGAGTTCGAAAATGTTCGCTGTGACAACATTTCAACATGGAGCAGCTATGTACCACCGTGCACAATGTCCACTGCTTTAAGCCAGTAGAATCTGATAAGTTTCTATATTTCACTGGAAAGCAGAAAATAAGTTTCTCTATTTCACTGGAAAGCAGAAAATAAGTTTCTATATTTCACTGGAAAGCAGAAAATAAGTTTCTCTATTTCACTGGAAAGCAGAAAATAAGTTTCTATATTTTACTGGAAAGCAGAAAATAAGTTTCTATATTTCACTGGAAATCAGAAAATAAGTTTCTCTATTTCACTGGAAAGCAGAAAATAAGTTTCCAGTGTTCTCCGGAAGCCCCGGCGGCCGGCGATTTCGCCGACTACACGCTGACTGAGCGCCGGTTACTTTCCGGTATAATAAATATATTATTTCGAAACAAAACAGCGAATATTTAGGACGAAATCGTCAAATAAATCGATCCGGAAGTGATTCTGTGGGCGCATCCATTTTATCGGATGTTTTTGTTACAATGCGCATAAGAGACGCGCATCTAGTACAAATGCAAATGATCAGGGCTATCTACCAATCATATCGCTGGGAAAATCTGGATTTTCCGTGAGTTTCTAAATTTAGACGACTTTTTTTTTGAAAATGAATGCAAAAAAGAAAAGTAAACTTTCCAATAATCAAAGAGTTATGTCAGATTTTTGTCACACAGGTAATGATCAGTGATGTACAGGTAGTAGGGCAGTGCACATGTACCATGTGTGTATGGGTCTGTGTGTTTATTAGAGTTGTGGAACCTATGCTAGGTGTATATCCACATATAATAATGACCAGTATAAAATGTTAATTGCACTTGCCGTGTATATTATTATTTTCTTAAGTCATGAAAACAACTTTCAAAACACTCTTGTTGAATTTTTTAGCTTCATCACGTGACCTTGCTGCTCAATATCGCAACGGTGTCGGTCGGCACCGGTTTATATGCCTGAATACTTCAGGGCACCTATGGCTATGCACTGTGTACTTGTTTTTTTTAATTTATCCACCATAATTTATTGAATATCTTATTTTGATATAGTACATCATTGAGTAAAAACATTTATTGGTCTTAATCAGAAATGGTATAGAAACTATTTTTCGTGTTGGGTGTAGATTTTTTAAATTCGGATAGCTACCCGAATTGCTCATACACTGTAACAGTTTCGGTGGAAACATTAATGTCAGAGACTGCCTTTAGAAGAAGATAGTGTCGAGTGTGTTGCATACATAACTGGTATATAGTTGTACAAGTGGAAAGAACGGGTCAACAATAGTAAAACAAAGTACATGTACATGCTTGAAACTCCATGACACCAAGATCTAACATTTGTTATATAGTCTCAATCTGTGTTTAACAATTTATTTTTTTCTGTGAAAATAAAATGTGTAAAAATGATCAAAAAATTGGTGTAAATATTGCCTTAAAAATGCACCAGGTTGCACGAAATGAGACAAATTTTGGAAAATTTTCGGGGGGGAGGCCCCCCAAACCCCCCCTGCAGGAGGGGAAACCCCTTCCGCACTCTCCCCCTCGCCGGCTCGGTAGCGAGTGAATGCCGGTTACTTATAAATTAAAACCGGCTACTTCATATTCTACGGAGAGCACTGAGTTTCTATATTTCACTGGAAAGCAGAAAATAAGTTTCTATATTTCACTGGAAAGTAGAAAATAAGTTTCTATATTTCACTGGAAAGCAGACAATAAGTTTCTATATTTCACTGGAAAGCAGAAAATAAGTTTCTATATTTCACTGGAAAGCAGAAAATAAGTTTCTATATTTCACTGGAAAGCAGAAAATAAAAGTAATTAGTATATTGCTTTTGAACTAGCTTCTGCATACATCTTGGTGGGTCGTTTGTACTGGTAGCTGTGAGTGATGTTTGAATTTTCCCCCACATTCTATGTTGAGTGAGTAGAAATGACTTTTATTCCATGTATTAGAGGTAATTTATTTGGCCAATGCTATCCAGTTTCTAAGATTAGCTCTGTGGTAAATGAGCTTCTTGTGCTTGAAGCTGCCAATTATACCAGCAGCTTTCCTGTATCAATGTTGGTTTGTTACAGATCTCCCTTCCTGGACCTCATGCTATAAAACATGCCATAAACAAACAACTTTCCTGTATCACTGTCGGTTTGTTACAGATCTCCCTTCCTGGACCTCATGCTATAAAACATGCCATAAACAAACAACTTTCCTGTATCACTGTCGGTTTGTTACAGATCTCCCTTCCTGGACCTCATGCTATAAAACATGCCATAAACAAACAACTTTCCTGTATCACTGTCGGTTTGTTACAGATCTCCCTTCCTGGACCTCATGCTATAAAACATGCCATAAACAAACAACTTTCCTGTATCACTGTCGGTTTGTTACAGATCTCCCTTCCTGGACCTCATGCTATAAAACATGCCATAAACAAACAACTTTCCTGTATCACTGTCGGTTTGTTACAGATCTCCCTTCCTGGACCTCATGCTATAAAACATGCCATAAACAAACAACTTTCCTGTATCACTGTCGGTTTGTTACAGATCTCCCTTCCTGGACCTCATGCTATAAAATGTTTTTTGTGCCGTAAACAAACAACTTTCCTGTATCACTGTCGGTTTGTTACAGATCTCCCTTCCTGGACCTCATGCTATAAAACATGCCATAAACAAACAACTTTCCTGTATCACTGTCGGTTTGTTACAGATCTCCCTTCCTGGACCTCATGCTATAAAACATGCCATAAACAAACAACTTTCCTGTATCACTGTCGGTTTGTTACAGATCTCCCTTCCTGGACCTCATGCTATAAAACATGCCATAAACAAACAACTTTCCTGTATCACTGTCGGTTTGTTACAGATCTCCCTTCCTGGACCTCATGCTATAAAACATGCCATAAACAAACAACTTTCCTGTATCACTGTCGGTTTGTTACAGATCTCCCTTCCTGGACCTCATGCTATAAAACATGCCATAAACAAACAACTTTCCTGTATCACTGTCGGTTTGTTACAGATCTCCCTTCCTGGACCTCATGCTATAAAACATGCCATAAACAAACAACTTTCCTGTATCACTGTCGGTTTGTTACAGATCTCCCTTCCTGGACCTCATGCTATAAAACATGCCGTAAACAAACAACTTTCCTGTATCAATGTCGGTTTGTTACAGATCTTCCTTCCTGGTCCCTCATGCTATAAAACACGCAGTAAAAACGTTTCTCGAAGTTGACCGTCGCATACAACCCCGTACAGCAAATTGTTTTTACTGTGGAACATTGATACAATGCAGCATAGAATCATTATATGCTGTCCTATTTGCTCAGTGGTTAGCTCGATCGCTTCTCACCAATGCAACCCGGGTTCGATCCTCAGACCGGGAAGTATGTGAGATGGTACGGTGGTCGCCAGATCGGACAGGTGACTTTGCCCTCTGCGGGCCCCACTTTTCCCTAAAAAAAATCCTTTTACAATTTTCATACAAAATGTTGTCCAGTGAGATGCACTGGCCCATTATAAAGCACTCCTTCTATTCAAATGTTGTATTTAATGGTCATACTGTGCATATTAACCATATTTTGTTAAAATTTATTAAATAACACCATTTAAGCCATTCAACACCAAGTAACTGACATGGACTGGTCCATGATATTTTTAGACCAATAAATTAATAACAAAATTACATTTGGATCAGTTCATTTATCAAAATGGGTAATTTATTTTCTAAAAATAGTTATATTACTTGAAAAAAGTGCAGATCCTGATGAGACGGCTCGTCACGAGCCGGCTCATCTGGATCTACACTTTTTTGTAAGCCAATTTAGAGGTATGTGGTGTTGAAAGGGTTAAGGATCTCGCGTTTTCTCACTTCTCCCAAACATTCTGACCTAGAATGAATCCTGCTTTATCCAGCTGTGCTGTAAACAGGAGACAACAGGGCACCATGAAATGTTAATTACACATAATGACAATACCCATACATTATGCTAAGCTCCCAAGTGACCACAAAAAGCATACATCTAGTGATAAGCTTCAAATAGAATTACCATGTTCATCTTCTTCCAATGTCATGGAAGAACAGAGGAGGCCATTTCAAAATAGTTCAGGATATTAATTGAAAACAACAAGCCTTAGGCAGAAAAAGTGATGAAGATATCAACACACTGCAGAACCAGTACTGAAACACATGACAGGAACCAGCGCTGAAACACACTGCAGGAACCAGCACTGAAACACATGACAGGAACCAGTGCTGAAACACACTGCAGGAACCAGCACTGAAACACATGACAGGAACCAGTGCTGAAACACACTGCAGGAACCAGTGCTGAAACACACTGCAGGAACCAGCGCTGAAACACATGACAGGAACCAGTGCTGAAACACACTGCAGGAACCAGCGCTGAAACACATGACAGGAACCAGTGCTGAAACACATGACAGGAACCAGCGCTGAAACACACTGCAGGAACCAGCGCTGAAACACATGACAGGAACCAGTGCTGAAACACACTGCAGGAACCAGTGCTGAAACACATGACAGGAACCAGTGCTGAAACACACTGCAGGAACCAGCACTGAAACACATGACAGGAACCAGTGCTGAAACACACTGCAGGAACCAGTGCTGAAACACACTGCAAGAACCAGTCCTGAAACACACTGCAGAAACCAGCGCTGAAACACATGACAGGAACCAGTCCTGAAACACACTGCAGGAACCAGTGCTGAAAGACAATGCAGGAACCAGCGCTGAAAGACATTGCAGGAACCAGCGCTGAAACACATGACAGGAAACAGCGCTGAAACACACTGCAGGAACCAACGCTGAAACACATGACAGGAACCAGTGCTGAAACACACTGCAGGAACCAGTGCTGAAACACACTGCAGGAACCAGTGCTGAAACACACTGCAGGAACCAGCGCTGAAACACATGATAGGAACCAGTACTGAAACACATGACAGGAACCAGTGCTGAAACACACTGCAGGAACCAGTGCTGAAACACACTGCAGGAACCAGTGCTGAAACACACTGCAGGAACCAGTACTGAAACACATGACAGGAACAAGCGCTGAAACACACTGCAGGAACCAGCACTGAAACACACTGATTCCTCTGAAACACACTGCAGGAACCAGCACTGAAACACACTGCAGAAACCAGCGCTGAAACACACTGCAGGAACCAGCGCTGACCTATCCTATTGATGACAGAAGGATGCCAGATTGTGTTTACTTGTCTGTCGACTTAAAACACCTCATCAACTGGTATACGAAAAAAAAAAGCCTAATAAAAAAAACAAACAAGAAGATGTTCTGGTAATACAACATGAAGGGCAGACGCGTTGATGAAATGGTTATCAAGAGTTTAAAGATAAGAACTGCTATGTCAATAATTCTTCTCACTAGCTTATCTCCCTTTAATCTCCTGACATCATGCATGCTGAGGAAATAAAATTGAAATGAGTCCACACCTGAGAAATGCTTTCACAGAGAAAGTGGAGTGAATCATTTGTATGTTTCATCACTGTTTGCCCATGTCACCGTTAATAAAAAAATGACTAACTTGCTCAAATCAAGAACTCTTATCTTTTAAAATGTTGTTTCATTCATGTTTAAGTAGACAGTGTGTGTGTGTTCCTGTGTCTCAAAATGTTTTTATTGATTATTTTATTTAACTGCCCAATCGTGATAATTATAGGAGTTTGGACCTTCCCTGTATAAAGGACACAATAAAAGGGGGTTTCTTGTCTGTAACAATACTGACTGTGGTAACCTTATCAAACATCAATATCAACAGTCCAAATACACTGGGTACTGTGGGCCTCTGTGTCATCAATATCAACAGTCCAAATACACTGGGTACTGTGGGCCTCTGTGTCATCAATATCAACAGTCCAAATACACTGGTTACTGTCCTCAATATCAACAGTCCAAATACACTGGGTACTGTGGGCCTCTGTGTCATCAATATCAACAGTCCAAATACACTGGTTACTGTCCTCAATATCAACAGTCCAAATACACTGGGTACTGTCCTCAATATCAACAGTCCAAATACACTGGGTACTGTCCTCAATATCAACAGTCCAAATACACTGGGTACTGTCCTCAATATCAACAGTCCAAATACACTGGGTACTGTCCTCAATATCAACAGTCCAAATACACTGGGTACTGTCCTCAATATCAACAGTCCAAATACACTGGGTACTGTCCTCAATATCAACAGTCCAAATACACTGGGTACTGTCCTCAATATCAACAGTCCAAATACACTGGGTACTGTCCTCAATATCAACAGTCCAAATACACTGGGTACTGTCCTCAATATCAACAGTCCAAATACACTGGGTACTGTCCTCAATATCAACAGTCCAAATACACTGGGTACTGTCCTCAATATCAACAGTCCAAATACACTGGGTACTGTCCTCAATATCAACAGTCCAAATACACTGGGTACTGTCCTCAATATCAACAGTCCAAATACACTGGGTACTGTCATCAATATCAACAGTCCAAATACACTGGGTACTGTCCTCAATATCAACAGTCCAAATACACTGGGTACTGTCCTCAATATCAACAGTCCAAATACACTGGTTACTGTCATCAATATCAACAGTCCAAATACACTGGGTACTGTCCTCAATATCAACAGTCCAAATACACTGGTTACTGTCCTCAATATCAACAGTCCAAATACACTGGTTACTGTGGGTCTCTGTGTCCTCAATATCAACAGTCCAAATACACTGGTTACTGTGGGTTTGTGTCCTCAATATCAACAGTCCAAATACACTGGGTACTGTGGGTCTCTGTGTCATCAATATCAACAGTCCATATACACTGGGTACTGTGGGTCTCTGTGTCATCAATATCAACAGTCCAAATACACTGGGTACTGTCATCAATATCAACAGTCCAAATACACTGGGTACTGTGGGTCTCTGTGTCCTCAATATCAACAGTCCAAATACACTGGGTACTGTCCTCAATATCAACAGTCCAAATACACTGGGTACTGTGGGTCTCTGTGTCCTCAATATCAACAGTCCAAATACACTGGGTACTGTGGGTCTCTGTGTCCTCAATATCAACAGTCCAAATACACTGGGTACTGTGGGTCTCTGTGTCCTCAATATCAACAGTCCAAATACACTGGGTACCGTGGGCCTCTGTGTCCTCAATATCAACAGTCCAAATACACTGGGTACCGTGGGCCTCTGTGTCATCAATATCAACAGTCCAAATACACTGGGTACTGTGGGCCTCTGTGTCATCAATATCAACAGTCCAAATACACTGGTTACTGTGAGTCTCTGTGTCATCAATATCAACAGTCCAAATACACTGGTTACTGTGGGCCTCTGTGTCATCAATATCAACAGTCCAAATACACTGGGTACTGTGGGTCTCTGTGTCATCAATATCAACAGTCCAAATACACTGGGTACTGTCATCAATATCAACAGTCCAAATACACTGGGTACTGTCATCAATATCAACAGTCCAAATACACTGGGTACTGTCCTCAATATCAACAGTCCAAATACACTGGGTACTGTCATCAATATCAACAGTCCAAATACACTGGGTACTGTCATCAATATCAACAGTCCAAATACACTGGGTACTGTCATCAATATCAACAGTCCAAATACACTGGGTACTGTCATCAATATCAACAGTCCAAATACACTGGGTACTGTCATCAATATCAACAGTCCAAATACACTGGGTACTGTCATCAATATCAACAGTCCAAATACACTGGGTACTGTCATCAATATCAACAGTCCAAATACACTGGGTACTGTGGGCCTCTGTGTCATCAATATCAACAGTCCAAATACACTGGGTACTGTGGGCCTCTGTGTCATTAATATCAACAGTCCAAATACACTGGTTACTGTCATCAATATCAACAGTCCAAATACACTGGTTACTGTCATCAATATCAACAGTCCAAATACACTGGGTACTGTGGGTCTCTGTGTCCTCAATATCAACAGTCCAAATACACTGGGTACTGTGGGTCTCTGTGTCCTCAATATCAACAGTCCAAATACACTGGGTACCGTGGGCCTCTGTGTCCTCAATATCAACAGTCCAAATACACTGGGTACCGTGGGCCTCTGTGTCCTCAATATCAACAGTCCAAATACACTGGGTACCGTGGGCCTCTGTGTCCTCAATATCAACAGTCCAAATACACTGGGTACCGTGGGTCTCTGTGTCCTCAATATCAACAGTCCAAATACACTGGGTACTGTGGGTCTCTGTGTCCTCAATATCAACAGTCCAAATACACTGGGTACTGTGGGTCTCTGTGTCCTCAATATCAACAGTCCAAATACACTGAGTACTGTGGGTCTCTGTGTCCTCAATATCAACAGTCCAAATACACTGGGTACCGTGGGCCTCTGTGTCCTCAATATCAACAGTCCAAATACACTGGGTACCGTGGGCCTCTGTGTCCTCAATATCAACAGTCCAAATACACTGGGTACTGTGGGCCTCTGTGTCATCAATATCAACAGTCCAAATACACTGGTTACTGTGAGTCTCTGTGTCATCAATATCAACAGTCCAAATACACTGGTTACTGTGGGCCTCTGTGTCATCAATATCAACAGTCCAAATACACTGGTTACTGTCCTCAATATCAACAGTCCAAATACACTGGTTACTGTCATCAATATCAACAGTCCAAATACACTGGTTACTGTCATCAATATCAACAGTCCAAATACACTGGTTACTGTCATCAATATCAACAGTCCAAATACACTGGTTACTGTCATCAATATCAACAGTCCAAATACACTGGGTACAGTGGGCCTCTGTGTCATCAATATCAACAGTCCAAATACACTGGGTACTGTGGGCCTCTGTGTCATCAATATCAACAGTCCAAATACACTGGTTACTGTCCTCAATATCAACAGTCCAAATACACTGGTTACTGTCCTCAATATCAACAGTCCAAATACACTGGTTACTGTCCTCAATATCAACAGTCCAAATACACTGGTTACTGTCCTCAATATCAACAGTCCAACTACACTGGGTACTGTCATCAATATCAACAGTCCAAATACACTGGTTACTGTCCTCAATATCAACAGTCCAAATACACTGGGTACTGTCATCAATATCAACAGTCCAAATACACTGGGTACTGTCCTCAATATCAACAGTCCAAATACACTGGTTACTGTCCTCAATATCAACAGTCCAAATACACTGGGTACTGTCCTCAATATCAACAGTCCAAATACACTGGGTACTGTTGGCCTCCGAATTGTTTAAAGGTCAATATCTTCAAATCACCTTCCCCTCACCAGGGTAGGTTTAAATCCCACTAGGGGTGTCAAATTCCACTAGGGGTGTCAAATTCCACTAGGGGTGTCAAATTCCACTAGGGGTGTCAAATCCCACTAGGGGTGTCAAATCCCACTAGGGGTGTCAAATTCTGACATAAAGTATGCATAATAATATATAAATATTTAATTTGCCAAAATGCTATTGACAAGTTCAGTTTATGGACAGAGCTGTGAAAGTCTGTGCTTTTGTTAACACCCTTTGAGTTATTTCAATATAAGGTCATCCATCATTTATTGAGCCAGAAGAAACTGTTTTAAAAAAAAATATTGAAATTGAATGTTTGTTTTCTTAATTTTTTTTTTTAATCACACACAGGAAGCCACTTTGAGGCCATAATCTGTGATAAAAATCCCGTCTTATAGGCAAGTAAGTATGGTACATTGTAGGCTGCTCAATGTCCTCTCCCGTTGGTTTCTAATATAATGAACCGTTGCTATAACAAGCTATCCCCTTTCTAATGAGGCACTGGCTTTTTTTTAAAATATAAAAACACACTTATGATAATATGACAGAATTACACAGAAGTTGAGGAGTTGTGTGTTTTACGTTTATTTATCGTCGCTACCGGTTGCCCATATGAGCGACGCCTCCTGAAGAGATTAGTCATTTTAGATTTTTGGAAGATAGTGCAATGATACAAACAGACCCATTCCAGAGTCTCCTCTGGTTCTTTTACGTGCACGGTGTAATGCACCGACACAAGACCTCGGTTTAAAGTCCATTATGATTAGGGTCAGAAAGGGGATCGAACCTGCGATCCCTGGAATACCAGTGGAGGAGATGTGTTGCACCATCTACTTGTTTCTTTCATGGATTGATACCAACAACAAGAGATTTGTTACATTACAACCAATTATAGATGTGAGGTAATTATGGAACATGCATCACCATTATACAATTGATAAGACGTTCCCATGGTATACCTGTCTCTGTCAATTAGACAGGCAAGTGCTCCTGGATCATTGTTTATCTTGTCTTGATTGGATGCACCTGAATCCTCTATCTCCCAAGCCTGCTGTGTGGAACCTGCCGTCCTGCAATATGGAAAGCATAGAATTATCAAATTAAGATTAATAAAAAAAAAATGAACATATTTCTTTATTATCTAGCATATATTTGTGAATGAAATTGCATTTCAAAATACGATATAGATATATAAAACTTGATATCATTTCGTTCCCAACAAGTTTGCAATTTGAAAATATTAAGTCGTATCCTAGTATATCTTAGTTTTCAATTATTTCAGTTGCAAATTCATATAGTTTAAACTTTATTTATTTTACAACGATTGCAAAGCAAATTCTAACAACTTATATTAATCACTCTCGTTGGCGCGGATGAAAGCGTAAATGTGGTCATTCGTGTGGGAGGAAACCGGAGTACCCGGAGAAAACACACCTGTCCGATCTGGCGACCACCGTACTATCTCACATACCTAACGGTTCGAGGATCGAACCTGGGTTGCATTGGTGAGAAGCGAGCGTGCTAACCACTGCGCTAATCGGACAGCATATTTACATAATACATATTTAGCCACTGTGGACATCTATCTCTATACTTAGCACAACGTTGTTTCCTTTTGCAACTTTAACGTGATTAATTACTCAAATAAATATGATTGGTTTAACCCTTTCAACACTACAGGCCTCTAAATAGACTTACAAAAAGTGTAGATCCAGATGAGCCGGCTCGTCACGAGCCGGCTGGCTCATCACGAGCCGGCTGGCTCATCTGGATCTACACTTTTTGTAAGCCTATTAAGAGGCCTGTAGTGTTGAAAGGGTTAGAGAAGTGAAATTAGCCGGCTCATCTGGATCTACACTTTTTGTAAGCCTATTAAGAGGCCTGTAGTGTTGAAAGGGTTAGAGAAGTGAAATCAGCCGGATCAGCATGTGCTACATTGGAATAGATAGAAAGAGAAATCAATCTATTTCTGTAGAATTCATTATTAACAACCAACCTGGGTATTAAGGCTTTGAACAGCAGTGATATTTGAAGAGCATGATATGCTACTGGGATGTGAGCATCTATGATGGAGATTGTGCCTATGATGGAGATAGTTCGTCTTTTTATCACTCATGGGTGTTATTGGTGTTGCTACATAGAGTATGAAGTAGTGAATGAGTCCATTACATTCTGTAGTGTACCCGCTTGCAATGTAAATATACAAGTGTCAGAAAGCGAGATGTGTGTTCCGAGACAGATGATGCTCATAAAGGAATTTGTTGCCAGGAATACAATGGATTAATTAGCTGTTGTTATATTCACGATTCCTTCTGCTGTTTCTTTGAGGTGTGTTCAGAGAGCGTTTCAAACAATTGAACTTGAATAGTGGTGCTTGTATTAATGCTGGGAGCTCCTGTAAAAGTGTACAATCGTTGAAACACGGAAGTGTATTGTTTTAAGTTTTTAACTATTGCCAGCCTTGGAAGCTATGTGAATAATGTGACTTTGTTTATTTAGATGGTCACTTTAGTGTAGTTACGTGGAATTTGAATAGGATTTTGAAAGTGCAACAGTGTAGGATATTAGTATGGATAGCAGTTTGAAAATGTGTACTATGTGCTATAGTGTGGTATCCGTCTGTCTGTATGCCCTTGTTTGAGAGATTGAGGAAGCGTTGGAAGGAATTTCGTGCAAGTATGGCCGAGAGAGCGGTCATCAAGTTCAACTTTAAGCACAGATTCAGGAGGCGACAACAAGAGGTAGGTCTACAGTGATAGTATTCAGCTCACCTAAGCCACCCAGTGCCACTTGACCCCCCCTACCCCAGTGCCACTTGTTATCCCCTAGTTCCACTTGGCCCCCCCTAGTTCCACTTGCCCTACCCCAGTGCCACTTGTCATCCCCTAGTGCCACTTGGCCCCCCCCTAGTTCCACTTGCCCTACCCCAGTGCCACTTGCCCTACCCCAGTGCCACTTGACCCCCCCTACCCCAGTGCCACTTGACCCCCTCTACCCCAGTACCACTTGACCCCCCTTACCCTGGTGCCACTTGTCATCCCCTAGTTCCACTTGCCCCCCCTACCCCAGTACCACTTGACCCCCTACCCCAGTGCCACTTGACCCCCTACCCCAGTACCACTTGACCCCCCTACCCAGTACCACTTGACCCCCTACCCCGGTGCCATTTGTCATCCCTAGTTCCACTTGCCCCCCTACCCCAGTACCACTTGACCCCCCTACCCAGTGCCACTTGTCATCCCCTAGTTCCACTTACCCCCTTACCCAGTGCCACTTGTCATCCCCTAGTGCCACTTGTCATCCCCCTCCCCTATCCAACACCACTTGGCCCCCCCCCAATGCCACTTGGCCCCCTCCCCCAGTGTCACTTGGCCCCCTCACCCAGTGTCACTTGACCCCCTCACCCCACCAGTGCCACTTAGTTTATACAAATTTAGTGCCACATGGCCCTCTTGTTAAGTTACTTTTGCAATCTATCTATTAGCCCTCAATTGCTTCAAGAGATACCATGAACAATACTATCTTTCGTTCTGTATGTTACAAGCATATGTAACTTTCGTTCTGTATGTTACAAGCATATGTAACTTTCGTTCTGTATGTTACAAGCATATGTAACTTTCGTTCTGTATGTTACAAGCATATGTAACTTTCGTTCTGTATGTTACAAACATATGTAACTTTCGTTCTGTATGTTACAAGCATATGTAACTTTCGTTCTGTATGTTACAAGCATATGTAACTTTCGTTCTGTATGTTACAAACATATGTAACTTTCGTTCTGTATTCTCTTCATTATACCCTCGGGGAGGACCCTCTGTGGTCTGGTGGTTACGGTCGTTTACTTCAAATCACTTCCCCCTCACCGCTGTGGGTTCGAATCCCACTGGAGGTGTCGAATAATGTCATGTGAGGAAGCTATCCAGCTGGCTTGTGGAAGGTCAGTGGTTCTACCCAGGTATCTACCCATGCATGAAATACTGCTCGGAAGTTTAAGTTTAAACTATTTATTTTACAACGATTGCGAAGCAAGTTCTAACAACTTATATTAATCACTCTTGTTGGCGCGGATGAAAGCGTTAATGTGGTCATTCGTGTGGGAGGAAACCAGAGTATCCGGAGAAAACCCACCTGTCCGATCTGGCGACCACCGTACCAGATCGGATAGGTAACCGGGGTCTACTTTCACCTATGATAGCTGCAGAGTTGCCATATGAACTACCTGTTGATGTGCCTTCATACCCCAAGCAGAGTTGCCATATGACCTGCGCTGTTGATGTGCCTTTATACCCCAAGCAGAGTTGCCATATGACCTGCACTGTTGATGTGCCTTTATACCCCAAGCAGAGTTGCCATATGACCTGCGCTGTTGATGTGCCTTTATACCCCAAGCAGAGTTGCCATATGACCTGCGCTGTTGATGTGCCTTTATACCCCAGCAGAGTTGCCATATGACCTGCGCTGTTGATGTGCCTTTATACCCCAAGCAGAGATGTCATATGACCTGCGCTGTTGATGTGCCTTTATACCCAAGCAGAGTTACCATATGACCTGCGCTGTTGATGTGCCTTATACCCCAAGCAGAGATGTATATGACCTGCGCTGTTGATGTGCCTTTATACCCCAAGCAGAGTTACCATATGACCTGCGCTGTTGATGTGCCTTGTATACCCCAAGCAGAGATGTCATATGACCTGCTCTGTTGATGTGCCTTTATACCCCAAGCAGAGTTGTCATATGATCTACGCTGTTGATGTGCCTTTAAACCCCAAGCAGAGTTGTCATATGATCTACGCTGTTGATGTGCCTTTAAACCCCAAGCAGAGTTGTCATATGATCTACGCTGTTGATGTGCCTTTAAACCCCAAGCAGAGTTGTCATATGATCTACGCTGTTGATGTGCCTTTAAACCCCAAGCAGAGTTGTCATATGATCTACACTGTTGATGTGCCATTAAACCCCAAGCAGAAGCATAAATTCCCCGAGGAAAGTCTTTGCAACTTGGTTAAAAAAACAATCACTTGCTCTCATGTGTAGCTTCTACATGTTTGATTCTTGTAACTCATGCCTCCTGATGCCATCACCACTACCACATACATTGCTAATGTAGTTCCTACATAGACATGCCTCCTGATGCCATCACCACTACCACAGACATTGCTAATGTAGTTCCTACATAGACATGCCTCCTGATGCCATCACCACTACCACAGACATTGCTAATGTAGTTCCTACATAGACATGCCTCCTGATGCCATCACCACTACCACATACATTGCTAATGTAGTTCCTACATAGACGTGCCTCCTGATGCCACCATCACCACTACCACAGACATTCATAATAACATTTTAGTAGCCGCACCAACATTCATAATAACATGGCAGTATAATTATAAACCAACATTCATAATAACATTGTAGTAGCCGCACCAACATTTATAATAACATTGTAGTAACCAAACAAACATTCATAATAACATTGTAGTAACCAAACCAACAATCATAATAACATTGTAGTAACCAAACCAACAATCATAATAACATTGTAGTAACCAAACCAACAATCATAATAACATTGTAGTAACCAAACCAACAATCATAATAACATTGTAGTAACCAAGGTCATTGACGGTCAAGGTCACAATGAAAGAAGGTCAAATGTATAAATTGTTGTGTCCATTATATTACTTGATCAACTTTATTATTTTGTTAGCATCTCATCATTGGCAATAAAACCATACAACAGTACAACAGTACAACAGAAAGCATTGGGGTCCCTAAATGCTCAAAATACCGTCCATGGCAAAGAAAATGTCGTACATTATGTGACTGACGAAACAAATACTATAGTTATATAACATGACAAACATCTCCAAGTAACTGCAGAGGAAACAAATACTATAGTAACTGCAGAGGAAACAAATACTATAGTTATATAACATGACAAACATCTCCAAGTAACTGCAGAGGAAACAAATACTATAGTAACTGCAGAGGAAACAAATACTATAGTTATATAACATGATAAACATCTCCAAGTAACTGCAGAGGAAACAAATACTATAGTAACTGCAGAGGAAACAAATACTATAGTTATATAACATGACAAACATCTCCAAGTAACTGCAGAGGAAACAAATACTATAGTAACTGCAGAGGAAACAAATACTATAGTTATATAACATGACAAACATCTCCAAGTAACTGCAGAGGAAACAAATACTATAGTTATATAACATGATAAACATCAAATCTCCAAGTAACTGCAGAGGAAACAAATACTATACAGTCAAACCTGTGTTAGTGGTCACCTCTATTAAGCAGTCAACCTGCATTAAGCAGCCAGTTTTCAGATTCCCAATATGTTATTTTGCTATACATTTGACCTCTGTTAACTCTTTCAACACCAAGTAACTGACATGGACTGGTCCATGATATTCTTAGACCAATAAATGAATAAGAAAATTACATTCGGACCAGTTCATTTATCAAGATGGGTAATTTTGTCTAAAATTAGTAATACTACTTGCAAAAAGTGCAGATCCTGATGAGACGGCTCGTCACGATCTACACTTTTTGTAAGCCTATATAGAGGTCTGTGGTGTTGAAAGGGTTAAGCAGCCATCTGTGTTAGGCAGCCACTTTCTGTGATTCCCTTGGCTGGCTGCTTAAGACAGGTTTGACTGTAGTTATATAACATGACAAACATCAAATCTCCAAGTAAAAAAAAAAGATGAAACAAAATACCAAGAATACTGAATAATATATCGTCAAATAGCGGAACAAGTCGCTACTAAAAAACAATAACAACAACACTACTGGTTTAATCATCAATTTGAGCAATAGAAGTAGATTGAGGAAGAGTTATTGATAAGCTTGTCAGGTATGGGTCCATACAGCATCATTTCTCACATGGTTGTGATACCTGCACAGGTACACACAGATTTGCACCTGTCATAATGCATTCACCAGCAGGCTGTGCATTGTCTGCAGGAAGATCAGAGATAATGTCACTATCATTATGTATATATGTGTGTATAAATGTACACATGATTTCCAGGAGTTTTACCAATTCATCGAATGTGTAAGTGCTTAATGAGATCCCAAGAGCCTCTTGGATGCCAAGTAAATTATTATGCCATTTAATGTTGAAAATGTTTATCATGTGTGTTTTAATTACCTCCTCATTCTGGTTTACTAATTCTTTTGTTATTCTTGTGTCTGTAAGATCTTTTCGGTGTTTGTTTTGACATGGGCGTGTATTTGTGGCATAACGGCATTGTATGTAATGTCCTTTGGATATCTGCAGAAAGAGTTCTATTGTCATTGGTTGAAGAAGTCGTATTGTCATTGGTACAGCTACTGTACTTGGACCATTCAAAGACATTTTAATTTCTTTTACCATTTTGTATATCTATAACATGGTTGTTTCTCTTGTCATTTTGTATATCTATTCTTGGTCATTTTGTATATCTAGAACAGGGTTCCTATTATCAATTTGTATATCTATTGCAAGGGTTCCTATTGTCAATTTGTATATCTATTGCAAGGGTTCTATTGTCATTTTGTATAAAATTAACAAGGTTTACATTGTCAATTTGTATCTATAAGTTTCTATTGTTATTTTCTATATCTATAACAGGGTTTCTATTGTCAGTTTGTATATCTTTATGAGTGGTTCTATTGTCATTTTTTACATCTGTAGCAAGTTTCTAATGTCATTTTGTATAAAATTAACAAGGTTTATATTGTCATTTTGTATATCTATAGAAAACTTTCTATTGTCAATTTGTATATCTATTCGTTTCTTGCAGTTTTATCTGTGACATTGGTTTTGTTTTATCATATCTGTGACTATGGTAAACTGTCAACATTGCTATAACTTTGGCCTTATGGACACTTTCAACATTGATACTTCTTTGGCCTAATGGACACTTTCAACATTGATACTTCTTTGGCCTGTTGGGTAGTTTCAACATCTGTGTTATCTCTGTGATTATGTTTGTGTCCATCCTACAGTTTTGAATCTCTTCTAATCTTTACCAGATTTTGATCATACTATTGAACTATGTTTTATTTCTAATGAGTATTTGTGAGAGGAAATTACTGTGTGCTGTCCATTTACAGATACATGCAGGACATGGTACAAGTTGATTTGATGTCAAGCGCCAGACTTCCTGGCACCTATCTGCTTGTAGAATATATCTACTCCCAATTTTCTCTTCTTCGATAAATTTCCGAGAAATTTTAGTTCACACCTGGGAAATAGATAGTTTCTCACCATAGTCAGGAAAATAGCAATTCTTGTTTATCAGATAATAGGGAATAATGGAGATATAAGTAATTGCATTTTCATTACAGAAGACAGCCTTTAATGTCCAGTTTCAAACCAGCAAATGTTGTAGTAGAAGAGATTATCAGTTCACCTGGGCTTCATATTGATAAGACTTCTCACCACAAGATAGGAAGATGTGTAATTGTTAGGTGTGGGCCAACCAGACCCATTAGTTTAATTTACAGTCAAACTTGAGCCAGCAACTACTTGCTTTAGGCAACACCCCTTTGCATTTATTTCCTTTTGAATTACTTGGGATGAAATTTGAGAACAGATATAGTATAAGTGACATGGATCTATGTATTTGCAAATGTGATTTTATTTGGTGTTAAACATATTTATTCGTTCATAATTTACAGTACATACGGTATATATATTGTATACGAAACGAAAATGGATAAAATTGAAAGCTAATAGCTTATTGAGATTATCTCCCATTTTATTTACACTTATTTGATTTCCCTAGAGCGGTCTCTTTATACAGGTTTGACTGTATATTGTGATGGTATAATTAAATCAGAAAATGTTCAGTCTATATAAAGGGGACTTTGTAGATATGTACATTGTTAATATGGTTGCTGAAATGAGTATTAAAAATATTGGATCTGGAACCAACACATTGACATTATACCGATGCTGGATTCTTCTCCTTTTTCCAATGGACAAAACCGGGTGAAAATACTCAATCCTAAATGTTGGTGATGATGTGGTAGTTTTAAGGGAGGAAAATACTCTTGAAATCCTAAATGTTGGTGATGATGTGGTAGCTTTAGGGGAGGAAAATACTCTTGAAATCCTAAATGTTGGTGATGATGTGGTAGCTTTAGGGGAGGAAAATACTCTTGAAATCCTAAATGTTGGTGATGATGTGGTAGTATTAGGGGAGGAAAATACTCTTGAAAGCCTAAATGTTGGTGATGATGTGGTAGTTTTAAGGGAGGAAAATACTCTTGAAATCCTAAATGTTGGTGATGATGTGGTAGCTTTAGGGGAGGAAAATACTCTTGAAATCCTAAATGTTGGTGATGATGTGGTAGCTTTAGGGGAGGAAAATACTCTTGAAATCCTAAATGTTGGTGATGATGTGGTAGTATTAGGGGAGGAAAATATTCTTGAAATCCTAAATGTTGGTGATGATGTCGTAGTATAAAGGGAAGAAAATACTCTTGAAATCCTAAATGTTTGTGATGATGTGGTAGTTTTAGGGGAGGAAAATACTCTTGAAATCCTAAATGTTGGTGATGATGTGGTAGCATTAAGGGAGGAAAATACTCTTGAAATCCTAAATGTTGGTGATGATGTGATAGCTTTAGGGGAGGAAAATACTCTTGGAATCCTAAATGTTGGTGATGATGTGGTAGCATTAAGGGAGAAGACTCTTGAAATCCTAAATGTTGGTGATGATGTGGTAGTATTAAGGGAGAAGACTCTTGAAATCCTAAATGTTGGTGATGATGTGGTAGCATTAAGGGAGAAGACTCTTGAAATCCTAAATGTTGGTGATGATGTGGTAGTATTAGGGGAGGAAAATACTCTTGAAAGCCTAAATGTTGGTGATGATGTGGTAGCTTTAGGGGAGGAACATACTCTTGAAATCCTAAATGTTGGTGATGATGTCGTAGTATAAAGGGAAGAAAATACTCTTGAAATCCTAAATGTTTGTGATGATGTGGTAGCTTTAGGGGAGGAAAATACTCTTGAAATCCTAAATGTTGGTGATGATGTGGTAGCATTAAGGGAGGAAAATACTCTTGAAATCCTAAATGTTGGTGATGATGTGATAGCTTTAGGGGAGGAAAATACTCTTGGAATCCTAAATGTTGGTGATGATGTGATAGCTTTAGGGGAGGAAAATACTCTTGGAATCCTAAATGTTGGTGATGATGTGGTAGCATTAAGGGAGAAGACTCTTGAAATCCTAAATGTTGGTGATGATGTGGTAGTATTAAGGGAGAAGACTCTTGAAATCCTAAATGTTGGTGATGATGTGGTAGCATTAAGGGAGAAGACTCTTGAAATCCTAAATGTTGGGGATGATGTGGTAGCATTAGGGGAGGAGAAGATAATCTAAATCATTGAAGTTACACAAAAACAACAGTATTAATCATTTCTGGCATGAATTTGGCTCTTGGTGTTGATATTTTGTGGTTTGTTCATAAACTGTTGATTCTGCTTGTAATACACCATTAATGTTGGCCTACTTGCAGGATCCATGTATCTCTTCATGGGCTCTAAGTTAATAACATTTAACAAGGGGCAAGCATTAAATATCTTCATGTTTAACCGGATGTCAGTTTCAAGACAGCCTGATATCGGTAGTGATAATATTATGTCTTTCACCTTTTCAAAACTGATGTAGTTAGATATTTTAACCCTTTTCTTCATAGAGATTTATGTTAATATACTATTATATCTCCATACAAACGACAGCCATTTCACCCTTTCCCTCATAGAGATTTAGGTTGATATACTATTATATCTCCAAACAAACGACATCCATTTAGATATCATGCAGTGGATAAGTAGTGGCCATATCTATCCCACCTCCATAGATATTACTGGGACTACATGAGATTCTGGCCTTTATTATGAACATTGGTTTGGCTACTACATTGTCGATGTGTGTCGTATTGGTAATGGCGTCAAGAGGTGCTTCTATGAGGGAAAGGGTTTATGAACATTGGTTTGGCTACTACATTGTCGATGTATGTTGTATTGGTAATGGTGTCAAGAGGTGCTTCTATGAGGGAAAGGGTTTATGAACATTGGTTTGGCTACTACATTGTCGATGTATGTCGTATTGGTAATGGTGTCAAGAGGTGCTTCTATGAGGAAATAGGTTAAGCAGTGTTACTTTAAATCATTTTGCCTCTTACTTTGTCCATCTCTCTTTAGACTTGGTACCAATGGAAACTTGCTTTCTTATTTAATAAAGCCAAGTTTAAGCAGTGAAATACATGTTCTTCCATTGTTGCTGTATCTGTGTACCATAATTAATTGGAAGTGTTTACTGACATTCCAGATAGAAGTAGCAGTGAAGTAGTTGGTAGGGGAGTTCTTGTCAGATAAGAGGGCCACCGTGTTATCTAGGGATTAGAAAAGTGAACTGCCTACCTGAATGGCAAGAAAGCAATATGTCGGAAATAATGACTCTATTCCATCAGGCACTTACTTTAGCATACCATACCTGATTCTTACTGGTTAATTAATGTGAAGAGCTTTGAATTAATTTATTACTAAAAGAAATTTATGTCTTGGTAAAAAAGTCTTTCAAAAGATTAGTGTTTCTTCCATTCAAATTAATGTTCCATGTAATGTTCCAATCTTCTTGAGATCTACAATATCATTTCATACTTTATTCTTCTTTTCTTTTTGGTGCCTTTATTTATCGTCGAACCCTGGTTAATGGGGGGGGGGGGGGGGGGGGCGACACCTCCAGAAGTATATAGAGGATATTTGTTTCGGGTGAATATGGAATATATCTCACTGAGAAGTGAGAACATTTCAAATATTTTCTCACTTCGAGGTGAGATATATTCCATATTCACCCAAAACAAACAAATTTTCTTTTAATTTATGCTAATTGGTGAAAAACAAACACAAAATGAAGAAATTAAAATAGCTGGCCGTCGTGTTTTTGTGCGGATGAATACATTGACGACTATACGTCGTGAGTCGATACACAAATCTGCCGCCATCTTGAATTTAAAGTTGAATCGAGGAAAAATACATGAAAACATTTATTGTTACAATTTGCAGTGACAAAATTCGAGACAATAATACAGGTAAATAGTGTCATTGAAGCCAGGTAAACGGTGAAAATTAAATGACGGTGCAAGAATGGTGTATTGGGAAGGGAGATAATAATTAAAGCAGTCCGGCAAAATACAGTGAGTGATATGCAGTGAGATATGGATTATATCTCACTGATAGAACACTGTATTACATCAATTAGCATAAAATAAATTAGTGATATTATTTTTTTGGAGGATAGGGCAAGCTACAGAAGATGCCCTAGCCTGGGTTCCAGTCCTGTCGATTTCACTTTTTAACTTCTTGCAAAATGACACGTTGATACGATTCGAAACTCAACACGGCTCAATTAACGGTTTTGGTGTTAAATGAATATATTTATATGACTGACCAGGCAATGTATATCAATACCTGTTCCCAGGCTAATGATGCCCCAATGCAGAAGCATCCAGGTTCTTTTTCTTTCCTCGGTACAGTACCGATTCACGAGATCTCCCATCTGAAAGATTGTTAATATTATTAGGGCCAGATCAGACTTTCTCCTCAATCCCTATGCAGAGTAGATTATAAATTCCACTTTGCATGCACATATTGAAATAAAATAATGCTTGAACTAATCTAGAATTCTAGCTGCTTAGTTATTTGATTGTTTGATGGTTGATGGTGCGAATACACACTTTCCTTGGCTTGTAATGTAAGGGTGGTGTAACAGCAGTGATAAAATTAATAATGCCAACATAAAACCAGTAGGAGCCTTTATTATGTCTGATATAACAATATTTCAACGAGAATTTTGTGTTGTATTTCTTTCATTCACCGATATCTGTAGTATAATGTTCTCAGAAATGAAACCCCAATGAAATGGATTGTCTTCGAATATTGCGGTATTTCTTGCAGTTTGACATTAAATATAATATTCATGGGAATATGATGGATTCTTGACAGTTTATTAAACAGACAGATGCTTGGCATAACTTATTTTCATTTTGAAAGGTACAAAAACTAAGCATATCCTTGAGAAGATTTTGCTTGATATAAATATTTCGTCTTTGGGCTTGTGAGTCACTCCGGCAATGGGGTTTTTATCGTTGTGCAGATCATAGATTGATTCGATAAGGGTCACACACACATTTCACATTATTTACAAATGCAAAAGCGTAAAAAATGGAAGTTTATATCTAAGAATGCATTAATCTTCTTGATGTTACTTGCAGTTGATATTGGCAGGGTAATGTTGTAACAGATACAATTGTATCATTCTAAGAACATGCAGATAGGTATCCCCGAGAAAATTTTAACAGAGAAAATTATTCATGGGGAATGGAGCATCTGATGTTACATATAAATGAACGTCTGCTGCCTCCGCTTGGGTTTGTAGTTGGTCTTTTAAAGTGACACTACATCGGTGAAAATTGCAAAATTCCGCCGATTCTGAGTATTTCAATTAATGAACAAGTCGTCATATACGACGTTTGTTGACGTAATAATATAATGTAAATACGGTCAGCACCCATGCGTAATACAACGCGTGTATCCTGGGTAACAATATTTATGGTACACATTTACCACTATATCTCACATATATGCAGAATTATTTTTCAATTAATCTGATTAAATTATCTCTAAACGACAGTATAAAACGTTTATTATAGACTCCAATAATAAACAAACGTAAAAGCATGGTCATGGCTGACTGCTATATGATTTCATGCTTTCACTTTTGAGAATGTGTAGACCTCAACCTCATTGTTTTATTGATTGATTAAAAGTTAGTGGTTGAATCATATTATCATATATGTCGATGATTTTGTAGCAGCATACTATTTATAAGTAAAAAATGTATTTATTGGCGTTTTGCGATGTAATGTCACTTTAAGAAAATGTATATATTTTTAGTGACTTGATAAAGGATTTGAATTGTTGACCGTACTACCTAGTCATACTTACTCATCCGCAATCTGTCTGGTTGGTGTATATGGTCAGGTTGATGTATATGTGGTCTGGTTGGTGTATATGTGGTCTGGTTGGTGTATATGTGGTCTGGTTGGTATATGTGGTCAGGTTGGTGTATATGTGGTCAGGTTGGTGTATATGGTCAGGTTGGTGTATATGTGGTCTGGTTGGTGTATATGTGGTCAGGTTGATGTATATGTGGTCAGGTTGATGTATATGTGGTCAGGTTGGTGTATATGTGGTCAGGTTGGTGTATATGTGGTCAGGTTGGTGTATAGGTGGTCAGGTTGGTGTATATGTGGTCAGGTTGGTGTATAGGTGGTCAGGTTGGTGTATAGGTGATCAGGTTGGTGTATATGTGGTCAGGTTGTGTATATGTGGTCAGGTTGATGTATAGGTGGTCAGGTTGGTGTATATGTGGTCAGGTTGGTGTATATGTGGTCAGGTTGATGTATAGGTGGTCAGGTGGTGTATATGTGGTCAGGTTGGTGTATATGTGGTCAGGTTGGTGTATAGGTGGTCAGGTTGGTGTATATGTGGTCAGGTTGGTGTATATGTGGTCAGGTTGATGTATAGGTGGTCAGGTTGGTGTATAGGTGATCAGGTTGGTGTATATGTGGTCAGGTTGCTTTGGAACAGATAACCAAAGACATTGCAAAGCCTCATTTAACACAATTGCACCTATTGACATAGCAGGGACTCGCACAAGCCAATTGTACACTATGGACATAGCAGGGACTCACACAAGCCAATTGTACACTATGGACATAGCAGGGACTCACACAAGCCAATTGTACACTATGGACATAGCAGGGACTCACGCAAGCCAATTGTACACTATTGACATAGCAGGGACTCACACAAGCCAATTGTACACTATTGACATAGCAGGGACTCATGCAAGCCAATTGTACACTATTGACATAGCAGGGACTCACGCAAGCCAATTGTACACTATTGACATAGCAGGGACTCATGCAAGCCAATTGTACACTATTGACATAGCAGGGACTCATGCAAGCCAATTGTACACTATTGACATAGCAGGGACTCATGCAAGCCAATTGTACACTATTGACATAGCAGGGACTCATGCAAGCCAATTGTACACTATTGACATAGCAGGGACTCATGCAAGCCAATTGTACACTATTGACATAGCAGGGACTCACACAAGCCAATTGTACACTATTGACATAGCAGGGACTCACACAAGCCAATTGTACACTATTGACATAGCAGGGACTCACACAAGCCAATTGTACACTATTGACATAGCAGGGACTCACACAAGCCAATTGTACACTATTGACATAGCAGGGACTCACACAAGCCAATTGTACACTATTGACATAGCAGGGACTCACACAAGCCAATTGTACACTATTGACATAGCAGGGACTCATGCAAGCCAATTGTACACTATTGACATAGCAGGGACTCATGCAAGCCAATTGTACACTATTGACATAGCAGGGACTCATGCAAGCCAATTGTACACTATTGACATAGCAGGGACTCACACAAGCCAATTGTACACTATTGACATAGCAGGGACTCACACAAGCCAATTGTACACTATTGACATAGCAGGGACTCATGCAAGCCAATTGTACACTATTGACATAGCAGGACTCATGCAAGCCAATTGTACACTATTGACATAGCAGGGACTCACACAAGCCAATTGTACACTATTGACATAGCAGGGACTCACGCAAGCCAATTGTACACTATTGACATAGCAGGGACTCATGAGCCAATTGTACACTATTGACATAGCAGGGACTCACACAAGCCAATTGTACACTATTGACATAGCAGGGACTCACACAAGCCAATTGTACACTATTGACATAGCAGGGACTCATGCAAGCCAATTGTACACTATTGACATAGCAGGGACTCACGCAAGCCAATTGTACACTATTGACATAGCAGGGACTCATGCAAGCCAATTGTACACTATTGACATAGCAGGGACTCATGCAAGCCAATTGTACACTATTGACATAGCAGGGACTCATGCAAGCCAATTGTACACTATGACATAGCAGGGACTCACACAAGCCAATTGTACACTATTGACATAGCAGGACCACACAAGCCAATTGTACACTATTGACATAGCAGGGACTCACACAAGCCAATTGTACACTATGGACATAGCAGGGACTCACACAAGCCAATTGTACACTATTGACATAGCAGGGACTCATGCAAGCCAATTGTACACTATTGACATAGCAGGGACTCACACAAGCCAATTGTACACTATTGACATAGCAGGGACTCACACAAGCCAATTGTACACTATTGACATAGCAGGGACTCACATGAGCCAATTGTACACTATTGACATAGCAGGGACTCACACAAGCCAATTGTACACTATTGACATAGCAGGGACTCACACAAGCCAATTGTACACTATTGACATAGCAGGGACTCATGCAAGCCAATTGTACACTATTGACATAGCAGGGACTCACGCAAGCCAATTGTACACTATTGACATAGCAGGGACTCACGCAAGCCAATTGTACACTATTGACATAGCAGGGACTCATGCAAGCCAATTGTACACTATTGACATAGCAGGGACTCATGCAAGCCAATTGTACACTTGACATAGCAGGGACTCATGCAAGCCAATTGTACACTATTGACATAGCAGGGACTCATGCAAGCCAATTGTACACTATTGACATAGCAGGGACTCACACAAGCCAATTGTACACTATGGACATAGCAGGGACTCACACAAGCCAATTGTACACTATTGACATAGCAGGGACTCATGCAAGCCAATTGTACACTATGGACACAGCAGTGACTCACACAAGCCAATTGCACACTATTGACATAGCAGGGACTCACACAAGCCAATTGTACACTATTGACATAGCAGGGACTCATGCAAGCCAA
The DNA here is from genome assembly GCA_014843695.1 of Archivesica marissinica. NCBI lineage: Eukaryota > Metazoa > Mollusca > Bivalvia > Venerida > Vesicomyidae > Archivesica > Archivesica marissinica. Next base: position 56,904,661 of record CM026397.1, on the reverse strand, counting down.
TTGTACACTATTGACATAGCAGGGACTCACACAAGCCAATTGTACACTATTGACATAGCAGGGACTCATGCAAGCCAATTGTACACTATTGACATAGCAGGGACTCATGCAAGCCAATTGTACACTATTGACATAGCAGGGACTCATGCAAGCCAATTGTACACTATTGACATAGCAGGGACTCACACAAGCCAATTGTACACTATTGACATAGCAGGGACTCACACAAGCCAATTGTACACTATTGACATAGCAGGGACTCACACAAGCCAATTGTACACTATTGACATAGCAGGGACTCACACAAGCCAATTGTACACTATTGACATAGCAGGGACTCATGCAAGCCAATTGTACACTATGGACATAGCAGGGACTCACACAAGCCAATTGTACACTATTGACATAGCAGGGACTCACACAAGCCAATTGTACACTATTGACATAGCAGGGACTCATGCAAGCCAATTGTACACTATTGACATAGCAGGGACTCACACAAGCCAATTGTACACTATTGACATAGCAGGGACTCACACAAGCCAATTGTACACTATTGACATAGCAGGGACTCATGCAAGCCAATTGTACACTATGGACACAGCAGTGACTCACACAAGCCAATTGCACACTATTGACATAGCAGGGACTCACACAAGCCAATTGTACACTATTGACATAGCAGGGACTCATGCAAGCCAATTGTACACTATTGACATAGCAGGGACTCACACAAGCCAATTGTACACTATTGACATAGCAGGGACTCATGCAAGCCAATTGTACACTATTGACATAGCAGGGACTCATGCAAGCCAATTGTACACTATTGACATAGCAGGGACTCATGCAAGCCAATGTACACTATTGACTAGCAGGGACTCAAGCCAATTGTACACTATTGACATAGCAGGGACTCACACAAGCCAATTGTACACTATTGACATAGCAGGGACTCACACAAGCCAATTGTACACTATGGACATAGCAGGGACTCACACAAGCCAATTGTACACTATGGACATAGCAGGGACTCACACAAGCCAATTGTACACTATTGACATAGCAGGGACTCACACAAGCCAATTGTACACTATTGACATAGCAGGGACTCATGCAAGCCAATTGTACACTATTGACATAGCAGGGACTCATGCAAGCCAATTGTACACTATTGACATAGCAGGGACTCATGCAAGCCAATTGTACACTATTGACATAGCAGGGACTCATGCAAGCCAATTGTACACTATTGACATAGCAGGGACTCACACAAGCCAATTGTACACTATTGACATAGCAGGGACTCATGCAAGCCAATTGTACACTATTGACATAGCAGTGACTCACACAAGCCAATTGCACACTATTGACATAGCAGGGACTCACACAAGCCAATTGTACACTATTGACATAGCAGGGACTCATGCAAGCCAATTGTACACTATTGACATAGCAGGGACTCATGCAAGCCAATTGTACACTATTGACATAGCAGGGACTCATGCAAGCCAATTGTACACTATTGACATAGCAGGGACTCACGCAAGCCAATTGTACACTATTGACCTAGCAGGGACTCACATGAGCCAATTGTACACTATTGACATAGCAGGGACTCATGCAAGCCAATTGTACACTATTGACATAGCAGGGACTCACACAAGCCAATTGTACACTATTGACATAGCAGGGACTCATGCAAGCCAATTGTACACTATTGACATAGCAGGGACTCACGCAAGCCAATTGTACACTATTGACATAGCAGGGACTCACATGAGCCAATTGTACACTATTGACATAGCAGGGACTCACACAAGCCAATTGTACACTATTGACATAGCAGGGACTCACACAAGCCAATTGTACACTATTGACATAGCAGGGACTCATGCAAGCCAATTGTACACTATTGACATAGCAGGGACTCATGCAAGCCAATTGTACACTATTGACATAGCAGGGACTCATGCAAGCCAATTGTACACTATTGACATAGCAGGGACTCATGCAAGCCAATTGTACACTATTGACATAGCAGGGACTCACGCAAGCCAATTGTACACTATTGACTAGCAGGGACTCATGAGCCAATTGTACACTATTGACATAGCAGGGACTCACACAAGCCAATTGTACACTATTGACATAGCAGGGACTCATGCAAGCCAATTGTACACTATTGACATAGCAGGGACTCATGCAAGCCAATTGTACACTATTGACATAGCAGGGACTCATGCAAGCCAATTGTACACTATTGACATAGCAGGGACTCATGCAAGCCAATTGTACACTATGGACATAGCAGGGACTCACACAAGCCAATTGTACACTATTGACATAGCAGGGACTCACACAAGCCAATTGTACACTATTGACATAGCAGGGACTCACACAAGCCAATTGTACACTATTGACATAGCAGGGACTCACACAAGCCAATTGTACACTATTGACATAGCAGGGACTCACACAAGCCAATTGTACACTATTGACATAGCAGGGACTCATGCAAGCCAATTGTACACTATTGACATAGCAGGGACTCATGCAAGCCAATTGTACACTATTGACATAGCAGGGACTCATGCAAGCCAATTGTACACTATTGACCTCATTTAACCTAATTGTACACTATTGACATTGCAGAGCCTTGGTAACTTGGTTGAACATCAATGACATTGCTGGGCCTCAGTTGTACTAGGCTTAACATTGCAGGGCCTCAGTTGTACTAGGCTTAACATTGCAGGGCCTCAGTTGTACTAGGCTTAACATTGCAGGGCCTCATTAACTTGATTGAACATCAATGACATTGCTGGGCCTCAGTTCAGTTGTACTAGGCTTAACATTGCAGGGCCTCAGTTGTACTAGGCTTAACATTGCAGGGCCTCATTAACTTGGTTGAACATCAATGACAATCCCGGGCCTCAGTTGTACTAGGCTTAACATTGCAGGGCCTCATTAACTTGATTGAACATCAATGACATTGCTGGGCCTCAGTTCAGTTGTACTAGGCTTAACATTGCAGGGCCTCAGTTGTACTAGGTTTAACATTGCAGGGCCTCATTAACTTGGTTGAACATCAATGACACTGCTGGGCCTCAGTTGTACTAGGCTTAACATTGCAGGGCCTCATTAACTTGATTGAACATCAATGACAATGCTGGGCCTCAGTTCAGTTGTACTAGGCTTAACATTGCAGGGCCTCAGTTGTACTAGGCTTAACATTGCAGGGCCTCATTAACTTGGTTGAACATCAATGACAATGCTGGGCCTCAGTTGTACTAGGCTTAACATTGCAGGGCCTCATTAACTTGATTGAACATCAATGACAATGCTGGGCCTCAGTTGTACTAGGCTTAACATTGCAGGGCCTCATTAACTTGATTGAACATCAATGACAATCCCGGGCCTCAGTTGTACTAGGCTTAACATTGCAGGGCCTCATTAACTTGATTGAACATCAATGACAATCCCGAGCCTCAGTTGTACTAGGCTTAACATTGCAGGGCCTCATTAACTTGATTGAACATCAATGACAATCCCGAGCCTCAGTTGTACTAGGCTTAACATTGCAGGGCCTCATTAACTTGATTGAACATTTGTCACAATTTGTACAAGCATCACATTGCAAGGCCTCATTTGTCTCTCAATTATTCAAATTTCACATTGCAAGGCCATTCGTCTCTCAATAATTCACATTTCTCATGACAGGGCCTTATTTTCCTCTCAATCATGCACATTTCACATTGCCTCGTTTGTCTCAATTATTCCAGGTTGGAAGTACTTTGGGCTGTCTATACTCTATAGAGGTGACAATTCATCTAGCTATGTGAACCAAGAGTCTGTTTCCTATCCACAGAACCTCATGTAATAATATCCACTGCCTGTAATTTCTCTCAGGTTGAAAGGAGCATGAGAAGAGGAGAGATTTGTTTCTAATTATAGAACACTTCCGATGATAAATATTTGAAATAAAAACCAATTATAGACACAGGATGACGGGGCCTCCCTGTCTGAGTGGTTTAGATCGTTGACTTCAAATCACCTGTTGTCTCACTGCTGCTGGTTCAAATACTACTGGAGTGTTGAATTACTTCATGTGCGGAAGCTATCGGTAGGTTGGTGGTTCTACCTGGGTGCCTGCTCATGCCTGAACTACTGCTCACTTAAGCTGTTGGTGCGATGTTAAATCCCCAAAACAAAGAAACGGGGTGATGTAGTAGATAATTGTTATGTTATATTTCGGGTTTTACGCCTGTATCAGCACCATTTTGGGCTATATCGCCGGCGGGCAGTTTACCTAACAACACCTTTCCTGGACAGGCTCCAGCCGTTAACCAGTATTTGGGTGCACCAACCTCCGTAAGAAACTGCCAACTTTTTCATATAAATGAGACACGGTCTGAGCGGGGCTTGTTGTAGATAATTGAGTTACTGTCATTGATGCATGTAATGCACAGCCAGATATAGCACATGATTGACAGTGGACAGTGCATCTGCTCCTAATGAGTTTACCAGTGCGAAGAAGATCTACAATATGAAACACGGTAGTGAATCATACTCTGGAGAGATGCAAACTCCTGCGCTGGGTTGACTGCCATGACCGATTTCTCCCAATCACTTCCTCCACTAAGTTCCATCAAAACCCATCCACAACTGTTTACGTATCCCGCTAACACACAGACACATGCAGCCAAAAAACAATAACCCCTGTTCCTAACTACGGCGCCTGGTTAATTACATACTTTATTATTAGCACAAGATTTACAGCAGACAGTGTACTGCTGTTAATGTGTTTACCAATGTGAAATAGTGATATAAACAACATATAAATGACTGTATAATACCAAGGTTGATTGGGTCCAGTTGATGGTTGCAATATTAATTAATGCGTTGGAGTTTTATGATAGGAGAAGATAGGCAGTAGCCAACATTCATATGATGAAAATAACCTCACACTGTTAAAAAAACAGACGGATCTGTAGTCCAGTGGTAACACGCTGGGCTGGTAATCCAGGGATCGTAGGTTCGATCCCCCCCCGTCTGACCCTAATAAAATTTCAACTGGGACTTTAAACCGAGGTCAGTGCTGTACACTAAACTGTCCATCAGACATTTGTCAATAAGCACCAACAACCCTTGCTGTGCTAAAATTATTGCGAATAAGAGATATAGAGTTGCTTCCCTTGTAATGTTAATATTCTGGATGCTGTTAATTTTTGTTCAATAATGTGCACCAGTTCTGTATTGTGTTAAACTAAACATATGTTTTACCTCACTGACTGGTGCAAATGTTTCAGTTGGGTTATTTCTAGCATTATCATAACACACCTTTCTAGTTATCTATAATGATTCCCAGCTTGTTCATCCATGATTCATGCATCATGCATTTACATCATAAACTTGCATATTCATTGTTTAGTTTGCAAGATAAAGTTGTTGAGCAATAAAATCAATTATTTTGTCTGAATATTGTATATATACACTGCCAGATTCTGTAGTGGAGATGAAAGTGGATTAACTAGGAAAAATAAGAAAAATATTGCACATTTGTTAGCAGTCTGCTCTTTTCGCCTACAGCATGTTAAAGGTTAATTATATACAATTGTTAATAATTTTACAAAAGTTGGGGGACGGTCTGCCTCCGTGGTCGAGTGGTTATGGTCGCTGCTGACTTGTATACCACTGTAACCTATCATCACTGATGGTCACGGGTTTGAGACCCGGTCAGGCAATGTCTCATTTATATGAAAAAGTTGGCAGTTTCTTACGGAGGTTGGTGCACCAAGTACTGGTTAACCGCTGGAGCCTGCCCAGGGAAGGTGTTGTTAGGTAAACTGCACGCCGGTGATATAGCCCAAAAATTGTGCTGATGTAGGCGTAAAACCCGAACAAACAAACAAACAAACAAACAAACAAACAAACAAACAAACAAACAACAAATAGTTGTTTACTATAGGTAAAATTAGGATGCATTTCCATATGAACATTTGTTGCTTAGTTTATACAAATTTATTTTTGCTCGATTGCAAAACAAGTTCTTATAACTTATATTAATCACTCTCGAGACCTCATTCCTGATGTAATCCATCGCCACGAGGGAGAGAGAAGAGGCAACGTGGAATTTAAATGCCTTGCCTAAGGGCACAATCGTAACGGCTCCAGCGGGGCTCGAACTCCAGGCTGTTCGCACCTGAAGCGAACGCGCTACCATTGCGCTATCACGACTTCCACAACAATTGTTTTACTTTTCCATATTAAGATAAAATAGTTGTACATCATGGAAGGCAGTACAATACCTACCAAAGCGGGTCAATGATCATAAGTAGTAACACGCTGGCCTCTTGGTTCAATACCCTACTTATAGCAATATTAAACTAATACGACTTAAATCATAAGTCTTATCGATGAGACTTCAAACCGATGTCGGTGCTCTCCATGGCACCTGCAGGCATGTAGAAGAACTTGATGAGGGAGCTTATGGGATGGTGTTCTCTGTCCGTGTCATTTGACTATCTTCTAAAACCTAAGCTGACCAATGTCTTCTGGAGGTGCCCCTTATGTAGACAACTTGGAAGAGATGATCAATAAACATAAAACACATTCAAGATAAACTAGTTTCTCCATCCCATGTTAACAATGCAGTTACATGAAGATTTGGAATTTTATCTTTAAGATAAACATTGACAACATACAAAGATGAAACACTAGAGTTAAGGTGTAGTGACACCTTGTGAAGCGTAAAACTTCTATTAACCCTTTCCCCCTTAGTAGCGCCTATCGATGCCTATTGCACATAGATTGACACATTAGTCAAACAAGCTATAATAAAGATCGGAACATCGTAGTGCTTGCAGCTTCCAACACCTAATAATTCCTAGTAACCTCCATGAATGTGGAGTAGGCAAGTTCACAGCTTATCCATTGCGTACGATTGGTAAATTACAGCCAAATGTATGAAATAAAACTAAATCTCTATGAGGGAAAGGGTTAAGACACCAGCGTACTTGTTGGAATCGTGGTCAGCTCCAAAGTTACCGGTAGTGATGTGTTATCCGTCAAAGTGTACCTACTTTTCCAGCAGTGTATATTTTAAGTAATGAATCGTGAGTTAATAGTTTCCATTGGGGTATGAACTACATTGGGTGTGTTTAATGTGCGTGGAGGCCGAATGCATGCATGATCAATTTAAACACACCCAATGTAGTTCATACCCCAATGGAAACTATTAATTCGCGATTCGTTAATTATTCTTTTCAATGAGACCAAGAAAAAAATCACACTTTCCAAATAAAAAGGTATTTAATCCAAATTTGCGACTTATCGTGTGGCAGGATCATCCTTGGAACAGCGCAATCTGTAAGACACGCCTTTTCTCGCTGCCTAACACTGTGCATGCCCGTAACTTCGAGTGGCCATGTCAGCTGCATATCATTAGTTGGAAACCCTCGTATGAAATTGTATACAATCAGGGCACATACTTTCATCGTTTGAAATGTAAATATAGTAATAGTATTGTATGCTTCATATACGTACGTGTATATCTCTTCCCTTGATGCCACCGTCTATTTGGTGAATAAAAAGTATGGCTATGGCATCTGTTATCCCTTTCCCCCATAGAGATGTAGTTTTATTTCATACATTTGGCTGTAATTTACCAATCGTACGCAATGGATAAGCTGTGAACTTGCCTACTCCACCTTCATGGAGGTGACTAGGATTTATTAAGTGTTGTATACACTACGTTGTTCCGATCTTTATTATAGCTTGTTTGACTACTAATGTGTTGATCTATGTCAATAGGCATTGGCATCGAGAGGTGCTACTAAGGGGGGAAAGGGTTAATGGCCTTTAGTGTCCCTTATTTGATGTTGAAATTATAAACCATATATATGGTGTGGGTACCGTTTTGGCATCTTTTAGAATGTATACGGTACCTAGGTTTGTTATTGCTATTGGTATATAGGGATAGTATATAGCAGTAATCTCTAGAGTCATCCGACAGTTTACATAATTCATACATATTAATAAAATATTTAGCTAGATAGGTAATATTGTGTTACAGTAATTTGTTTGCTGGGTCATTAATTTTGTGTTATTGACTTGATGACAGTATTGAGGGTGCTGATGGAGCACCGGTACCAATGATGTTAATGTAGCCAGTGTGAATTGTGCTGGTGAAGCCATGGATTGTCACATTCACGCCTGCGACCTTGAGATCCAAGTGGGAAATACGAGGGAGTTAGCGTATAGTATACAAGTGTGATTCGACAAGAAACCGTTTCCTAGTTTCCAACAGTGAATGAGCATTCATTTTGTACCAATAACATTAGGGTTTCTGTTTTGCATGCAGGATGTATTGATTTTGAAAATATTGCGTAATATTGTCTAGAAATGAATTCTAGGAACTGTCGTAACAGACAATGCTATCTTTAGAAGATGTACATAAACCACTGGGGAAGAAATGGGATAAGTACAGTCAGTAACTGTGACTTTACATCATGGGAGAAGTTTACTGTAATTCTAGCCTTCTGATTGCAGTTTTATTGGAATTTGTGAGAGATGTTGAAAGTGAAAGTAAAGAATTGATGAAGATTGTCTTCGATCGGAATTAGGAAATGGATAGACATGTGAAACTGCTGCAGGAGTAACTAATTATTCAATTGGACATTTTTTTGTTCATGACTCGGCTGTTTTTGAAATAATAAAATTAGAAAGATCTAAATGAAAACTTGTAAAAGTCATAATGAAATCTTATTTAAAATGCGTAGATCTAATTGGAACGTGTCTTTCAGATGGGACTTTAGACCGAGGTCTCATGCTGGTGCTTTACACCGTGCACGTAAAGGAACCAGAGGAGATCCGGAATGGGTCTCTGACTATCATTGCACTATCCTCCAAAAATCTAAAATGATTAATCTCTTCAGGAGCCGTCGCTCATATGGGTAACCGGTAGCGACGATAAATAAACGTAAAACACACATATTGTACGTGTAATTTTAAGAATTGTATTGAAATGCATGTTTCATGATCAAGTTTTCCAGGATTTTAATAATTTCAGGAAATTAACAAGTCTGCCTAAACGTTAGAAATGACCGATTATGGCCTCAAAGTGGTCTTACAAATGAGTGCTAAAAAAATGAAACCCCAAATTTTTTGTTTGATCTAATATGAATGGATTCCATAATTCTGTTTTAGAAAGGACAGACAGCCAGCCAGCCAGCCTCTTGACACTGAAAATTTCTTCAACTTGCACCAGCCAAACATGCAATTTACACTTGTGTCTGGTGTCTTATTTTATTTTGTCTTTTTTTATCAACCCATCTTATATGCGAGTGCATGCCAAAACACACAGATTTTAGAACTAAAGTAGGGAGGAGGGGGGGGGGGGGGGTTGTATTATAGGTGACATCGCCTTATATACAAGTTTGGCTGGTACTTCATATTTATATGTTTTTTCTATTTTTTGTATAAGTCTTTATCAGAATTTAGTATTCAAATAAACAGTGGAAGTCGTAATAGCGGAGTGGATGCGCGCTCGCTTCAGGTGCGAAAGGTCCGGAGTTCGAACCCCGCTGGAGCCGTTACGATTGTGCCCTTAGGCAAGGCTTTTAAATTCCACTTTGTATAAACTAAATAAACAATTACATCAAAATAATGTTACGTCCATCTGATATACGTAGGGTATATATATCTCATATACGTACGGTATATATATCTGATGACATTAAAAACAATCTTTTATTTATTATGTGGGTGGGGGTGTGTGGTGAAATATGCAAATGTTTTGATTTTGGAAAAGTAAATACAATACAGCAAATCATGTATAATTTTAACACCGCATGATAATGACACCAGTATCGGAAGAGTCCATTGACTTGTTATAGGTGTATTTATATTACTATGTCATACACAACTTGACTATTTTGTAGTTTATAAAATTTGAAAATAAAAGTATTGCCGGTCTAACGTTAGACTATACCTTCATACTACGTTACCATTCAATTTCATAAACTACAAAATACTTCTGATAATGTTGTCATTATCGTGCGGTGTTTATACATGAACTACTGTATTGTATTTACTTTTCCAAAATCAAAACATTTAGTTTAGTTTATACAAATTTATTTTAGCTCGATTGCGAAACAAGTTATTTCAACTTATATAAATCACTCTCGAGACCTCATTCCTGATGGAATCCATCGCCACGAGGGAGAGAGAAGAGGCAACGTGGAATTTAAATGCCTTGCCTAAGGGCACAATCGTAATGGCTCCAGTGGGGCTCGAACTCCGGACCGTTTGCACCTGAAGCGAACGCGCATCCACTGCGCTATCACGACTTTCACAATCAAAACATTAGCATATGCCCCACCACACGCCCCCACCCACATAATAAATAAAAGGTAATGTCATTATCGTGCGGTGTTTATAGATGGTAAATGTGCAAGTGTTACGTTCTGAATAGATACTTGAGGCAATTTGATATAATTGGTACTTATCTATGTGAAGGAGGGGTGTATTAGCCAAAAATACAATGAAGCTAAGTTAAATATTTATGTTAATTGTAAAATACACAGCGAGACATTGTTTGGATCAGTTTTGTCAATATCGAAACAATGCAACAACTGGGTAAGGTTATATCAAGTGAACATGATAATAACAAGTGATATATCGAGGCCCCAACAGAAATATACACAAGCAAGCTTAGCTATTCTATCAAGAATGACTGCGTCAAAATTAGTGTTGGGGCCTCATGGATTAGACGTGACCCTATGTGTTTGAACTGTGAATATTATTCTCATGGGAAGCATGCATTGCAAGTTAAACACTTACAATAGGTTTGCACTGTGTGTGTAATTAGTGACACATTCATTGAACTGGTTTGATATTACCTGTGATTGGTCAAACCATGTTGTATTGGGAGAATTGGCTGCTAGTGTGGACAGCATATTATACATGTGCACTGTATTACTTGCAGGAGTTACTCATCAATTCTTACTTCGTGTTATTCTGTTGTGTGAATTAACCGGCGGCTGACTGGTACGAAAGCAAAATGAAATCTCATACTGTTTTATTAGCATATTTTACATAGCTCGATGAAAATAAGACAATTTGTTGATATAAAATCCGCAGCCGTCTGTTGCTGTTGCTCATCTGGAAGCATACATGTGGATAGAAGGAATATTCTGCTTTTTATAACGAAACGACGTATTGGTGATCATTACTAGTTCAGTTGTTCTGCTGCGTCGATTATTTGTCAAAATATGCACGTTAGAGATGTTATATATTATTTATATTCATTACTAGTTCAATTGTTATACTATGTCGATAATTTGTCAAAATATGCACGTTTAGAGATGTTATATATTATTTATATTCATTACTAGTTCAATTGTTATACTATGTCGATAATTTGTCAAAATATGCACGTTTAGAGATGTTATATATATTATTTATATTATTTATGCTGTTTCTCCAGATTGTTGATTGACACAGTTATGGATCCCCCCCCGGGTTATGTACTTGTTTATTACCCATATACGCTTTGTACTAGGATTCTCTAGCCAAATCTGGTACATATTGGATATGTTGCAATATTCTGTCGTCCATCGGAGTGATTGATGTGCTTAGGAATGACTGTTATGCTTGTTAAATGTTTTAGCCTGGCTATTTAGGGAATAATCGATTCATTGGTTGGCGTTGGCGTTTCACTTCGATATTAGAATTGATCGGTATTCTGTCTGGTACAGAACGGACAGACCGGCAGTTTTAGCGAGCTCGCTAATTAGATACATTATAACATCTATCTTCACAGTGCCATTCATTACTACTTCAGATTGTCTTCTTCCCTCGAGAATGTGCAATAGTCCAGTGTACATGCCTGTCTGTTCTTCCAATTACTCCCACATCCTGTGATAGAAAATCAGGAAGTGCTGTTTCTTCTTATGCAGGAAGTGTATCTGACTGCTACAAAACCAATCTTCCTATACAGGAAGTGTATCTGACTGCTACAAAACCAATCTTCCTATACAGGAAGTGTATCTGACTGCTACAAAACCAATCTTCCTATACAGGAAGTGTATCTGACTGCTACAAAACCAATCTTCCTATACAGGAAGTGTATCTGACTGCTACAAAACCAATCTTCCTATACAGGAAGTGTATCTGACTGCTACAAAACCAATCTTCCTATACAGGAAGTGTATCTGACTGCTACAAAACCAATCTTCCTATACAGGAAGTGTATCTGACTGCTACAAAACCAATCTTCCTATACAGGAAGTGTATCTGACTGCTACAAAACCAATCTTCCTATACAGGAAGTGTATCTGACTGCTACAAAACCAATCTTCCTATACAGGAAGTGTATCTGACTGTTACAAAACCAATCTTCCTATACAGGAAGTGTATCTGACTGCTACAAAACCAATCTTCTTATACAGGAAGTGTATCTGACTGCTACAAAACCAATCTTCTTATACAGGAAGTGTATCTGACTGCTACAAAACCAATCTTCTTATACATGAAGTGTATCTGACTGTTACAAAACCAATCTTCCTATACAGGAAGTGTATCTGACTGTTACAAAACCAATCCTCTTATACAGGAAGTGTATCTGACTGTTACAAAACCAATCTTCCTATACAGGAAGTGTATCTGACTGTTACAAAACCAATCTTCTTATACAGGAAGTGTATCTGACTGTTACAAAACCAATCTTCTTATACAGGAAGTGTATCTGACTACTACAAAACCAATCTTCTTATACGGGAAGTGTATCTGACTGCTACAAAACCAATCTTCTTATACAGGAAGTGTATCTGACTGCTACAAAACCAATCTTCTTATACATGAAGTGTATCTGACTGTTACAAAACCAATCTTCTTATACATGAAGTGTATCTGACTGTTACAAAACCAATCTTCCTATACAGGAAGTGAGTGTATCTGACTGTTACAAAACCAATCTTCTTATACAGGAAGTGTATCTGACTGTTACAAAACCAATCTTCCTATACAGGAAGTGTATCTGACTGCTACAAAACCAATCTTCTTATACAGGAAGTGTATCTGACTGCTACAAAACCAATCTTCTTATACATGAAGTGTATCTGACTGTTACAAAACCAATCTTCCTATACAGGAAGTGTATCTGACTGTTACAAAACCAATCTTCTTATACAGGAAGTGTATCTGACTGTTACAAAACCAATCTTCCTATATAGGAAGTGTATCTGACTGTTACAAAACCAATCTTATACAGGAAGTGTATCTGACTGTTACAAAACCAATCTTCTTATACAGGAAGTGTATCTGACTGTTAAAAAACCAATCTTCTTATACAGGAAGTGTATCTGACTGCTACAAAACCAATCTTCCTATACAGGAAGTGTATCTGACTGCTACAAAACCAATCTTCCTATACAGGAAGTGTATCTGACTGTTACAAAACCAATCTTCTTATACAGGAAGTGTATCTGACTGCTACAAAACCAATCTTCTTATACATGAAGTGTATCTTATTTACAAAACCCATCTAACCCAGGAAGAGTATCTTGATGTGTTACAAAACCAATCTTATGATAACCTTGAACGCAAGGATGAGCAAGCAATACATGTGAAAGTACTGTAAAGGCAATAAAGAGTTTATGAAGGATATATATATGATTTATAGCCACAAATTAGCATATGTGTATATAATAAAACACGTTGAGATAATGCAGTTTGAGAGATGTTTTAGATGGGTTTTCAATATGTTACTGTTTGCTGTGTTATTGATGGACACATAGGTGTGTTTGGTGCCAAACTCTGACGTCAGATCAATATTGTTTCTCTAGAGGGAATACGTTTGTGAATGGCTGTTGCATAATAGTGAGGGTGGAGAATTTCGGAGATGAATTGTGCTTTCTGTGATTGGATTACAAGTGTGTGAACTATTCGTTGTTATATTTATACATTGTATTTCGTAATATTTATACATTGTATTTCGTAATATTTATACATTGTATTTCGTATGACATAATAATAATCTATGCCTGGTTAATTTTGAATTTAAATTTTAGGTCCATAAAAAGTTTTTATTGTACTAGTTATTAAATTTTAATTAGAATTTATTATCTTTGCATTTAAATGTTACAGTTGTACATGATGGGAGTTGAATTGTTAGTGCAGATTGTTATGATGTCCTGCATTTGGTTAAAAATTAAGGGTCCGCCTCCATGGTTGAGTGGTTACGGTCGCTGACTTGTATACCACTGTAACCTATCATCACTGATGGTCACGGGTTCGAGCGCCGCTCAGGTCGTGTCTCTTTTATATGAAAAAGTTGGCAGTTTCTTACGGAGGTTGGTGCACCCAAGTACTGGTTAACCGTTGGAGCCTGCCCAGGAAAGGTGTTGTTAGGTAAACTGCCCGCCGGCGATATAGCCCAAAATGGTGCTGATGCAGGCGTAAAACCTGAAATATAATAATAATATAATAAAAATTAAGGGCACATATATTTGAAATGATTTTCCCACTTATTTTACCGGAAAATATGCTTTGTACCATGCAATAATACACATAAATGTATGAAAAATTAGCACCTGGTCCATTTTATTTGTAGACACACTCCTTGATGTTATCTTTCCAAAATGTTTAACAACAAGTATTTTGCTACATGATAATGAATTTTACAGACTTTATCATAACGTAACCATTATGCTTAATTGTACCGTTGTTGTTCCATTTCTCCAGTTACAAGTTTTCAAAGGGGGGGGGGGGTAAAAAGGGAACAAGAATCAATTATTTATTATATAGGGAAGTATGTTAAGTCGAATGTGTATCATGTAGTTACCTCCCCTTAGTCCATCCTGAACTTTTATTTTAAAAATATTTCGAATAGCAAATTTGTCGAAATTTTATTGGCATATACTGTGAATTACAAATGAAATGGAAAATATGTTAAATTTACTTGCGACTGACCAGCTCAAGATATTCATTAATTAAGATTCTTGGTATAATATAATCTACACCGCATACATTTAATGTCAGTAATTATATTTCCCCATCAGTCTTATCATGTGCAATTTTACTATTAATATCTTGCTTGCTATTACAATTGCCTGAAGGGGAAATGATCGGCTTGACATCAATTTTCGATTTTGTTACGGTCACTTAGAATGACTTTTCCCACTTTTCTTATCAGTTCAGTTATACTAGTTCTGAACATGCCCTTGGAATAGATAATATGATGATTGTTCATGCATTATATTAATGACAATGTAATTTATATAGGACGAACGTATCTTTATAATGATGATACATGTGTACAAAGAAGGAACTAAATTATAAATGCAGTATTTATCGTGCAACCAATATGCATATTTTGACAAATGATTGTACTGAAGTCATCATTGAATAAAGCTAAATTTTAGAAACAAAGACCTGAAATTATAAAAGGACTTATCACATGAAGTTTGTGGAAAAGACTAAATGTGTCACTAAGTACATAACATAATATTTTCGTGTTTTACTTTTGCAATTTGTGGTACAATGGTATTGTTCTTATGATAGCCCAAAAAATCTGAACCTACAGGATCTACAGTATTTACAGACATCTGATGTAACAAATATGGACATTAGCCTTGTTAGGATGTGAATGTATAGAAAACATTGGAATTTATTCATTACTTAAGACAAGATTAGATACAATGCCCGACTTATTGGTAATTATATGGTTGATGCTGCGATGGCTGAATATGTTGTGGCGAGCTATTTCTCACTGGTATACGAAACCTAGAAAAATCCATAAAAATACTGCGAACAACCACGAACAATCTGCCAAAATCGTGCAGAATGTATATGGGAGTAGACTCGACAACTCTGATACGGCTAGAAGGGAAAACACGGACATAAGAATCAAAGAAAAACACGAGTTGGAAAGAAAGCAAGTTGCATTAGTGAATAGTGCTGATTCTAACAAAGCTTTAGGATTTGAAGTTGTGAAGAGAATTTCTAGTTTGCAGACCAACAATTCTGGTGAATTATTCACAGAATCCAGAACTGATACAGCGAGACCAAATACAGAGCAAACCGTTCAGAACAATGGATACCTTATACCTGAAAGATTGCATGGGTTATCTGGCGATCACACCAGGATTTGCAGAAATAAGTCGAAGTCGGTGTCTCCACCCCCTAGTGATAGTGTAAACATAGAGTCAAAGGATGATGAAGTACAGTCAAGATGTGTACATGATGATGAAGATGAGACCAGGACTGCAGAAAATGAACGATTTAATCCAACAGTCGAACCTACTCGGAGGTGTATACAAACGGCAACTCCACAACAAATAGCACAGTGTTCAAGGAAAAAGACTTTTATTGGAGATACAGTGACTCAAAGGTGTGAAAAGACAAACACTGAAGTGGAATGGACTGAAAGAACTGTAGATACAAGTACACAAGACATTGTTGAAAGCCCTGAAATTAAAACATGTCCTGGAGGAATTGTTACATTGGAGTCTGTCTCAAAAACATTTTCGAGTGAAACGAATGGGAAAAGTGATCAAGTTTTAGCAATAGAAACTGAAAATGAATATCAGTTTATTAAAGAATCTATAGCTAAATGTTCTGTTACAACAGGATGGAAAGAAATAATAGATGTTTCATCTGAAAAATATCCTGTCTTGACACAAAATATCCGACCAAATAAATTACAGATCCAATCAGACTCTGAAGATTATGTAGATGGTGCTACTGATCAAAGCGTTCGCTTACAAATAAATGGTGCAAGATCAAATGCAAAAATGGCTTATAGAAGAAGTGTTAGCGCTGACTCTAGTCCTTACAGAATGCCCAGTGCACCATCTTATGAACCAATACGTGTCTATGAACAATATTTGGAGAAAGAAATCAAGGAAAAACTTGCCAAATATTCTGAAAGGAGGAAGTCGCTGGAAACTTCAAGCCACGATTACTTGGTACCGGTATGTCATACATCACAAGACAAATACCCGACCGTCAAACGGTTGCCTTCTTCTCAGATCATTATATCGAGATCAAGTAGACTAAGAATGTCAAAACGAACCACTAGAAGCATGGACGAGATACTGGGAACAAGATCAACATTTCTGGATAATTTCGATTTATTTAAATCTCGGACAAAAGATTACTTAAAGTTTGGCTCATCATCAAGAATGAACCTTAGTGAAGGAATGATAAGACATAAAATTAGGGAGCACATGTCAAACATAATTGGTAAGCAGCTACATGCTGGCGACGATGAAGAATATAGACTTAAGCTCGAAAATCCACTATATGCTAAAGATGGTATGGAAACGGATAATGATAGTACTGTTACTAGTGATATTGATATCAATAGTGAACAGAACGGACTAAGGACAGATGAGGACAGTGAAGATTGTCTTGCTGATGATGAAAATGATGAAGTTATGAATTTCACGGTGCTCAATGCTGGAACAACTTTAAGTAAGCCAGTAGATTCATCTAGTGATAAGAATGATGAAGCAATAAATAAGTATGCCTTGATTGAAGATCAAACAGTATGTTTAAGATCAAAACCCGAAGAAGTATTTAAAAAAACTAGTCAATTTGATAACAGTTATAGTAAAGTCATGAATTTGGTCTCCTGCCCAAGCTCTGATGATGCTACTTCTGTTGACATTACTAAAGACACTGTTGATGTCTATGACTATGTGATAGCTGCTGATGCCGAGGCAGTAGTCAAATGCGATTATGAAGATACGTTTGATCTACAACTGTCTCTTGTGGCTGTTAATTTCAAGGAGTTAACTAGTTTAGAAGGTCTGAGAAAGATTAATAATGAAGACCGAATTGTCGGTGAGATAGAAAAAGGACTCAACTTTTGCAGCATTGAAGATATAGTGCCCAAAGAAGATGTTTTGACTCCAATTGACGAGGTAAGTTTGTTTTACAACTTTGTATGTTGTGTAGTGAATGTGTTAGTTGAACAATTGATTTATGCATTTGGTAACTTATTGAACGATTCATTTATACATTTGGTAACTTATTGAACAATTGATTTATACATTTAGTAACTTGTTGAACAATTTGATTGTTACATTTTGTAGTCTGCCTCCGTGATCGAGTGGTTACGGTCGCTGACTTGTATACCACTGTAACCTATCATCACTGATGGTCACGGGTTCGAGCCACGCTCAGACCGTGTTTCATTTATATGAAAAAGTTGGCAGTTTCTTACGGAGGTTGGTGCACCCAAGTACTGGTTATCCGCTGGAGCCTGCCCAGGAAAGGTGTTGTTAGGTAAACTGCCTGCCGGCGATGTAGCCCAAAAACTGCCTGCCGGCGATGTAGCCCAAAATGGTGCTGATGCAGGTGTAAAACCCAAATATAATAATACATTTTGTAACTATTTAGATGTTACAGTTTGGAACTTATTGAACGATTGATTGTTACCAACAAAAGCTCTGTATATATTGTAAACAGTGGCACAGTGTAGCGTTCACTTGACAATAGTAAATTAATATTTCCTGCACATGTGCAATTTAATCAAGAGGCCATTAATATACCAGGTGTTTATTATTCAGCTTTGTTATGCACTAAGAAACCACCAAAACACTTTATGGAATAAGACTCGCGCAAAAGGAACTGATGTACAAATGTGTCCCGGGTTCGGGGATTATTTTGCCTATTTGTATGTCCCCGAAGTGATGCATATATTTTACGCACTGTCTGTGTGTCTGTCCGTCTGTCCGTACCCATAAAATGGCACTTGCGAGGCTATTATAATAGATTTACTGTCTAGTGGTCTAGGGTTTGTAATTAATGTGGCTATAAATTGTGTTTATGTGACAATAGAGGAGAAAAGAATAGCCACTTAATATACAATTTTGGATAGTCCTTCCAGTCAATATTTCCAGTCCTGCTTTGGCTATGGTGGGGGGAATTCATGACCTAGATACTTCTTGTTGTTTATGTCTATCACTGCCAACCAATCATTTTCTCTCAACTCTGCAACCCCTGTAAGCAACTGAGAATTTTCTCACATATCACCAATTTATCACGTGTCCCTGATGGGGAGCGAACCTGTAGTCCTGATGATATCGGTGAAAAGCGAGTTCTAGACCACTCAGCTACAGAGGCTATTGTTCTACGTCATGTAAAAATATGTGTGGATTATCTAGCAATTACTGTAGATTGAGCTGATGAGGAAAATCAGTCATACTAACCGTTGATGTGTTTATTTGAAACATTTTGATAAGCCAATGGTTAGATTTTGAACTTGTTTACAGACGGATCTGTAGTCCAGTGGTAACAGGTTCGATCCCCCATCTGACCCTAATAATAAGTCTTTCAGATTAAACCGAGGTCTCGTGTCGGTGCTTTACACCATGCACGTAAAAGAACCAGAGGAGACTCTGGAATGGGTCTCTGTCTGTATCATTGCACTATCCTCCAAAATCTAATATGACTAATCTCTTCAGGAGGCGTCGCTCATATGGGCAACCGGTAGCGACGATAAATGAACGTAAAACACACAAATTGAACTAGTTTGCTAATGTGTGTGGTTAGGCTAAATATAGAACATTCAATTAATGAAATGCTTGTAGCTATTTTGACCACATATTAGATATCGCATTATCAGACCAGACTTTGCTCAACATTAGGTCATATGTGCGAAATAAATCTGTTTCTTTTATCAATTCAACAGTGTATGTATGCCAAAAGAAAGAAAATATCTTGTGAACATTGCAATAATTTTGTAGAGTACGAGTGGTTTGCAATGCTTGGCTTAAGACGTTGTAAAACATACGGAATTTCGATACCTCTGCTATTTCTTTATGCCAAGAGGAAGTGGGTATGCACTTTTCATTCATTCATTCATACAAAGGGAGGTAACCCTTCAGGTAATACTTTCAGAAACTTTCAAGTTTGTGATTCGGATTACACTCTTACCTCCCTTTGGTTGATATTTTGGACAAGACGTAAACGCTTTCACTAGTGTAGTTAGAACGAAATACTCCAGATACAGGGAGTAACAATGGATCAGAAAGTGGCCATATATTTAAAAATTGGGCTGTATGGTATCAGTATTCAGTGCAAACGTTCTATGATAATGAATATAAATTTAAAATCAATTGGCATATTGGTCATACAAGGGGATTACGTTTTATCAATGTGGGTTTTATTTCCAATTTGATCTTGGTTGATTTGTTTACTCTGGCCAGTAATACAATGAAGTAGCTTAGATGGATCAAACTTCTAACAAGTTGCATTAAAAATCACGCTGATAAATAAGTGATTTGTATATGGTCACGAAGAAGTGGGTCGTTGATGCATTGCCAGTGACTTGAGAGGGGCTCTTCTTTCTTGATGGTTTCTGTTATGATTCTGTTTAAAGTGGCATTGATGTGTATGCTACGCGTGTACTTTGATATAGAGGCTTCGTCGCAAATATAAAAAGGCCAACCTGTCGGCCTCCGTGGTCGAGTGGTTACGGTCGCTGACTTGTATACCACTGTAACCTATCATCACTGATGGTCACGGGTTCGAGCCCCGCTCAGGTCGTGTCTCATTTATATGAAAAAGTTGGCAGTATTCTTACGGAGGTTGGTGCATCCAAGTACTGGTTAACCGCTGGAGCCTGCCCAGGAAATGTGTTGTTAAGTAAACTGCCCACCGGCGATATAGCCAGAAATGGTGCTGATGCAGGTGTAAAACCTGAAATATAACATATAACATAAAAAGGCCAACCAAATCGTCAGTTGCGTGAAATACGTTTGCTACCATTCAAAGTTAAACAATTTTGCATTATAACAAACAATTTTGCATTTTAACAAAATTATAACAAACAATTTTGCATTATAACAAACAATTTTGCATTATAACAAACAATTTTGCATTATAACAAACAATTTTGCATTATAAAGGGAGATATCGCCTACAGATTTGTAGTTTCATCGATTATATGTTTCATTGCAAGTCAAGTGCAAACGGCGTTATCATATAGAGGGAAGTAACTTTTGTAAGATTGTCCTATGTTAGGCAAACTGTACTAGTGCTTATTGTAAGATTGTCCTATGTTAGGCAAACTGTACTAGTGCTTATTGTAAGATTGTCCTATGTTAGGCAAACTGTACTAGTGCTTATTGTAAGATTGTCCTATGTTAGGCAAACTGTACTAGTGCTTATTGTAAGATTGTCCTATGTTAGGCAAACTGTACTAGTGCTTATTGTAAGATTGTCCTATGTTAGGCAAACTGTACTAGTGCTTATTGTAAGATTGTCCTATGTTAGGCAAACTGTACTAGTGCTTATTGTAAGATTGTCCTATGTTAGGCAAACTGTACTAGTGCTTATTGTAAGATTGTCCTATGTTAGACAAACTGTACTAGTGCTTATTGTAAGATTGTCCTATGTTAGGCAAACTGTACTAGTGCTTATTGTAAGATTGTCCTATGTTAGGCAAACTGTACTAGTGCTTATTGTAAGATTGTCCTATGTTAGGCAAACTGTACTAGTGCTTATGTGCATATTGATCTTAACCCTTTCAACACCACAGACCTCTAAATTGGCTTACAAAAAAGTGTAGATCCAGATGAGCCGGCTCGTGACGAGCCGTCTCATCAGGATCTGCACTTTTTTCAAGTAATATAACTATTTTTAGAATTTTTTTTACCCATTTTGATAAATGAACTGATCCAAATGTAATTTTGTTATTAATTTATTGGTCTAAAAATATCATGGACCAGTCCATGTGAGTTACTTGGTGTTGAATGGGCTAAATACGCTTCATACACGCTAGGGTATTTTAAAATTTAATTATTAACAAATCAGGTAACTTATTTGTATAAAGAATAAGTCATGCCCAGCCAGCTTAGGTCTCAGTTTCTCCCATCCCAAAGTTGTGTCTCTGTGATGGGGTGGAGTACAGGGCATAGGAAAGAGGTAACCATATAAGCAAGTTGCTTTCTCCTCAATCATACATGTATGTACATAGGAAAGAGGTAACCATATAAGCAAGTTGCTTTCTCCTCAATCCTACATGTATGTACATAGGAAAGAGGTAACCATATATGCAAGTTGCTTTCTCCTCAATCATACATGTATGTACATAGGAAAGAGATAAGCAAGTTACTCTCTCCTCAATCCTGCATGTATGTACATAGGAAAGAGGTAACCATATAAGCAAGTTGCTTTCTCCGCAATCCTACATGTATGTACATAGGAAAGAGGTAACCATACAAGCAGGTTGCTTTCTCCTCAATCCTACATGTATGTACATAGGAAAGAGGTAACCATACAAGCAGATTGCTTTCTCCTCAATCCTACATGTATGTACATAGGAAAGAGGTAACCATATAAGCAAGTTGCTTTCTCCTCAATCCTACATGTATGTACATAGGAAAGAGGTAACCATATAAGCAAGTTGCTTTCTCCTCAATCCTACATGTATGTATATAGGAAAGAGGTAACCATACAAGCAGACTGCTTTCTCCTCAATCATACATGTATGTACATAGGAAAGAGGTAACCATACACGCAGGTTGCTTTCTCCTCAATCCTACATGTATGTATATAGGAAAGAGGTAACCATACAAGCAGACTGCTTTCTCCTCAATCATACATGTATGTACATAGGATAGAGGTAACCATATAAGCAGACTGCTTTCTCCTCAATCCTACATGTATGTATATAGGAAAGAGGTAACCATACAAGCAGACTGCTTTCTCCTCAATCCTACATGTATGTACATAGGAAAGAGGTAACCATACAAGCAGACTGCTTTCTCCTCAATCCTACATGTATGTACATAGGAAAGAGGTAACCATACAAGCAGACTGCTTTCTCCTCAATCCTACATGTATGTATATAGGAAAGAGGTAACCATACAAGCAGACTGCTTTCTCCTCAATCCTACATGTATGTACATAGGAAAGAGGTAACCATATAAACAAGTTGCTTTCTCCTCAGTCCTACATGTATTTTCATATTGTGATCATTAGACTATGTATATTCATTGAAATAAAATATTGTTTGTTTTACGGGGCATATAACCTTGCATCTCTATTTGGTCAAGGGTTTAACTAGTCAAGGTTTATAATTGCCAGTGTATCTCTCTGCAAGGTTTATAATTGCACTCATCTGGCAGTGTATCTCTCTGCAAGGTTTATAATTGCACTCATCTGCCAGTGTATCTCTCTGCAAGGTTTATAATTGCACTCATCTGGCAGTGTATCTCTCTGATATGCCAATACTCTTGCTGGAAGTTGTGTTCGCTTAGCAGAAAGTTAGATGGGGTGGTAGCCTGGGAACAGGCGTCTATATATTTTGCCTGGTCAGTCAAATAACTATATTTTAACACCAAGACTATTAATTGGTCCATATTGAGTTTCTGATAATGTCATTTTGCCAGAAGTTAAAAAGTGAAAAATCGACAGGCTGGAACTCAGGCTAATGGGGTGGGTGTGTTGTTATAAAGAGATAACGCACCCATACCATGATCCAAGTTCAATTACCACCAATGTCAGTGACCTGGTCACTGGGTCGGGCTTGTTGGACTATATAAATTACTGTCTGTTGTACTAAAGTTCCTGATTTAGGCAATGTGTCCATAGGCACAGTCTCTGAATAAATTCCTATAGCTTGTACACTTGCATTCGAGTGGCGTTGGTTACGAAATAATTTTGTAACAAGTTTTCATAGTAGGTGGGTGCAGTGTGGTCATAGAAGTGTGTTAATATTTACATAATTTACAGTTCACAGTTTCATTCAGTTTATTCTGTACATCAGAGTAAGTTTGAAGATAAAATCGTTTATTGAAGTATACATTTTTGTAGTTCTTTCAATTCACTCTTGATATAATATTGATATACAAAGTCTATTCATGAACAGTTGTTACTCTTTATCGCTGGTATGTCGTTTAAATATTCATATATTATGAAATTGAAATGATTAATATTTTCACCATCAGGACGCCCCCAGGCAATGTAGCAAGTTATAATTTTAAGTATGTCAGGCATTAATGGTGTACTGCTAGATTTTAATTGTGTGAAGAGCTGTTGATTTTATGACAATTTTACATCACTCTCAACAGCTAATCTTTGACCGTACATCAGATTTTACAACTAGTTGTGATCCTGGTATTTGTGATCCTGGTAGTTGTGATCCTGGTAGTTGTGATCCTGGTAGTTGTGATCCTGGTAGTTGTGATCCTGGTAGTTCCTGGTAGTTGTGATCCTGGTATTTGTGAGCCTGGTATTTGTGATCCTGGTAGTTGTGATCCTGGTAGTGGTGATCCTGGTATTTTCACTCTTTGCAACCAGATACAAAAAATTGTCTTGACTGTGAATATTTGATATTGCGTAACACGGATTTCGATTCAAATGACTGAATGCTACTTGAGGTTGTATCCGTAAATCTAATGTGGTAGCTTGCTAATACTGCCGGCTGTAAGTCTAATTTCCCATATGGTAGCTTGCTAATACTGCCAGGCTGTAAGTCTAATTTCCCATATAGTAGCTTGCTAATACTACCAGGCTGTAAGTCTAATTTCCCATATGGCAGCTTGCTAATACTGCCGGCTGTAAGTCTTAATTTCCCATATGGTAGCTTGCTAATACTACCAGGCTGTAAGTCTAATTTCCCATATGGCAGCTTGCTAATACTGCCAGGCTGTAAGTCTAATTTCCCATATAGTAGCTTGCTAATACTGCCAGGCTGTAAGTCTAATTTCCCATATGGTAGTTTGCTAAAACGGACAGGCTGTAAGTCTAATTTCCCATATGGTAGTTTGCTAAAACGGACAGGCTGTAAGCCTGATTATTAAATTTGTGTTTGGGGGGGGTTGATGGTGGCTGTAGTGTTAAATCTTTTGATCCTCTTTCCTGCCTGGTGCATTATCACCAGGGTTGCCCATGGCATTATCACCAGGGTTGCCCATGGCATTATCACCAGGGTTGCCCAGTGCATTATCACCAGGGTTGCCCAGTGCATTATCACCAGGGTTGCCCGGTGCATTATCACCAGGGTTGCCCATGGCATTATCACCAGATTTGCGTGGTGCATTATCACCAGATTTGCCCAGTGCATTATCACCAGGGTTGCCCACGGCATTATCACCAGGGTTGCCCAGTGCATTATCACCAGGGTTGCCCGGTGCATTATCACCAGGGTTGCCCATGGCATTATCACCAGATTTGCGTGGTGCATTATCACCAGGGTTGCCCATGGCATTATCACCAGATTTGCCCAGTGCATTATCACCAGGGTTGCCCACGGCATTATCACCAGGGTTGCCCACGGCATTATCACCAGATTTGCCCAGTGCATTATCACCAGAATTTCATAATGTTTCTAAATGGGGGGGGGATTTGCCTCATCAGAATTGACTATTGACATTGATACGCCGTCGTAAAGCTTTTAATATAGTATTGTGTTTGAAATGCTGCCAGATAGTATCACTGTGCCCCGATACCATTTACAAAACATTGCATATTGTCATCTTATTGATGATCTTGTCTCTTGCGGCCTATCTCAATAAACCGTATTGTGTATTAGTGACACGCTAGTTTAACCAAATTTGTCTTCTGTCATAGTAGCGGAGTAGTAACAATCTTACGACTGACTGACAGATAAAAATCTCGCCCGCCTGGCCTTTATTATTATGTTTACTATCAGTTTTAGCATTACGGGCTGTGATAGTTAGCAATTTCGTATATAAATTTTAAATTGGGTTAGTGCTACGGTGGATAAACACTGCAAAAATGCAGAAAAAAATGTGCTTTTCGGTTTTTTCGGATAGTTTTGATGTGAATTGGTAGATCTTGTGTGACATTCGGGTTCTAGCAGCATCTGTGTATGCTTTATTGGATCGTTGTGAAGGTAGATTTGGTGCTGTAAGGGCAATTTGATACAGGTGTTTCGCGAGAGATGTGTTTTGTTTAATGAATAAGTTAACATAGTGTTTACGTATTATGTTATAGTGAATAGGTATCGGTTGCTTTAATTTCGTACAAATATCAGGAAAGAAATATATTCATAAAGTTAATAGACAGAATTGCAAGGGTTAATCGTTATAAACAATGAACACATTTGGATAATAATGTTAGTCAGCCTCCGTGGTTGAGTGGTTATGGTCGCTGACTTATATACTACTGTAACCTATCATCACTGATGGTCACGGGTTCGAGCCCCGCTCAGACTGTGTCTCTTCATATATGAAAAAGTTAGTAGTTTCTTACGGAGGTTGGTGCACCAAGTACTGGTTAACCGCTGGAGCCTGCCCAGGAATGTTGCTGTTCGGTAAACTACACGCCGCTCAGATGGGTGACCGTAGCGACGTTAAATTAACATAATAAAAAAAATATAAAAAAATAATGATGTTATACTTTTACAAGCAAAGTATAATTTGATTGCGCTGATAAATGTGTTCCAGGAAATTAAAGTATGTTTTTATTGGTTACGGGCGTTTAAACTGTTGATGAACTCTTAAGCCAGTTTATTTTAATATAAAATAGTTCAATATTTGCATTAGAAAAATCACTAAATATTATATTTACCAGTTGACCATTGTCATTTACTTAACCCACCACCATTGTCATTTACTTAACCCACCACCATTGTCATTTACTTAACCCACCACCATTGTCATTTACTTAACCCACCAGACTTGTCATTTACTTAACCCACCACCATTGTCATTTACTTAACCCACCAGACTTGTCATTTACTTAACCCACCACCATTGTCATTTACTTAACCCACCATCATTGTCATTTACTTAACCCACCATCATTGTCATTTACTTAACCCACCACCATTGTCATTTACTTAACCCACCACCATTGTCATTTACTTAACCCACCACCATTGTCATTTACTTAACCCACCACCATTGTCATTTACTTAACCCACCACCATTGTCATTTACTTAACCCACCAGACTTGTCATTTACTTAACCCACCAGACTTGTCATTTACTTAACCCACCAGACTTGTCATTTACTTAACCCACCAGACTTGTCATTTACTTAACCCACCAGACTTGTCATTTACTTAACCCACCAGACTTGTCATTTACTTAACCCACCAGACTTGTCATTTACTTAACCCACCACCATTGTCATTTACTTAACCCACCAGACTTGTCATTTACTTAACCCACCAGACTTGTCATTTACTTAACCCACTAGACTTGTCATTTACTTAACCCACCAGACTTGTCATTTACTTAACCCACCAGACTTGTCATTTACTTAACCCACCAGACTTGTCATTTACTTAACCCACCAGATTTGGTAGTGCTTAGTATTCTACATTTAATTGATATATAAGTTTGACATTAATTGATAAAATAATGTAATTGTCTAAAAATAACAATATATGTATAGCTAAAGAGCACTTGAATATGGTCAAAGTTTACTGTCCTGGTGTATGTAAGTCCCTACCTACCGTATGTGTGATAGCATGTTATATAAACTGTGGTCTATATCAAAGTAGGCTTGGTCTATAAACTGTCATAAACTTGGCCTTAATTGGCTGTGTTGCAATTTTGTCTCTGTGTCAATTAATCGGTGCAATGTTTGGGTGATAATGCAAACTAGATTGTTGTAATTTTTGAAAACATTCCAGCTGTGCCATACAAATGCAGTGTGCATATTTGATGGATAAGTCTGATGAGTGATCAAGTAATGTGGGGGAAAAAACGCAGAGAAAAATGTCACTGAATTTAGAAACAGAAACATTCATGAAAGCAATATGGAGGAAAAGGAATTTGTTTCAAGGTTTTGAGTTTGGATTTTATTTCGTTAATAACATATTTATTCTTACTCTTGTTTGGATGTATGCGGTTGCTAATTGGATTTGAACTAAATTGAGCGCAATTGGGTGTGCACACTTGGTTTTGCTGTATCTCTCCGAGTCCAGGACTATAATTGGGTGTGCACACTTGGTTTTGCTGTATCTCTCCGAGTCCAGGACTAATTGGGTGTGAATACTTTGGTTTTGCTGTATCTATTGGGACTAATTGGGTGTGAACACTTGGTTTTGCTGTATCTATTGGGACTAATTGGGTGTGAACACTTGGTTTTGCTGTATCTATTGGGACTAATTGGGTGTGAACACTTGGTGTTGCTGTATCTATCGGAGCAACTTTCATACCATGCGTCTTTATATAGAAGTAAATGTGTTGGGAAACTAAAATGTTTGGTTCCTCAGTTATAATGCGTTGTTTGCTGTAAAACCCAATTGAACAACTGCAGCAACTAATCCTAGTACTTTAAATTGTAATAACCCCCAATTAGCTTAATTGGTTGAATGCTTGTTTTTGCTGTTTTTATGGACAAGATTGTCCTCATGTGAACACTTTGTTGACCTGACAAGGACTTTCACAAGGTCACAATCACACACTGTGATATTGACCAGTCAATGTCCCCCGGCCCTGGCAATGTCCAGTCTATTCCCATAATGTTAAGACACATTTCTGAACTAAACTGACACATCTTCACTAATTTTCACACTGACATAAGTTTGTGATATGGTCACCAGTAAGGCCACTAATCAGGTTGAAAGCTACTTATGAGATGTCCTGTCAAGTGTTCTAGATACATGCGGTATAAACAGACAAACGAAGACATTTCATTTTCCAATTTGAACTTAAAACGTTCATCATTGTGCAATATATACATATACATTAAAGCAATACTGTGAAAAATATGTCGGTATTAAAATAATATATAGTATTGACAATACCTACTATACATATAATACATTATAATTTACATTCTCATTATTTTCAGACATTACATTTAATACAAGGGTGCTTAACTCTTTCAACACCAAGTAACTGACATGGACTCGTCCATGATATTCTTAGACCAATAAATGAATAAGGAAATTACATTCGGACCAGTTCATTTATCAAGATGGGTAATTTTGTCTAAAATTAGTAACACTACTTGCAAAAAGTGCAGATCCTGATGAGACGGCTCGTCACAAGCCGGCTCATCTGGATCTACACTTTTTGTAAGCCTATAAATAGAGGTATGTGGTGTTGAAAGGGTTAAGTATATGAGTATGACAGTATGGATTTAAGCCTTTCAACACTACATTCCTCTAAATATGCTTACAAAAATGTGTAGATCTAGATGAGCCGGCTAGTAGCGAGCCGTACTATCAGGATCTGCATATTATGCCATTTTAGAGTAAAGTTACCCATTTTGATAAATGAACTGATCCAAATGTAATTTTCTGACTAATTTATTGACTAGTAAGTGATCAATTATTTTTTATGCACCATAAAAATAAATGGAAGTTAAATTCACCAACATTTCACTAAGCATTAATTCAACAACATTTCACTAAGCATTAATTCAACAACATTTCACTAAGCATTAATTCACCAACATTTCACTAAGCATTAATTCAACAACATTTCACTAAGCATTAATTCAACAACATTTCACTAAGCATTAATTCAACAACATTTCACTAAGCATTAATTCAACAACATTTCACTAAGCATTAATTCACCAACATTTCACTAAGCATTAATTCAACAACATTTCACTAAGCATTAATTCAACAACATTTCACTAAGCATTAATTCACCAACATTTCACTAAGCATTAATTCAACAACATTTCACTAAGCATTAGTTTAGGGTAATAATATTTTATTTCATTATATACCTGTACACATCAATGCAAAAGTTAAAACAAAAAGAAAATAGCAACTGCATGGGTTGGGGGCGGCACAAGTTCTGGCAGTTATTTGAGAATTAAAACAAATCAAATTGCAAATAAAAACATAAGTGTTCATGTATGTCTAGCATTGCTACTTCACATTCTTCTAGAATAATTTGAACAATTAGTTTTCATCAGTAAATTGTTTGTGCAATCTACAAACTGTCATAAGTGGTGCAATCTACAAACTGTCATAAGTGGAAGTCGGAATTTCCATAACTCGGACCCGAAATTGATAGTTTATACAAATTTTATTTTAGCTCGATTGCGAAACAAATTCTTACAACTTAATTAATCACTTTCGAGACCTCATTCCTGATGGAATCCATTGCCATGAGGGAGAGAGAAGAGGCATGTGGAATTTAAATGCCTTATTTGTAGATACAATTACCCATTTTGATAAATGAACTGGTCCAAAGGTAATTTCTTATTAATTTATTGGTCTAAAAATATCATGCACCAGTCCATGTCAGTTACTTGGTGTTGAATGGGTTAATATCATGCACCAGTCCATGTCAGTTACTTGGTGTTGAATGGGTTAACTAAGCATTAATATATTTGATAGAATTAGGATATGTATATTGTGAATAAAAGGCCCAGAAACACTACATGCATTTAATGCTTGCAAAAACCATTTCTGCAAAACTGCTATGGGAAACTGTCGTTTTTTACATTAATTAATGTTGCTATTTAGATTATAAAATCTGCCAAAATCTCTTTATCTAATACTGTTCAATTAGATTTGTTAATTGCTTTCTATAAATTGATAGATTTTGTGCTCTGTTTTTATTCCTTTAAAAACAGTAATTGAGTTTCAAAAACATCCTCAAACTTTCAAAGAATATCCATTGTTTTGCACCTTGATTATAAGCAATGAAGCATTAAAGTCTGCTTTCACTGTTGCAAAGATTAGATTGACAGCAAAAACCATGAGTTTCCACTATTTGAGAGAGAGCTGTCTTAATGGTTTTCCAAATCAAAAGATTTTAATTTTAAGGGTCTGTGTCATGAAATTGCTTAGTGCATTGAAGTTGTCATCTTTGTTCTTGATAGTGTTACCTTTGTCATTGGATAGATTGTTTTTACCTGTTTAGTCAGTATCGGTTTAGTCTCGTACAGATCATGTATTGAACCAGTTCTGTTTTCACACACAGAAAATCGATTGTCATGTATTAAAATACCAAACAAAGATGAAAGTCAGTTGCATGGAAATGAAAGCAGTCAGAAGAGCAGTTGAGGCGAAATATTTCGAAAATGTACCAATAGTTAATTGTTTTGATGGTCAGGCTAATCTAACAGTATTATAAGGTCGGGTGGTTGTTAAAATTCGGGATTTCCTGCCGTGGCTATTGATGGATTTAAATGTTAAGAATGCAGCATAGGGTAGTTGGAATTTAGTGAAGTCATTCATGCTTAATTTGGATTAAATTGGATTTAATGAATTTGAGTCATATGCAACATGCAGGAATAGCATTATAAGCCATGTTATACTACGGGAGTGTAACCTAATGTGTTAGTTCATGATAAAAAATATATATACATATTTGCTTGTTTGAAATTCATAAAAATACGGAAATATTTGTTTGAAGGCGGAGATTGGTAGGCTATCATAGTGTTATAAATCTTGAGAGCAACATTTGATTATCGGTGGTGATACATGCTGTTTGTCATACTGTGTATATATAGGCATGTATATGACAAGATAGAGGAAAGTGTGTGAACGAAATGAAATGACAACATAAACATCTTCAAGTACTGCATGCATTGATATATATATAACTGGAAATTAAACATGTTCAGCTGTTTTAAAAAGAAGAAAAAGAAGCTAAAG
The DNA here is from genome assembly GCA_014843695.1 of Archivesica marissinica. Lineage (NCBI taxonomy): Eukaryota > Metazoa > Mollusca > Bivalvia > Venerida > Vesicomyidae > Archivesica > Archivesica marissinica. The sequence continues at coordinate 56,873,094 of CM026397.1, read as the reverse complement.
GGCGAGCCCCCTATTGATCGTCGTCTACACAAGGAGCAGGCTAACAATGTACATGAGGTAACACATTGTTCACTATTGGTTATAATTACACAGATTGGTTGACTAGGATGGCATAGACAATATTATGTGGAGTAAAATTGTTTAAAGTTTCGGTTGGGATTTGGACGATAAATCTTCTAAAGCGAAAGTAGTGCAAGAGAAAACCGGAGTACCTGGAGATCTGTCTCGCGATCACCATGCACAATCTTGCATTCTTCCCATACCAAGGATTGATTGAACCTGAACATATATCCGTCTCCGTTAAGGTGTCCGCCTACATAGCGCGAGGTCGAAGGTTCGAACCTCGCCATGGGTTCATTCTGATATGGCCGGTTGGTGAGCCGCCAGCTGGTTAAATAATGGTTACCGATTGCCTATCAGCCTGACGCCTGGCCTACACGCATAGGATTCGGGAAGTACTGATGTCCATAAGAGGTGTCTCATAGGTCAGAAATGGCTGGACCTTTCAATAGGGGTGACACTATAATAAACAAACACTTTACTTTTTTATATCTTGTAAAATCTTCTGTCCTTTTGGCGTCAATTTTAGTAATGCTATTGAAACCTCCAACACACCCCAACCTCCAACACCACACACTCTCCCACACTCTCCCACACTCTCCATATGTCACTTATTCTCCAATGTTCTTCAGTGAATGGTCCCAAGCCTTGATCCAGTAGACAATTTTAATCTCAATTTATATTATTATAAGGTGGTACATGTCAAAAAGTGCTGCGTTGTGTTTTTTTATTAGTATGCAATGCCATGTCTTTTGGAGTCTTTGTTTTCATTATAAGTTCAATTTAAAAAAAATGAAATCCGAGACCTCACTGATTTGTGAATGACACTACATTGGAAGTTGTTTTCAATATACCTATGGAATCGTATACATTCAACATAATTAAGCTCATTAACTGTCTATATAGTGAATTGGACACTTAATTATTTCAGCTTGATAGTATATAAATGCTCGTCTGTGAATGGAAAAGGACAAAGAACTTAATCGGCTATTAGACATAATAACCAAGGATTTACTTCTCAGATTTCATAACGGAAGCTCTACAATTTAACTGTCATGAAATCCAGTTTTCAAAGTGCCTACACACTTTAATATTGATTGAACAATAGCTTGTAGCCGAGAGATGATATTGTTTCTTTCCTTCATAGAGATTTAGGTTAATATACTATCATATCTCCATACAAACGACAGCCATTTAGCTATCATGCAGTGGATAAGTAGTCGCCATATCTATCCCACCTCCATAGATATTACTGGGACTACATAGAGATTTAGGTTTCTAGATGTTACAGTCTGCCACAAACAGTTACTCTTCATTGTCTGGCAGTCTTGTATAATATTTGATGTTGTTGAACATGCAGTTCCATGTATGCATGAGAGGTTCATTGATCAGGCAGTCTTGTGTAATATTTGATGATCTTTGACCTGGCATCTTTGTTTATTCTCCAACAACCCATTGACATTCCTTGACCTTTCACCTTTGTACATGGTTCCAATTGGCTATTGACATTCCTTGACCGTGCATTTTTGTAAATACTTCCAACATGCCGTTGACATTCCTTGGCCAGCACATCTCTACAAATGGTTTTGCTACATTGACATTACATTGAGTTACTTCGACAAGTACATCTAATTGGGTTATCTTATCTGTACAGTCATCTACAAACAGTTGAATTACCATGCTACAAGCACTCAAGTTACCAAAAATGCATTCTTTTGCGTGTCAAATATAATTATAGTGCTATTTTGGAACACATTTTGATAATTTAGTATTGTTTTACAAGGAATACAAACACGTAATGATTAACCCATTCAACCCCAAGTAACTGACATGGACTGGTGCATGATATTAACCCATTCAACCCCAAGTAACTGACATGGACTGGTGCATGATATTAACCCATTCAACCCCAAGTAACTGACATGGACTGGTGCGTGATATATTCAGACCAATAAATTAATAAGAAAATTACCTTTGGACCAGATCATTTATCAAAATGGGTAATTTTATCTAAAAATAGTAATAATTATTACTGGCAAAAAAGTGCAGATCCTGATGAGACGGCTCGTCACGAGCCGGCTCATCTGGATCTACACTTTTCATAAGCCTATTTAGAGGCCTGTGGGGTTGAAAGGGTTAATACGCGAATTGCATGTTGTGAACAGGGTATTCTATTCCACTCTCATTTGTTTTATCTTTGGAAGCGGTATCGGTTGATTCCGATGTTGGTAAGAAATAAATAATAAATGTGACCGGACTGTAAGTATTATTGTATACGAACAGGAACCTACGAGATCTCCGATACAAGAGTTATATATCACAATATTGGCATCATCATCTAATTGTTTTGAAAACAATTGATTATTGTTGGCCCATTAACCATGTCTTGTTCGAGTGTATGGGGGCCTTCGTGGCCGAGTTATTATGGTCGTTGACTTCAAATCACTTGCCCCTCACCGATGTAGGTTCGAATCCCACTCTGGGTGTCGAATTCCTACAAGTGAGGAAGCTATGCAGCTGGATTGCAGAAGGTCGGTGATTCTACCCAGGCACCTGTTCGTACCTGATATGCTCCTCGAACGGGCATCTGGGGTCATCCATCTCCCATCAATAATAGCTGGAAAGTCGCCATATGACCTAAGCTGTTGGTGTAAATCGAGGTCGCGTGTTGGTGCTTTACACCGTACACATAAAAGAACCAGTGGAGACTCTGGAATGTGTCTCTGTCTGTATCATTGCACTATCTTCCAAAACTCTAAAATGATTTAATCTCTTCAGGAGGTGTTGTTCATATGGGTAACTGGTAGTGACGTAAAATAAATAAACGTAAAACACACATCGAGTGGATAACACATTGGACTGTGAATCCAAGGATCGCTTCTCAAATTGGAGCGTCGTCTGTATCACCCTCCAAAAAATAAAATGAGCAATATATTTCTGGAGGCATCGCCCCAAATTAACCAGGGGGCGATGAGAAATAACATATTTATTTAATAGGTGCAAGTTGGGAAATAATTGAGCAACATTGTTTTTCCTGGAATTGTTAACTTGTTGGAATTCATGAACGTCTTTGCAATGGCAACATAATTAATGTGTTGCTAAATGTATGTTATAATTTATCGATATACTGACATTGTTGGATTTTTATACTGTGTTTAAATATTTATGACAGCTGCGTATGATGCCATTTTCCTCCTAGTTTATCACCTGGTGTGTCACAAATATTCAATATCGGTGAGCTCAACTGAGGACTGTGTGCATTTTGTACTTGTAGCAATGTTGTTCTAGGCATGCTAAGCGGAGATCTATGACTAGTATATGACAATTGTTGACTAGTATATGACAATTGTTTTACAAATAAGACCCACGAGTACTGCTGAGTGGCGGGGGGGGGGGAGTCCGAGTTAGGGCCGTCGACCTCAAATCATGTTCCTCTCACTGCTGTAGGTTTGTATCCCGTCAGGGGTGTCATGTGAGGGAGCTATCTAGCTGGCATGCACGCTGAAGGTAGGAGGTTCTACCTGGGTACTTACCTGTAAAGTAATGCACGGAGGGGCACCCAGTGTTTTTCCCCTCACCAATAACAGCTTGAGATTTGCTATGCATATGTATAACATTAGCTGATGGTGCTACTCAAAATACAATGTACGAAAACAAACAAACTAATCTGTGGTTGTTTTATGTTATAATATGTGATTTGCCTTTTGCTGGGGGGGGGGGGGGGGGGGGGCTTTAACTGGCATTTTCATAGTTGGTTTAGACAATTTTTATTGCAAAGCATAAATCGCATATAACATACAACAGACACACGTAATACATGCCGCAAAGGATCAAGTAGGAAGGTAATACTAGCCTTTATAAAAACATTCTCCTCCGTAGTTCACCCTACTTCTTTTAAAGAGATACCCACTTGAAGGATTACTGCAATAAAACTTGACATAATCCTGTAAACTTAGAGTTGTTTAAATTATATTCAAAATCCCTCTTTCAAAAATTTTGAATCTTATGTAATCTCTAATAGGATTGAATTTGAGTTGAATATGAATTGAATGGACCGATGGATGTCTGAGGACGGCTAGTATAGGCTTAGTTTATACAAATTTATTTTAGCTCGATTGCGAAACAAGTTCTTACAACTTATATTAATCACTCTCGAGACCTCATTCCTGATGGAATCCATCGCCACGAGGGAGAGAGAAGATGTGGAATTTAAATGCCTTGCCTAAGGGCACAATCGTAACGGCTCCAGCGAGGCTCGAACTCCGGACCTTTCACACCTGAAGCAAACGCGCATCCACTGCGCTATCACAACAATAGTATAGGCTTAAAATGGCTCGTGTATCATTTTCTCCAGCACAGACGTTGAAGTGTTCAACCTTTGATTATGCGACAGCCTTGGGGATATAGGTGGGTAACTTAGAGCACTGTCACTATCTTAAATTGCCTAGTTTATCAGCATGTTCTCCCCACCCACCCCTCCAGGCCATGCAAGAATGACAAGTAAAATATGTGTTACAACCTTACATACTATGGTAGGTCAACATCGGAAGCATTAATTATCACTGAGGGATGGATGATTGGGTCATTTTCTGACCAATTTACTGAATTAATTGACAGGCTGGGCATGTTGGCAACATAGTGATATTATTATATACCAGCAGTGTACTTGCTGTGTTCATTAATGGTTGAAATTAATTCTACTCCTTGACGTGTACAGCACTAATACCCAGTGTACAGCACTAATACCTGGTGTACAGCACTAATACCCTGTGTACAGCACTAATACCCAGTGTACAGCACTAATATCCGGTGTACAGCACTAATACCCGGTGTACAGCACAAATACTATGTGTATAGCACTAATACCCGGTGTACAGCACAAATACCCAGTGTACATCACTAATACCCGGTGTACAGCACTAATACCCAGTGTACAGCACTAATATCCGGTGTACAGCACTAATACCCGGTGTACAGCACAAATACTATGTGTATAGCACTAATACCCGGTGTACAGCACAAATACCCAGTGTACATCACTAATACCCGGTGTACAGCACTAATACCCGGTGTACAGCACTAATACCCGGTGTACAGCACTAATACCCAGTGTACAGCACTAATACCCGGTGTACAGCACTAATACCCAGTGTACAGCACTAATACCCGGTGTACAGCACTAATACCCGGTGTACAGCACTAATACCCGGTGTACAGCACTAATACCCGGTGTACAGCACTAATACCCGGTGTACAGCACTAATACCCGGTGTACAGCAATAATACCCCGTGTATAGCACTAATACCCGGTGTACAGCACTAATACCCGGTGTACAGCACTAATACCCGGTGTACAGCACTAATACCCGGTGTACAGCACTAATACCCGGTGTACAGCACTAATACCCGGTGTACAGCACCAATACCTGGTGTACAGCAACTTGGGTTTATAGTTCCATCTGAAAGATTGTTCACATGTTTTGGAGCGAGATGGGAAAATATGCACGTCATCCCAGGATCTAAGTCATCTGTCCTAACAGTTAGCCCACCGATCCGCCCCTCTTTAATCAAACCAAAACTACCTGTACCGGTATGTATGTGGATGAGGTGTGACTAATCCACGATAAAAGAATTACATGTCACGTTAAAGCAACAACTGTCAAGTGTCACATTCTTTTATTTGCTACAATTGATTATCATATCTAATGCAATTGATAAATAATGAAGTACAATTTGAATGACCATTTTTTGTGTGTGCAAGATTGTCATGAGAACCAAAAGATGTTGCATTGATATATACATGGTATGGACCTCATATCAAGATGTGCACAAGTTTATATAATTCTAAATAGTTTTGGTATGCATTTTGGTATGCATTAATACAAAAAAAGTATGCACCTGGAGTCCGCCTCCATGGTCGAGTGGTTAAGGTCGCTGACTTGTATACCACTGTAACCTATCATCACTGATGGTCACGGGTTCGAGCCCTGCTCAGGCCGTGTCTCATTTATATGAAAAAGTTGACAGTTTCTTACGGAGGTTGGTGCACCCAAGTACTGGTTAACAGCTGGAGCCTGCCCAGGAAAGGTGTTGTTAGGTAAACTGCTCGCCGGCGAAATAGCCCAAAATGGTGCTGATGCAGGCGTAAAACCCGAAATTTAACATAATAATGGTTTGCACCTGGCATCAAACTTTGATGATTAGATCAATAGTTCTAAATAATTTTGGTATGTACACAAACATATTGCACTTCAAACAGAAAGAGGTCAAATTTGGTGGAGAAATGGACGAGCATGACACGGTCTATATGTTACAAATATTCCTTGAATTGAGACGCAATCGACGAAGGTTAACCACTGCCGCGTTGATTTTGTCCATCCACAAGTTGTATAGAAAACCTGCGTCTTGTATATAGACGATTACGGTAGTATGTTAGTTGACTGATACAAGTCTACAGGCGAGATATGTTGCGGGTAATATTCATAGTTTCTCTCGACACCATATTCAACCCGATGCAACAAATAGACTTGACTATCAGTCTATGCAAATCTATTATAGCGAAAACAGTTTGTACAACTTTAGGTTAATCACTCTTCTGAGACCGCATTCCTGATGGAAACCATCTCCATGATGGACGGAAAACAGTCGGTGTGGATTGAAGTGTCTTGCCTATGGACTTTGTCACCATTGTTCTCAAACCTGCAAGCTCTCGGTTACATGGCAGGCACTGTATCAATTGTACCACCGAGATCCCACGGTTGATACACTGGAACACAGAAATCATTATTTTTATATAAACTTTATTTATTTTACAACTTATATTAATCACTCGTTGTCGCGGATGAAAGCGTAAATGTGATGATTTTTGCAGGAGGAAACCGGAGTACCCAAAGAAAACCCACCTGTCCTATCTGGCGACCACCGTACCATCTCGGTTACTTCCCGTTCCGAGGATTGAACCCGGTTGTATTGGTGAGAAGTGAGCTCGCTAACCACTGCGCTAATCGGACAGCCTAAAATCATTAATGAAATAACTAATAACTAAAAGCAAGATCGTCCTATTTTGTTGTATCATTTTTTTAACAATGAAGACTATTTGTTGTATCGGGTTACATAGGATAGTCTATATCATCCTTGATCAACGTGTTCACACCAATAACACCAAATTCATGTGCAAATCCGCGCAGATTGTATTAACATCTTTGGAGTCAAAATACACATAAATGTAGTAGAGATAAGATTAGGTTTTCAGCATTTATATTAATTTTGTTATTTGATCGGTCATATTGTGATAATACTATTGCCCTTATCCTACAAAAAAATGGTCAAACTACAATAACAAAGTCTGGACTTAAGCAGAGACGCACAGGTGTCATTTATAATCCGCTGATATAAGTGTTAATAAAACTTAACAACAGTATAGGTGAAATGATGCCTCCTTGTGGAAATCTGTATATGCAAGAAACAACTGGCAACATCTGAACATTCGTACATAAACTTGATTACATTGTAAGTGAGCATTAAGATTTACTGACTCTAGACATGTGCTTGTGAAGTATTACCATATGCCTTTAGGTGTTTAAGTGATCAAATGATGCAGATGTAATTAGCTGATCAATGTAATTTGTTTTTGTAATCATTATAGCCTGCATTGCTGGAAAAAACGAAAATGGTATGCCACATCTTGGTCTAGACCGTTTTCATCTGTTATGTGAGGCCTCATTTTGCGATGGATTCATTGTAAAGTGTATTTATTTAAGACTGAATTTTTTTCAGTTACATGTATCTAAAACTATGTTGATATTAATTATGTTTTAAAAATATATGTATGAGATGGTCTATATTTCATCTATATCTTGCACAGCTGTTTCCTCTGTTGCTGCTTCAGGCATATTTTCAGTGTGCAACATTGTATAAGTTTCATTTTGTATCGTATTGTTGTAACTGAGTGAGTGCATGTTGGCATACAAGCGAAATTTCTCTCTTATATCGAATATCTCTGCACAAATATGCCTATTTATTTGAAAATTCTTGTTTCATTTTGTATCGTATAACTGCATGCATGTTGACTGGATATTGAAGACGGATCTGTAGTCCAGTTGTTAACACGCTGGACTGGTAATCCAGGGATTGCAGGTTCGATCCACCATCTGACCCTAATAAAATGAACAGTCTTTCAGATGGGACGTTAAACCGAGGTCTCGTGTCGGTGCTTTACACTGTGCATGTAAAAGAACCAGAGGAGATTCTGGAATGGGTCTCTGTCTGTATCATTGCACTATCGTCCAAAAATCTTTAATGACGATCTCTTCAGGAGGCGTCGCTCATATGGGCTACCGGTAGCGACGATAAATAAACATAAAACACCACGGATATTGAAATGTCTATGTCTAATATCTGCTCATTTACTCTATATGATGTACTTGTGTACTTGGGTCTGCCTCCATGGTCGAGTGGTTAAGGTCGCTGACTTGTATACCACAGTAACCTATCATCACTAATGGGCACGGGTTCGAGCCCCGCTCGGGCCGTGTCTCATTTATATGAAAAAGTTGGCAGTTTTTTTTACGGAGGTTGGTGCACCCAAGTACTGGTTAACCGCTGGAGCCTGCCCAGGAAAGTTGTTGTTAAGTAAACTGCCCGCCGGCGATATAGCCCGAAATGGTGCTGATGCAGGCGTAAACCCGAAATATAACATATATAATAATAATTGTGTACTTGTACCATGATATCGGGGATATACACCACATAGAACGGAATACACCGAGCGAACAACAAGAGGAATACAAACATGGTGATCACCGCATGGTCTCTGCACATGTATGGTCGATAAGGCACATTGTATTGGATTGTGCATTATTCAATAGCCATGCGGTCATCTATACACACAATAACTAGCGTATTAGTCTCATCTGAACTAATATTCTCTCTTGTCTGTAAATCATGAAGGTCCCCAGTTAGTTCACAAACTGAATGACATATATCCAGTTATAATGGTCTTGCCAAAAATATTTTCAGTTGTAATGAATGCTCTTGCCAGTTTTAATAATCGGAATGCAGTCAAAGTTTATTGCAACACATTTGACCTACCTGTACATGGGTTTATAGCAGATTGAACTATAAACAGTTTGATGTATTCGAATGTTAGGGCTACTGTTTCAAGTAAACATTTATTTAGGGACATTAAACTCTACTAAACCCCAAATTCTTTGGCATCTTTTCAGGTAAAGCATGATGAAAATAGCTTGAGCAGTTGAATGAATGTTCTATTGATTTTGCCAAATTTATTTACATGCGGTTGTGATATATATAAGTGAACACACTCGATTGTATTGCCTACTATAGGCCTAGCTGTCCTCGATTATGAATCTGTCGGGGGGTATATAATTATGACTGCTTGCATGCACGCCGGTTATACACACAAGAACTGCACCTTTGTATTAATTGTAATCCATTCCACTTTTAAAGTAACAACAGCTATACAATTAGGAGAGTTCCATTGCAGTGAACCCTGGGGGGACAGCAGCCAACCTGTCTGTGAACCACCTCTGTGGCTCATCTCTGTGCATTTCTAGAAATGAAAAACAATATTAATGGAATATTAATTGAACATGGCTCCTATTTTGTCTCAACAGAAAGTTCACATCATTCATTAGGCATACAAATTGTTCCAAACGTGTTTGTTCCAGACCTTCTTTGATTTCATCTAATTAACCTTTTCCTTCATAGAGATTTAGGTTAATATACTATTATATCTCCATACAAATGACAGCCATTTAGCTATCATGCAGTGGTTAAGTAAAATTCTGGCCTTTATTATGAACCTTGGTTTGGCTACTACATTGTCAATGTATGTCGTATTGGTAATGGCATCAAGAGGTGCTTCTATGAGGGAAAGGGTCAATGTATGTCATATTGGTAATGGCATCAAGAGGTGCTTCTATGAGGGAAAGGGTCAATGTATGTCGTATTGGTAATGGCATCAAGAGGTGCTTCTGTGAGGGAAAGGGTTAAAGTGTTTTTTAAAGGTACCCCACCCCTTATTGCATGTTGGTTATGCTTGCTTGCTGTTATATACATGCATGTCCTGTATGGACCAATGTTATTTGTATAAGTGTGTATATGATCAGCAGAGGATGGTGAGATGTGTTTGATGGACCTACCGGAACACCCTATCTTGTATATCGCACAAAGGAGTGATATATTCGAGGTAGTCCAAGCAATTGTTACAGTACTATTTGCTGAGATTAGATTTTTATCTCAGTTTTATAGTTTTTATATTATGAAAATATAATGTTAGTAAAAGCACTTGTACATTGTAAGTAATATCAATGGTACAAATGATTGGCAACATATAATTATCATGTAATTACTGACAATCTTAGTTATAATGCAATATATCAGAGCTACTTAACCCTTTCAACACCACAGACCTCTAAATTGGCTTACAAAAAAGTGTAGATCCAGATGAGCCGGCTCGTGACGAGCCGTCTCATCAGGATCTGCACTTTTTTCAAGTAATATAACTATTTTTAGATTATTTTTTTTACCCATTTTGATAAATGAACTGATCCAAATGTAATTTTGTTATTAATTTATTGGTCTAAAAATATCATGGACCAGTCCATGTCAGTTACTTGGTGTTGAATGGGTTAAGTTATCAAAAAAATATTTTTGAGATTTCTTTATTTAATATAAATGCTACAAGAACTACATATTTGTCGGAAAGTGTATGCCCCTTTCAACCCCCACCCCCAGGCATGATTGTTTAAGCTTATTTATCGTCGCTACCAGTTGCCCATATGAGCGATGCCTCCTGAAGAGATTAGTCATTTTGGAGGATAGTGCAATGATACAGACAGAGACCCATTACAGAGTCTCCTCTGTTTCTTTTACGTGCACGGTGTAAAGCACCGACACGAGACCTCGGTTTAAGGTCCCATCTAAAAGACTTAATTTTATTAGGGTCAGACGGGGGATTGAACCTGGATTATGGTCAGACGGGGGATCGAACCTGCGATCCCTGGATTACCAGTCCAGCGTGTTATCACTGGGCTACATATCCAGGCAAAACAAGTTGTGTTTTACGGTATAATTTATTATATGTGTGTTGAATTCTATATATGTAACGGAACAATAGGAATTATACCATACAGACAGTAACTTGCTCTGAAGTATGCCGCATTTAAAATAGTTTTGCGATAGTATCTCTCGGATGTGAATAGACTAAAGAATTAGCTGCACGGTGTGCATGTGCAAGTTTGATTGGTGTTGTTTGTGTTGTATCATGCAGGACACGTTGACTTCATATTCTTTGTATGAATGTTAGATCCAGCATAGATAACCAATTATTTGACATTCGAAATTCGGTCATGCTTGCTGATAGTCGAGCTTGGATTGAAGACAATTGCCAAATAGATAGAAAGTGACTTTCTTCTGTTTGGATACCAGATAAAGTGGTTCTTTATGTAGGTATCCTATCCCATCATGTTCTTTACCAGTTTTTTGTTATTAATTGAATATTTTGTTTTGTGAACTATTACTTGGCAACATTAAACCGAGACTCATTAATCTCCGCCAAAGCCTTCGTGAGTTTTCGTGAACTACGACCAGGACATGCGTTGGGTTTTTACCGTTAATATTTGACTCAAGTCAGTAAGTAAGTGTACCATAATCTAAAGCTCATATTTTACTTCGGAAATCCGATTATTAACGAAGTAAGTTCATGGAATATGCAAATGTCTCGGTTTAATATTGCCAAACAATATTCTACTGGTAAAGGCTAATTGATTTGTGTATGAAAAGAAATAAATAAAAATGAGTTGTGCATGGTGTTTATTTCGTTGTAAGCTGAACATATGCTTTCAGTCTTTTGTGTATATTATTTTCAAAAGCCTATTGCAAATGGTATATCTTAGTTATGATTTCTACAAAAACGTCTACACGTATAGGCCTATATAGAATGATTGAAAGTTAGAAATATGTATTACAATCTACTTGCTATCTGCACTGTTACAATTGTGGTTGGTGCTGATCTTGTGAAAGTGGAGCAGTGATGGGTATAATTTGAAGCAGAATTGAGAAGCAGTTTTCAATTATATTAATGTACAAATGTATGTTTATAACAAAGCTCCTGTAATTTGGTGAGTAATAACATGTTGATAATAATAAATGATGATGAAGTATGGGAAACAGTTGCATATTGGCAAGAAACAGTTGCATATTGCCGAGAAACAGTTTCATATTGGCAAGAAACAGTTGTATATTGGCAAGAAACAGTTGTATATTGCCAAGAAACAGTTGCATATTGCTGAGAAACAGTTGCATATTGCCAAGAAACAGTTGCATATTGGCAAGAAACAGTTGCATATTGGCAAGAAACAGTTGCATATTGGCAAGAAACAGTTGCATATTGCCGAGAAACAGTTGCATATTGCCAAGAAACAGTTGCATATTGCCGAGAAACAGTTGCATATTGCCAAGAAACAGTTGCATATTGGCAAGAAACAGTTGCATATTGGCAAGAAACAGTTGCATATTGGCAATAAACAGTTGCACATTGCCAAGAAACAGTTGCATATTGCCAAGAAACAGTTGCATATTGCCGAGAAACAGTTGCATATTGCCAAGAAACAGTTGCATATTGCCAAGAAACAGTTTCATGTTTCTGAGGAACAGTTGCATATTGCCAAGAAACAGTTGTATATTGTCGAGAAACAGTTGCATATTGCCGAGAAACAGTTTCATATTGCCAAGAAACAGTTGCATATTGCCAAGAAACAGTTGCATATTGCCGTTTGAATGACTGCTAATGAGTATTTCTATTTGTGTATACTTCAGATTTCGGATGTGGTTGTGCCCGGCCAGCCTGAGGACATCTCAGCCAAGGAGGCTCTGTTGTTGTGGAGCCGGCGCACCACCGATGGCTATCCAGGAGTACAGGTTCGAGACTTTGACAAGAGCTGGCAGGACGGAAAAGCATTCCTCTCAATTATTCACAGAAACAGGTAAGGCAGTCCATATTGTATTAAAACATTGAACCAATACATTCCATTGTATTAAACATTGAACCTATACATTCCATTGTATTAAACATTGAATCCATACATTCCATTGTATTAAACATTGAACCAATACATTCCATTGTATTAAACATTGAACCAATACATTCTACTGTATTGAACCAATACATTCCATTGTATTAAACATTGAACCAATACATTCCATTGTATTAAACATTGAACCAATACATTCCATTGTATTAAACATTGAACCAATACATTCCATTGTATTAAACATTGAACCAATACATTCTACTGTATTGAACCAATACATTCCATTGTATTAAACATTGAACCAATACATTCCACTGTATTAAACATTGAACCAATACATTCCATTGTATTAAACATTGAACCAATACATTCTACTGTATTGAACCAATACATTCCATTGTATTAAACATTGAACCAATACATTCCACTGTATTAAACATTGAACCTATACATTCCATTGTATTAAACATTGAACCAATACATTCCATTGTATTAAACATTGAACCTATACATTCCATTGTATTAAACATTGAACCTATACATTCCATTGTATTAAACATTGAACCAATACATTCTACTGTATTGAACCTATACATTCCATTGTATTAAACATTGAACCTATACATTCCATTGTATTAAACATTGAACCAATACATTCCATTGTATTAAACATTGAACCTATACATTCCTATCTATTAAACATTGAACCTATACATTCCTATCTATTAAACATTGAACCAATACATTCCACTGTATTAAACATTGAACCAATACATTCCTATCTATTAAACATTGAACCAATACATTCCACTGTATTAAACATTGAACCCATACATTCCATTGTATTAAACATTGAACCAGTACATTCCATTGTATTAAACATTGAACCAATACATTCCTATCTATTAAACATTGAACCCATACATTCCATTGTATTAAACATTGAACCAATACATTCCATTGTATTAAACATTGAACCAATACATTCCACTGTATTAAACATTGAACCAATACATTCCATTGTATTAAACATTGAACCTATACATTCCACTGTATTAAACATTGAACCAATACATTCCATTGTATTAAACATTGAACCAATACATTCCATTGTATTAAACATTGAACCAATACATTCCATTGTATTAAACATTGAACCAATACATTCCACTGTATTAAACATTGAACCAATACATTCCATTGTATTAAACATTGAACCTATACATTCCACTGTATTAAACATTGAACCAATACATTCCATTGTATTAAACATTGAACCTATACATTCCACTGTATTAAACATTGAACCAATACATTCCACTGTATTAAACATTGAACCCATACATTCCATTGTATTAAACATTGAACCAATACATTCCACTGTATTAAACATTGAACCAATACATTCCATTGTATTAAACATTGAACCAATACATTCCATTGTATTAAACATTGAACCAATACATTCCATTGTATTAAATATTGAACCAATACATTCCACTGTATTAAACATTGAACCAATACATTCCATTGTATTAAACATTGAACCTATACATTCCATTGTATTAAACATTGAACCAATACATTCCACTGTATTAAACATTGAACCAATACATTCCACTGTATTAAACATTGAACCTATACATTCCATTGTATTAAACATTGAACCAATACATTCCATTGTATTAAACATTGAACCCATACATTCCATTGTATTAAACATTGAACCTATACATTCCATTGTATTAAACATTAGTTTATACAAATTTATTTTAGCTCGATTGCGAAACAAGTTATTTCATGAAGGAGAGAGAAGAGGCAACGTGGAATGTAAATGCCTTGCCTAAGGGCACAATCGTAACGGCTCCAGTGGGGCTCGAACCCGAGTTACAGTGGTGAGAAGGGAGCTTGCTAACCATGCACCGAAGCTTACACTTGGATCTCGGCCTTGCAGAGACCAACATGAAACCTTGGCTTGCATCACAAATACAATTAGCGACTATAGATACTGCATTAATTTAAATGTGATAAAAGAAGTGCATGATTAAATACTAGATGTACTGGGTGCAGTTGTTAGAAGTTTATGATAAAGTTAGTAGTGACAACGCAGTTTGAAATATCACAAGGACACCTCCTGCATGCATGTGACCCATTTCTAGAGCTCAATGGAACACCTCTCATATATGCAGCTCATTTCTAGAGCTCAAGGGAACACCTCTCCTGCATATATGTGACCAATTTCTAGAGCTCAATGGAACACCTCTCCTGCATATATGTGACCAATTTCTAGAGCTCAAGGAACATCTCTCCTGCATATATGTGACCAATTTCTAGAGCTCAAAGAGAACACCTCTCATACCTGTGACCCATTTCTAGAGCTCAAGGGGGAAACACCTCATACATGTGACCCATTTCTAGAGCTCAAGGTGGACACCTCTCATACATACATGTGACCCATTTCTAGAGCTCAACTGGGACACCTCTCCTGTATATGATACATTTCTAGAGCCCAAAGAATATTTGTCTTAGTGAAAATATGGCTCAAATTAAAGAAATGTGTGTCCTCTCGGGTGGGACAGTCCCCATCAAGGGATCCTGCATTGCTAACAACATGGGGCTAATTGAAAACAAGATTATTAACATATATAGAGGTCGCCCTTCTCTGATTTCTAAAAATTGTACATATAACCTCGATCATTGGGACTTTAAACCAAGGTCTTGTGTCGGTGCTTTACATCGTGCACGTAAAAGAACCTGAAGAGATTCTGGAATGGGTCTCTATCTGTATCATTGCACTATCCTCCAAATATCTAAAATGACTAATCTCTTCAGGAGATGGTGCTCATATGGGCAACCGGTAGCGACGATAAATAAACGTAAAACACGCACACAAAAATATTTGACCCCATTAGTTTGATGTCGTATCACTTGGTGTTAAGGACTGTATACATATTATACATTTCTAATACAACATGGTTAATTAAAGGCTTATTGCATTTCAACTATTCTACGACTGGATATTGTAAATGATACCAAAGTCAATAGTAGATCTATTAGTTGGCAATGGACTAATGTTTGCTCTTGCGGTACTTGAGCTCTGGTCTGGCATGCTAATGGTATTTCATAAACTTGACCTGAAAAACAAGCCGATGTTTGACATTGTGTGTGGGTGGTTTGGATGAAAGGAGGTGGTTCATGTAACCATGGTGAAACATTAGACACACTGGGATCTGTAGAGATGGGTTTAAACTTTATTTATTTTACAACGATTGCGAAGCAAGTTTTAACAACTTATATTAATTACTCTCGTTGTCGCGGATGAAAGCGTAAATGTGGTCATTCCTGTGGGAGGAAACCGGAGCACCCTGGGAATACCCACCTGTCCGATCTGGCGACCACTGTACCATCTCTCATACTTCCCGGTCCGAGGATCGAACCCGGGTTGCATTGATGAGAAGTGAGCTCGCTAACCACTGCGCTAATCGGACAGCCAAGTAGAAGACATTGAAGACTCGATCAAATGGCCATGCAGTCGTGATAAGTGAATCTAGCACCGCCAAGAGTTGCAGTTAGGTAATCCCACCCAAGGTGCAAAGAACTCGCCTGAGCTGAGGGTGTGATTTCCTAATATGGAGGTGCAAAGATTTATATTCTCTTATTTCTTATGCTTTTGATGCCTTTTACATTTATTTTTACGTTTATTTATCGTCGCTACCGGTTGCCCATATGAGCAATGCCCCCTGAAGAGATTAGTCATTTTAGAATTTTAGAGGATAGTGCAATGATACAGAGACCCATTCCAGAATCTCCTCTGGTTCTTTTACGTGCACAGTGTAAAGCACCGACACGAGACCTCGGTTTAACGTCCTATCTGAAAGACTGTTAATTTTATTAGGGTCAGACGGGTGATCGAACCTGCAATCCCTGGATTACCAGTCCAGCGTGTTACCACTGGACTACATATCCGTCCGTGCCCTTTACAATTTATGTCAGCCTATATACACTAATCAATGTATGAATTTACTATAAAGTTATGAGGTCATTGGAATGTGACAATTTACTCAGATTGATGTTGATTGTCACTTAAAAGTAAAGGTGGCATTCAATTTAATTTATTTAATGCTAAGCCGTTACATCCAACACAAGTAATGATTCAAATAATCTATAACTTTAACCGTCGTAATAAAAGGAAATAATAAGTAACAAGATTTAAAGGGAGATCAGTCACACTGTGATTAATGATGTACATAGACGCGGGATGTTTACAAACAATGCAAGTGCATTGAGGGTCAAAGGGTAATAGTAGGCACGTGAACAACATATGACTAGTAGCGATACGTCATTGATTGCGTCGCCAGCCAGTTAAATATGGTTACCTATTGCCTATTGGCCAGCCAGTTAAATATGGTTACCTATTGCCTATTGGCCAGCCAGTTAAATATGGTTACCTATGACTAGTAGCGATACGTCATTGATTGCGTCGCCAGCCAGTTAAATATGGTTACCTATTGCCTATCGGCCAGCCAGTTAAATATGGTTACCTATTGCCTATCGGCCAGCCAGTTAAATATGGTTACCTATTGCCTATCGGCCAGCCAGTTAAATATCGTTGCCTATCGGCCAGCCAGTTAAATATGGTTACCTATTGCCTATCGGCCAGCCAGTTAAATATCGTTACCTATTGCCTATCTGTCTGGCGCCTGGCCATCAAGGATAGGATTCGGGAAGTACTGATGTCTATAAGAGGTGTCTAATAAGTCGGAAATGGCTGGCCCTTTCAATAGGGGTGACATTACAATAAACAAACGCTTTACTTTTTATAAGCAGTCACATAGTGTGGGAGAGGGGAGCCAGTTTTGTTGGTCTTTATTCTCGGGGGTCATGGATCACATGTGTGGTCGCTATTCCCTTGTTCAGATGTTTCAGATACGGTCTTTAAGCACAAATTTGTCTGTTATATGAACTAATATTGCTTTAAATGGGAATTAGCTGGTAATTGACTGTGAACTGCAACTCAAGTTTATTTTGCATGCGATGCACAGATGTTCATATTGTTGGTTGGTGATGAGCAACCGACCGTGTTGGATTATGCGTTATCCGATAGCCTGTAATGTAGATGCAAAATCATTCGACTTGGTCTCAGTTTTCAGGTGACCGTTGGAATACAGAACTTGGCACTTTTTCCCCGATTCATATAGAGGCGTTAAATGGAACAGGGTTACGTGCACGCACGTGTTCGTGCACGCGCGTGTTCCAGGAAGTCGTGATAGCTCAGTGGATGCGCGTTCGCTTCAGGTGCGAAAGGTCCGGAGTTCGAGCCCCGCTGAAGCCGTTACGATTGTGCCCTTAGGCAAGGCATTTAAATACCACGTTGCCTCTTCTCTCTCCCTCATGGCGATGGATTCCATCAGGAATGAGGTCTCGAGAGTGACAAATATAAGTTGTAAGAACTTGTTTCACAATCGAGCTAAAATAAATTTGTATAAGCTAAGCTGTTGCATATAGGAATTCACTGTGCAAATATATTGGCAATTATTTCAATTGTTAAAGAACACTGTTTATTATATTATACATTGCCAAACCAAAATATTTAATCTAGAATGGGCTTCATAAGGAAATATTGACCTTTAGATATTGATCTCTAACCTTAATCTTGAAACATTTGATCTTTATCGATCATAGATGAGATTTTGGTGCACAACTATTTGAACCTTTTTTATCATAAGTTAAATCTGCAGATATTTTGGAAAGACCATAACAATATTATTATATAATTATAAGACTTGATTAGCATGTTTTTATATTAATTAGTTCAAGTATGGGTCTAGGTGTATGTTGTCCCACTGCTGTAGTTTATACAAATTTATTTTAGCTCGATTGCAAAACAAGTTCTTTCAACTTATATTAATCACTCTCAAAGACCTCATTCCTGATTGAATCCATCGGCATGAAGGAGAGAAGAGGCAATGTGGAATTTAAATGCCTTGCCTAAGGGCACACTCGTAATGGCTCCAGCGGAGCTTAAGCTCCGGACCTTTCGCACATGAAGCGAACACGCTTCCACTGCGCTATCGCGACTTCCACGATATGTTTCCTTGCTGCTGTAGTAGACAAATCTAGTGTTTCAGAAGCATTCAACTGTAAACATAGATATTTTGTTTTCCTCGTTTTCTGTTTTATCAATAGTCACAAATAAAAGTGGGAGCAAAGCTGAACCCTTAACTCTTTCAACACCACAGACCTCTAAATTGGCTTACAAAAAAGTGTAGATCCAGATGAGCCGGCTCGTGATGAGCCGTCTCATCAGGATCTGCACTTTTTTCAAGTAATATAACTATTTTTAGAAAACAAATTACCCATTTTGATAAATGAACTGATCAAAATGTAATTTTGTTATTAATTTATTGGTCTAAAAATATCATGGACCAGTCCATGTCAGTTACTTGGTGTTGAAAGGGTTAAACTGCTAATCATGATTAAAGTTGCTTTTGCAAACACCATAGAGCCAGATCAGACGGAACATTGTTGTCATTTAATATTAAGCCAAACCCCAAAGACACATCCAATTGTGTGATTTAATATTTAGGCGA
The DNA here is from genome assembly GCA_014843695.1 of Archivesica marissinica. Taxonomy (NCBI): domain Eukaryota; kingdom Metazoa; phylum Mollusca; class Bivalvia; order Venerida; family Vesicomyidae; genus Archivesica; species Archivesica marissinica. Next base: position 56,853,389 of record CM026397.1, on the reverse strand, counting down.
CCCAAAATAAACGCTTTAAATTGTGTCATTAAATATGTTGAATAAGTCCATCCCAGTTATCAGGTACAGTAGATATTAAGTCTTGTGTGCAGAACAGACGGATCTGTAGTCCAGTGGTTGTTGGATTGGTAATCCAGGGATCGCAGGTTCGATCCACCTGTCTGACCCTAATAAAATTAACAATCTTTCAGATGGGACTTTAAACCGAGGTCTCGTGTCGATGTTTTACACCGTGCACGTAAAAGAACCAGAGAAGACTCTGGAATGGGTCTCTACCTGTATCATTGCACTATCCTCCAACAATATAAAATAACTAATCACTTCTGAAGGCGTCGCTCATATCGGCAACTGGTTAAAATGTGCAGAAATAAAGCCAGTTGTCCCAATAGAGGTGTGTAACTATGTCCATGACTAGTAAGTACACTGCGGATTTGCATATTTCATGTCACCCACAGGTCAAGTGCGCAGCTAGTAATATTTAGGCGGTTTACATGAAATAAAAAGTTGTTTTTGATGTTTAATAGGCATGTCCAAGTTGTAATGAATTATTGCATGGCATGCCTGGGTCAATGTTTAATGAACTTTTCTGTCTTACTTAGAACATGGAGTGACAGTCGCTTCCACCTCACCACTGGGTTTGACTGGAGTATATTATTCAATAAATTTCTGGAAGTGTCGATCTGGTTGGCGGATGGTTTGGTGGTCTTCCTCCACCGGACTAATTGAGCGCTTCTGTTGTTGCCACTCTAATAAATACAACCAGGGCTGTGAATCTTCCTATTTTTAGAGAATGTTTTGGTAAACATCTTAACCCATTCAACACCAAGTAACTCACATGGACTGGTCCATGATATTCATAAACCAATAAATGAATCAGAAAATCACATTTGGACAAGTTCATTTATCAAAATGGGTAATTATGTCTAAAAATAGTCATATCACTGGCAAAAAGTGCAGATCCTGATGAGACGGCTCGTCACGAGCCGGCTCATCTGGATCTACCCTTTTTGTAAGCCTATATAGAGGTCTGTGGTGTTGAAAGGGTTAAAAAAAGAACTATTGTCAGATTTGGTCAAAGCTGTTCACAAAAGATATTTTTTCACTTTTTAATTTGTGCTATTCTTGTTCAGTATTTTGGCAAATTTCCTCATTTCTCCCAATTGTCCATTAGTTTAGTTTCTACAAATTTATTTTAACTCTATTTCGAAACAAGCTCCTACAACTTATATTAATCACTCTCGATACCTCATTCCTGATGGAATCCATCGCCACGAGGGAGAGAGAAGAGGCAATGTGGAATTTAAATGCCTTGTAAGTGCACAATCGTAACGGCTACAGCTTTGCGCAAACTCCGGACCTTTCGTACCTGAAGCAAGCACACCACCACTGCTCTATCACATGTTTTCCATTCACAGCCCTGAACAAGGGAACCAGTACATTGAATTTAAGAGCAAATGCTTATGATTGCTGTTACATTTTCTATCATTTCAGACCAGACTTGATAGATTTTCGCCGGGTTTCGACTCAGTCTAACAGACAGAACCTGGAGCTAGCCTTCTCAACAGCGGAGAGGGAATTTGGTGTAACTAGACTGCTCGACGCCGAAGGTAACTTATAAATTGTTCATATATGCCATGTATTGTTCAGAGGGTACGACTCTTCACTTCACGATTTGATGCTTGTGAGTCTGCAGCAAACTGTTGTTCAGATCTTCTTGACCCAGGACTTCTTTGATGCCGCAGGAAGGATTGGATGATACTCAAACAAGTGTTAGTTTAAACATAGTTTATTTCAAGTCCGCCTCCGTGGTCGAGTGGTTAAGGTCGCTGACTTGTATACCACAGTAACTTATCATCACTGATGGTCACGAGTTCGAGCCCCGCTCAGGCTGTGTCTCATTTATATGAAAAAGTTGGCAGTTTCTTACGGAGGTTGGTGCACCAAGTACTGGTTAACCGTTGGAGCATGCCCAGGAAAGGTGTTGTTAGGTAAACTGCCCGCCGACGATGTAGCCCGAAATGGTGCTGATGCAGGCGTAAAACCCGAAATATAACATAACATAAGTTTATTTCAAACAATGATATAACATTATACAAATGTACAATTTACACATATATTTACATACATGTATGAAAAAGGATTAGAACCGAAAGCTATTACGTAATTACGGTATGACAGCGTTTTAATCGTTTCTGAATTATTAATTACAATTTGAAAAAGATAAAGTATATATTAACCATAAACTGTAAACTATAATCTCAATAATATAACAAGATTATTAAGGTGTTTGCCTCAATGAGATCACGTATGGCATACAACTTATAGGTCCCTACTGGCAATGTCAAATGTTGAGATCCAACGGTCAATTGTTATTAATTTGCATTTTCATAACCCATGAAAATGATTGACCGATTGATTATTCATTGAAATGTGAACTTCTATGAAATGGCATGTGTTTTATATAAATCCCAGGGCTCTCATGGCCACCGTTACGTTTACAGGTCAAGTGTCAAAATGATCTTGTTCTGTCTTTGCAATATCTTTGCGATCAATCACTGGTTTGGGTTGATGCTTTTACACAAGTATTCACCTTCAAATATAAAATGACACTTGGGAGATGAAAGGTAGACAACAGTTACTGTGTGGTAGTTGCTCCGTGGTCGAGTGGTTACGGTCGCTGACTTGTATACCACTGTCGTTATGGTCGCTGACTTGTAACCTATCATCACTGAAGGTCACGGGTTCGAGCCCCGATCAGGCCGTGTCTATTTATATGAAAACGTTCGCAATTTCTTATGGCGGTTGGTGCAGTGAGTACTTGGTTAATTATTTTAGATTTTGGAGGATAGTGTATTGATACAGACAGAGACCCATTCCAGAATCTCCTCTGGTTATTTTACGTGCACAGTGTAAAGCACCGACACGAGACCTCGGTTTAAAGTCCCATATTTTAATTTTATAGGGTCAGACGGGGGATTACCAGTCCCAATGTGTTAACTAACCACTGGGTCTACAGATCCGTCTGGGATGTTTTGTCTTTGGAAAGGCATTTATTTTGCCAAAACCACGTCCATGTGTCGTACAATGTTTACATCTTCCTAGTTTTGTCCTACGACGACATGGCGGGAACTAAGATTTGCAACCTCAAATAGAGGGGAGTGTCTAGGACCATGATTGTATAAAATAGAGGGGAGTGTCTAGGACCATGATTGTATAAAATAGAGGGGAGTGTCTAGGACCATGATTGTATATGATTGTATAAAATAGAGGGGAGTGTCTAGGACCATGATTGTATAAAATAGCTTGATATATACACAGGACACTTCTAATCTCAAATAGAGGGGAGTGTCTAGGACCATGATTGTATAAAATAGCTTGATATATATATACAGGACACTTCTAATCTCAAATAGAGGGGAGTGTCTAGGACCATGATTGTATAAAATAGCTTGATATATATATACAGGACACTTCTAATCTCAAATAGAGGGGAGTGTCTAGGACCATGATTGTATAAAATAGCTTGATATATATACACAGGACACTTCTAATCTCAAATAGAGGGGAGTGTCTAGGACCATGATTGTATAAAATAGAGGGAGTGTCTAGGACCATGATTGTATAAAATAGCTTGATATATATACACAGGACACTTCTAATCTCAAATAGAGGGGAGTGTCTAGGACCATGATTGTATAAAATAGCTTGATATATACACAGGACACTTCTAATCTCAAATAGAGGGGAGTGTCTAGGACCATGATTGTATAAAATAGCTTGATATATATACACAGGACACTTCTAATCTCAAATAGAGGGGAGTGTCTAGGACCATGATTGTATAAAATAGCTTGATATATATACACAGGACACTTCTAATCTCAAATAGAGGGGAGTGTCTAGGACCATGATTGTATAAAATAGCTTGATATATATACACAGGACACTTATAATCTCAAATAGAGGGGAGTGTCTAGGACCATGATTGTATAAAATAGCTTGATATATATACACAGGACACTTCTAATCTCAAATAGAGGTGAGTGTCTAGGACCATGATTGTATAAAATAGAGGGGAGTGTCTAGGACCATGATTGTATAAAATAGCTTGATATATATACACAGGACACTTATAATCTCAAATAGAGGGGAGTGTCTAGGACCATGATTGTATAAAATAGCTTGATATATATACACAGGACACCTTATAATCTCAAATAGAGGGGAGTGTCTAGGACCTGATTGTATAAAATAGAGTGGAGTGTCTAGGACCATGATTGTATAAAATAGCTTGATATATATACACAGGACACTTATAATCTCAAATAGAGGGGAGTGTCTAGGACCATGATTGTATAAAATAGCTTGATATATATACACAGGACACTTATAATCTCAAATAGAGGGGAGTGTCTAGGACCATGATTGTATAAAATAGCTTGATATATATACACAGGACACCTTATAATCTCAAATAGAGGGGAGTGTCTAGGACCATGATTGTATAAAATAGAGGGGAGTGTCTAGGACCATGATTGTATAAAATAGCTTGATATATATACACAGGACACTTATAATCTCAAATAGAGGGGAGTGTCTAGGACCATGATTGTATAAAATAGCTTGATATATATACACAGGACACTTATAATCTCAAATAGAGGGGAGTGTCTAGGACCATGATTGTATAAAATAGCTTGATATATATACACAGGACACCTTATAATCTCAAATAGAGGGGAGTGTCTAGGACCCTGATTGTATAAAATAGAGGGGAGTGTCTAGGACCATGATTGTATAAAATAGCTTGATATATATACACAGGACACCTTATAATCTCAAATAGAGGGGAGTGTCTAGGACCATGATTGTATAAAATAGCTTGATATATATACACAGGGCACTTCTAATCTCAAATAGAGGGGAGTGTCTAGGACCATGATTGTATAAAATAGCTTGATATATATACACAGGACACCTTATAATCTCAAATAGAGGGGAGTGTCTAGGACCATGATTGTATAAAATAGAGGGGAGTGTCTAGGACCATGATTGTATAAAATAGCTTGATATATATACACAGGACACCTTATAATCTCAAATAGAGGGGAGTGTCTAGGACCATGAATGTATAAAATAGAGGGGAGTGTCTAGGACCATGATTGTATAAAATAGCTTGATATATACACAGGACACTTCTAATCTCAAATAGAGGGGAGTGTCTAGGACCATGATTGTATAAAATAGCTTGATATATATATACAGGACACTTCTAATCTCAAATAGAGGGGAGTGTCTAGGACCATGATTGTATAAAATAGCTTGATATATACACAGGACACTTCTAATCTCAAATAGAGGGGAGTGTCTAGGACCATGATTGTATAAAATAGCTTGATATATATATACAGGACACTTCTAATCTCAAATAGAGGGGAGTGTCTAGGACCATGATTGTATAAAATAGCTTGATATATATACACAGGACACTTATAATCTCAAATAGAGGGGAGTGTCTAGGACCATGATTGTATAAAATAGCTTGATATATACACAGGACACTTCTAATCTCAAATAGAGGAGAGTGTCTAGGACCATGATTGTATAAAATAGCTTGATATATATATACAGGACACTTCTAATCTCAAATAGAGGGGAGTGTCTAGGACCATGATTGTATAAATAGAGGGGAGTGTCTAGGACCATGATTGTATATGATTGTATAAAATAGAGGGGAGTGTCTAGGACCATGATTGTATAAAATAGCTTGATATATATACACAGGACACTTCTAATCTCAAATAGAGGGGAGTGTCTAGGACCATGATTGTATAAAATAGAGGGGAGTGTCTAGGACCATGATTGTATAAAATAGCTTGATATATATACACAGGACACTTCTAATCTCAAATAGAGGGGAGTGTCTAGGACCATGATTGTATAAAATAGAGGGGAGTGTCTAGGACCATGATTGTATAAAATAGCTTGATATATATACACAGGGCACTTCTAATCTCAAATAGAGGGGAGTGTCTAGGACCGTGATTGTATAAAATAGCTTGATATATATACACAGGACACTTCTAATCTCAAATAGAGGGGAGTGTCTAGGACCATGATTGTATAAAATAGCTTGATATATTTACACAGGACACTTCTAATCTCAAATAGAGGGGAGTGTCTAGGACCATGATTGTATAAAATAGCTTGATATATATACACAGGACACCTTATAATCTCAAATAGAGGGGAGTGTCTAGGACCATGATTGTATAAAATAGCTTGATATATATACACAGGACACCTTATAATCTCAAATAGAGGGGAGTGTCTAGGACCATGATTGTATAAAATAGCTTGATATATATACACAGGACACTTATAATCTCAAATAGAGGTGAGTGTCTAGGACCCTGATTGTATAAAATAGAGGGGAGTGTCTAGGACCATGATTGTATAAAATAGCTTGATATATATACACAGGACACTTATAATCTCAAATAGAGGGGAGTGTCTAGGATCATGATTGTATAAAATAGCTTGATATATATACACAGGACACCTTATAATCTCAAATAGAGGGGAGTGTCTAGGACCCTGATTGTATAAAATAGAGTGGAGTGTCTAGGACCATGATTGTATAAAATAGCTTGATATATATACACAGGACACTTATAATCTCAAATAGAGGGGAGTGTCTAGGACCATGATTGTATAAAATAGCTTGATATATATACACAGGACACCTTATAATCTCAAATAGAGGGGAGTGTCTAGGACCATGATTGTATAAAATAGCTTGATATATATACACAGGACACCTTATAATCTCAAATAGAGGGGAGTGTCTAGGACCATGATTGTATAAAATAGAGGGGAGTGTCTAGGACCATGATTGTATAAAATAGCTTGATATATATACACAGGACACCTTATAATCTCAAATAGAGGGGAGTGTCTAGGACCATGATTGTATAAAATAGCTTGATATATATACACAGGGCACTTCTAATCTCAAATAGAGGGGAGTGTCTAGGACCATGATTGTATAAAATAGCTTGATATATATACACAGGACACCTTATAATCTCAAATAGAGGGGAGTGTCTAGGACCCTGATTGTATAAAATAGAGGGGAGTGTCTAGGACCATGATTGTATAAAATAGCTTGATATATATACACAGGACACCTTATAATCTCAAATAGAGGGGAGTGTCTAGGACCATGATTGTATAAAATAGAGGGGAGTGTCTAGGACCATGATTGTATAAAATAGCTTGATATATATACACAGGACACCTTATAATCTCAAATAGAGGGGAGTGTCTAGGACCATGATTGTATAAAATAGAGGGGAGTGTCTAGGACCATGATTGTATAAAGTAGCTTGATATATATACACAGGACACTTATAATCTCAAATAGAGGGGAGTGTCTAGGACCATGATTGTATAAAATAGCTTGATATATATATATATATATATATATACAGGACACTTATAATCTCAAATAGAGGGGAGTGTCTAGGACCATGATTGTATAAAATAGCTTGATATATATATATTATATACAGGACACTTATAATCTCAAATAGAGGGGAGTGTCTAGGACCCTGATTGTATAAAATAACTTGATATATATATACAGGACACTTATAATCTCAAATAGAGGGGAGTGTCTAGGACCATGATTGTATAAAATAACTTGATATATATATACAGGACACTTATAATCTCAAATAGAGGGGAGTGTCTAGGACCATGATTGTATAAAATAGCTTGATATATATACACAGGACACTTATAATTGCATATAAATGTTAATAAAAATGTTAATATAAATGTAGTGATGAAAAGAAACTGGCATAAATAGTTTGCTTTCTTGTCATTCCTGTTTAGTATATAACTTCATATATCCTAATAGAGCAGTGTCAAATTTAATATTAATATCACACGGAGATAGTGAACTATAGTACCTAACAAAGAGAGACTTTAACATACTATGTTCATTCATACGCCGCCAAATGGGTCGACAAAACACCCGCGTTTGTTATCAAGCCGGGTATGGCAAATCGTATTAAGTTCATTCGGGTATGAAATGATAAAATTCACCGTATAACCGTGGTATTAAGATTCTTCTTCTAGATACCCTTATTAATGGTGTGGAAATACCAGCGAGGTAATGCGAGATGCATTGAGAATATGATCAAGTATGATGATGTTCTCTATTTAAATGTCAAACAATTTACTCCGATTTGAAACCCTTGATAAATTAGTATTATTTATTACAATGTTTAGGATATAATAGACAACTTCCACGGTCGACTGGATTCGTTTTGTCCATCTTTTAAGGTGTTGAAAACGCAATAGTTGGGAAATTTTAATGGAATTTCACCTTTGACATGTTCGTTTTCCCTTTCTGATTGTAGTACCGAATTACATATGGAAATGAATTAGTTTATGCAGGCATTTATTTTTTAACTTGATTGTGAAACAAGTTCTTACAACATTTAGATTGATCGTTATCGAGACCTCATTCCTGGCGGAAGCCAACACCATGAGGGAGAGAGAAGAGGCAATGTCGATTTAGGGACACCATCACATTGCTTCTGGAGGTTCTAACTCCTAGGGTTCTAACTTGCAGGGTTCTAACTCCTAGGGTTCTAACTCCTAGGGTTCTAACTTGCAGGGTTCTAACTCCTAGGGTTCTAACTTGCAGGGTTCTAACTCCTAGGGTTCTAACTTGCAGGGTTCTAACTCCTAGGGTTCTAACTGGCAGGGTTCTAACTGGCAGGGTTCTAACTGGCAGGGTTCTAACTGGCAGGGTTCTAACTGGCGGGGTTCTAACTCACGGGGTTCTAACTCGCGGGGTTCTAACTCGCGGGGTTCTAACTCGCGGGGTTCTAACTCGCGGGGTTCTAACTGCGGGGTTCTAACTTGCAGGGTTCTAACTTGCAGGGTTCTAACTCGTAGGGTTCTAACTCGCAGGGTTCTAACTCGCAGGGTTCTAACATGCAGGGTTCAAACTCGCAGGGTTCTAACTCGCAGGGTTCTAACTCGCAGGGTTCTAACTCGCAGGGTTCTAACACGCAGGGTTCAAACTCGCAAGGTTCTAACTCGAAGGGTTCGCAAGCTCTTGATTACGAAGCGGACACAGGTTTACCACAGAGGCTCCACACACTTTGCAGTGTGGAGACTCGTGAAGGTCTATTGTGTACGCAATCTAGTATGTCCCACCCTATCTTCAAATACTTTATTCAGTACAGTCGAACCTGTGTTAGTGGTCACCTCTATTAAGCAGCCAACCTGCATTAAGCAGCCAGTTTACAGATTCCCAATATGCTGTGTTAATATATAGTTGACCTCTATTAAGCAGCCACCTGTGCTAAGCAGCCACTATCTGTGCTTCCATTGGCTGGCTGCTTAAGGCAGGTTTGACTGTAGATATATTAGTTGTGGTTCATCCTAGGTTATACCAAGTACATAGTATGTGCACCTGCATTTAAATTGCTCTCAATTGTTCATTGTATTAAGGAAATTAAAACTGTACATCATGCAGATGATGCAGTTCTTTATGAGTACAGCGATTGTTTACTTCCCGTATTGAGAACGCTTAATTGATACTCGGGAAGTACAGTTCTTGAACAATTAAAATGTTTGTGACATCGCAGTTAATAAACCGGTTAGGCCCAGTAAATAATGTTTTATCAGGGAGCCCAGAACGGGCACTGTGCATTGTCAGTTGCCCACATATTTCCACAGTAACCTTATATAAGTGGTAGATGTAAGATAAAGAATGGGCGTTGTGCATTGTCAGTTGCTCAGATATTTACACAGTAACCTTATATAAGTGGTGCAGGTGCACGCGAGATAATGCACGGGTTCTGCACGTGCACGGTGGATAATGTAAACAGTACAAGAAGAGGACAACTGTAAGCTGTATAGCTTCCTGTTCAATTCCTTAAGACAATTGTTGTAAATAATCATGTACATGATAGAAAATAAATATGTTTAACCCGTTGCATCATGTACATGATAGAGAATAAATATGTTTAACCCATTGCATCATGTACATGATAGACAATAACTATGTTTAACTCATTGCATCATGTACATGATAGACAATAAATATGTTTAACTCGTTGCATCATGTACATGATAGACAATAAATGTGTTTAACCCGTTGCATCATGTACATGATAGACAATAAATATGTTTAACCCGTTGCATCATGTACATGATAGACAATAAATATGTTTAACCCGTTGCATCATGTACATGATAGACAATAAATGTGTTTAACCCGTTGCATCATGTACATGATAGACAATACATGTGTTTAACCAGTTGCATCATGTACATGATAGACAATAAATATGTTTAACCCGTTGCATCATGTACATGATAGACAATAAATGTGTTTAACCCGTTGCATCATGTACATGATAGACAATAACTATGTTTAACCCGTTGCATCATGTACATGATAGACAATAAATATGTTTAACCCGTTGCATCATGTACATGATAGACAATAAATATGTTTAACCCGTTGCATCATGTACATGATAGACAATAAATGTGTTTAACCCGTTGCATCATGTACATGATAGACAATAAATATGTTTAACCCGTTGCATCATGTACATGATAGACAATAAATATGTTTAACCCGTTGCATCATGTACATGATAGACAATAAATATGTTTAACCCGTTGCATCATGTACATGATAGACAATAAATATGTTTAACCCGTTGCATCATGTACATGATAGACAATAAATATGTTTAACCCATTGCATCATGTACATGATAGACAATAAATGTGTTTAACCCGTTGCATCATGTACATGATAGACAATAAATATGTTTAACCCGTTGCATCATGTACATGATAGACAATAAATATGTTTAACCCGTTGCATCATGTACATGATAGACAATAAATATGTTTAACCCGTTGCATCATGTACATGATAGACAATAAATATGTTTAACCCGTTGCATCATGTACATGATAGACAATAAATATGTTTAACCCGTTGCATCATGTACATGATAGACAATAAATATGTTTAACCTGTTGCATCATGTACATGATAGACAATAAATGTGTTTAACCCGTTGCATCATGTACATGATAGACAATAAATATCTTTAACCCGTTGCATCATGTACATGATAGACAATAAATATGTTTAACCCGTTGCATCATGTACATGATAGACAATACATATGTTAAACCCATTGCATCATGTACATGATAGACAATAAATATGTTTAACCCGTTGCATCATGTACATGAGAGACAATAAATATGTTTAACCCGTTGCATTATGTACATGATAGACAATAAATGTGTTTAACCCGTTGCATCATGTACATGATAGACAATAAATATGTTTAACCCGTTGCATCATGTACATGATAGACAATAAATGTGTTTAACCCATTGCATCATGTACATGATAGACAATAAATATGTTTAACCCGTTGCATCATGTACATGATAGACAATAAATGTGTTTAACCCGTTGCATCATGTACATGATAGACAATAAATATGTTTAACCCGTTGCATCATGTACATGATAGACAATAAATGTGTTTAACCCGTTGCACGCTAGCGGCTGATAAAATCACCTTTGCAAACGGCATAGAGCCAGATCAGAGACGTCGCAGAACGTGCTCTATGATCGGACTAGGCTCTATACTGTTTTCTATTTGCTATTCGGATAGTTTAGCTAAAACACTTGGCTGAATAGCAAACAACATAGATCCTGATCAGACGCGGCAGTACGCTGTGGCTGATCTGGATCCATGTTGTTTGCAAAAGTGATTTTATTTAATCAGCAGGCAAGGAGTTAACCCATTCAACACCAAGTAACTGACATGGACTGGTGCATGATATATTTAGACCAATAAATTAATCAGAAAATTTCATTTGGACCAGTTCATTTATCAAAATGGGTAATTTTGTCTTAATAGTTATATTACTGGCAAAAAGTGCAGATCCTGATGAGACGGCTCGTGTAACGAGCCGGCTTCATCTGGATCTACACTTTTTGTAAGCCTATTTAGAGGTCTGTGGTGTTGAAAGGGTTAAGCTAACTAGTACAAGTAAGCATATGTTCTGCACATGCACGGTGGATATGTGCACGGTGGATATGTGCATGGTGGATATGTGCACGGTGGATATGTGCACGGTGGATATGTGCACGGTGGATATGTGCACGGTGGATATGTGCACGGTGGATATGTGCACAGTGGATATGTGCACGGTGGATATGTGCACGGTGGATATGTGCACGGTGGATATGTGCATGGTGGATATGTGCATGGTGGATATGTGCATGGTATATATGTGCACAGTGGATATGTGCACGGTATATATGTGCACGGTGGATATGTGCATGGTATATATGTGCACGGTGGATATGTGCATGTTATATATGTGCACGGTGGATATGTGCATGGTATATATGTGCACGGTATATATGTGCACGGTATATATGTGCACGGTGGATATGTGCATGGTATATATCAATTGTGTCTTCCTTCATCACAACGATTGGGTAGTACCAGTAGCAATTGACCCATAGCTATTGGTGCATCTCAGTAGCAATTGACCCATAGCTATTGGTGCATCTCAGTAGCAATTGACCCATAGCTATTGGTGCATCTCAGTAGCAATTGACCCATAGCTATTGGTGCATCTCAGTAGCAATTGACCCATAGCTATTGGTGCATCTCAGTAGCAATTGACCCATAGCTATTGGTGCATCTCAGTAGCAATTGACCCATAGCTATTGGTGCATCTCTAAAGTTTAACAACAGATTAATGCAACCAAGCACAAAGATCAAGAGGTCCGCCTCCGTGGTCGAGTGGTTACGGTTGCTGACTTGTATATCACTGTAACCTATCATCACTGATGGTCACGGGTTCGAGCCCGGCTCAGGCCGTGTCTTTTATATGAAAAAGTTGGCAGTTTCTTACTGAGGTTGGTGCACCCAAGAACTGGTTAACTGCTGGAGCCTGCCCAGGAAAGGTGTTGTTAGGTAAACTGCCCACCGGTGATATAGCCCGAAATGGTGCTGATGCAGGCGAAAAATCCGAACTATCAAACAAGCAAACAAAGATCAAGATTTACAAATAAGATGTTGATCATAAAAATAAATTGTGGGCAGTATAATGTGATATGGTATTGTGATACATACCTGCGAGTTGTTTGACAGATGGTTGTAAGTTATATAGAGTTAGTTCTCCGTGTGCTAATTACCATACTGTATGTAAATAGTTTTTAAATTAGGTCAATTAGATTCAAATTTAAATCATTTTTCCAAGTGGAAATGCTGCTAGATCATAGATGTATTGAATATAACAACAATGGGTGTCCTGTATTGCATGTCGAAACTCGTGTAAATATAAATTATGAAAGCATCTCTGAAATGTCATGTTGTTTATTTAACAAGATTAAAGACAGTGAAATATGTTGATGAAATTAAAGTTATTGTCAGATTAGTGCAGAGTCCGCCGCCATGGTCGAGTGGTTAAGGTCGCTGACTTGTATACCACTGTAACCTATCATCACTGATGGTCACGGGTTTGAGCCCCGCTCAGGCTGTGTCTCATTTATATGAAAACGTTGGCAGCTTCTTACGGAGGTTGATGTACCCAAGTACTGGTTAACCGCTGGAGCCTGCCCAGGAAAGGTGTTGTTAAGTAAACTGCCCGGCGGCGATATAGCCCAAAATGGTGCTGATGCAGGTGTAAAACCCAAAATATAACAACATCCTCGATCAATACAGCCCAGGTTTGATCCTCAATACAGCCCAGGTTTGATCCTCTAGGTTTGATCCTCTATCAATACAGCCGAGGTTTGATCGATCCTCAATACAGCCCAGGTTTGATCGATCCTCAATACAGCCGAGGTTTGATCGATCCTCAATACAGCCGAGGTTTGATCGATCCTCAATACAGCCGATGTTTGATCGATCCTCAATACAGCCGAGGTTTGATCGATCCTCAATACAGCCGAGGTTTGATCGATCCTCAATACAGCCGAGGTTTGATCGATACTCAATACAGCCGAGGTTTGATCGATCCTCAATACAGCCGAGGTTTGATCGATCCTCAATACAGCCGAGGTTTGATCGATCCTCAATACAGCCGAGGTTTGATCGATCCTCAATACAGCCGAGGTTTGATCGATCCTCGATACAGCCGAGGTTTGATCGATCCTCGATACAGCCGAGGTTTGATCGATCCTCGATACAGCCGAGGTTTGATCGATCCTCGATACAGCCGAGGTTTGATCGATCCTCGATACAGCCGAGGTTTGATCGATCCTCGATACAGCCGAGGTTTGATCGATCCTCGATACAGCCGAGGTTTGATCGATCCTCGATACAGCCGAGGTTTGATCGATCCTCGATACAGCCGAGGTTTGATCGATCCTCGATACAGCCGAGGTTTGATCGATCCTCGATACAGCCGAGGTTTGATCGATCCTCGATACAGCCGAGGTTTGATCGATCCTCGATACAGCCGAGGTTGATCGATCCTCGATACAGCCGAGGTTTGATCGAACCTCGATACAGCCGAGGTTTGATCGATCCTCGATACAGCCGAGGTTTGATCGATCCTCGATACAGCCGAGGTTTGATCGATCCTCGATACAGCCGAGGTTTGATCGATCCTCGATACAGCCGAGGTTTGATCGATCCTCGATACAGCCGAGGTTTGATCGATCCTCGATACAGCCCAGGTTTGATCGATCCTCGATACAGCCCAGGTTTGATCGATCCTCAATACAGCCCAGGTTTGATCGATCCTCGATACAGCCCAGGTTTGATCGATCCTCGATACAGCCGAGGTTTGATCGATCCTCAATACAGCCCAGGTTTGATCGATCCTCGATACAGCCGAGGTTTGATCGATCCTCAATACAGCCCATATGGATATATTACTATGAATAACTGTCAAATCAATAAATGGTGAAGCAAGATCCTCAAACTTTGTTACTTTGAAAGATGCATTCAATTATTGTCTTTTTTATGAATTCCATAACCTGATCCGGTTAAGGCCTCATTGGATCAACATTGTCAATTTTAAAATGTACAGAAAGTGTTGTCATAAACACTTTCCGCAAATCCTAAACACTTTTTTTCTGTTGCAAATCATAAACACTTTTTTCTGTTGCAAATCATAACATTTTTTCTGTTGCAAATCATGAACACTTTCTGCAAATCATAAACACTTTTTTTCTGTTGCAAATCATAAACACTTTTTCTGTTGCAAATCATAAACACTTTCTGCAAATCATAAACACTTTTTTTCTGTTGCAAATCATAAACACTTATTTTCTGTTGCAAATCATAAACACTTATTTTCTGTTGCAAATCATAAACACTTTTTTTCTGTTGCAAATCATAAACACTTTTTCTGTTGCAAATCATGAACACTTTCTGCAAATCATAAACACTTTTTTTCTGTTGCAAATCATAAACACTTTTTCTGTTGCAAATCATAAAAACCTTTTTTTTCTGTTGCAAATCATAAACACTTTCTGTTGCAAATCATAAACACTTTTTTTCTGTTGCAAATCATAAACACTTTTTTTCTGTTGCAAATCATAAACACTTTTTCTGTTGCAAATCATAAACACTTTTTCTGTTGCAAATCATAAACACTTTTTTTTTCTGTTGCAAATCATAAAAACTTTTCTTCTGCAAATCATAAAAACTAAATAAGATTCTATTTTGTTCAGAACTATTAACACTGTTACTGCAACTAGGCTTGGTAAATCATGAAATAACCTTGAAATAAGCCGACTTCTTGCAATAACTAAGTTACAGATGGACATAATTTAATTATGTATCCATAGGAGGGCATGCACTGACATTGATTGCCAATTTCGGCTGTTTGTTTGTCACACCCTCTTTGTTTATAGCTTCAGTTATGTTAATTAGACCATTTAATAGCATAGGTACAGATGTTACTTCCATGCTGCAGATTGGCAATAATTATTGCACATTTTCATAGAAGTAATTACTGGAATATGGCAAATGTCGGGATGTCAATGGAGGATGGGTAGATATGCTGACTGCTTATCCACTGATTGATACGTAAATGGTTGTATGGTGATATAGTGGTATATTATCCTAAATCTCTATGGAGGATGGGGTAGATATGCTGGCTGCTTATCCACTGATTGATAGGTAAATGGTTGTATGGAGATATAGTGGTATATTATCCATACCTCTATGGAGGTAGGGTAGATATGCTGGCTACTTATCCACTGATTGATAGCTAAATGGTTGTATGGAGATATAGTGGTATATTATCCATACCTCTATGGAGGTGGGGTAGATATGCTGGCTACTTATCCACTGATTGATAGGTAAATGGTTGTATGGAGATATAGTGGTAAATTAGCCGATTGTCATAATTCTCCTCCGCTATATTCACATCCTACCTACCAATCTCTATCTGATATAGAATAGTGCCACATTCCCTTCGTAATGCGCCTTTGAAAGGTTTTAAAAAGGTTGTTGCTGTTTTTTTGCAGATGTTGATGTGCCAAAGCCAGATGAGAAGTCAATCATTATATATGTGTCGTCCTTGTATGACGTGTTCCCGGACGTCCCCTCTGTGGAACAATCACTCAAGGACAACGTAAGTATCTTCTTATCACGATGAGAAGTCGATCATTATTTGTGTAGTAGGTACGACATGTTCTCTGACGTGTTCTCCGTCGTGTTCTCCGACATGTTCTCCGACGTGTTCTCTGACGTGTTCTCCGACGTGTTCTCCGACGTGTTCTCCGACGTGTTCTCCGACGTGTTCTCTGACGTGTTCTCTGACATGTTCTCCGACGTGTTCTCCGATGTGTTCTCCGACGTGTTCTCTGACGTGTTCTCCAACATGTTCTCCGACGTGTTCTCCGCCGTGTTCTCCGACATGTTCTCCGACGTGTTCTCTGACGTGTTCTCCGACGTGTTCTCTGACGTGTTCTCCCGACGTGTTCTCCGACGTGTTCTCTGACGTGTTCTCCGACATGTTCACTTACGTGTTCTCCAATGTCTCCTCCGTAAAACAGCGCACGCTAAGTGTGCATTACATCCCCGTAACTAGCGTGGTAGTTAACGGGTCCAAAGTACGTTTCAAAGTCAGGTCACGTGATTTTCGTACTTGCTAAATTTATAATAACAAGCCATGTTCTTTGGTTTACCTTATACGTGGCTACAGGCCAGAATAGTGTTATATACTGTAATACCTGCTGGTTCCTAGAGATCCATGTGAACGAGATACCGGCTTGCAGAATTCATCTGTCTGTATTATGAGTTAATGTTTGCAATAGATTTTCACTACTCTCATATTTATATAGCCATGCATCTTCCATATTCAATTGGTCGTTTCCTTGGCGACGCATGCCTATATTGGACTGTCTGATTAGCACGGTGGTTAGCACCTTCACTTCTCCCACAATACAACTCTGGTTTGATCCTCGGTCTGGGATAGTATGTAGAGATGGTACGGTGGTCGCCGCGCTGAACAGGTGTGAATCTCTTGGCACTGAAATTTCATCTTGCATGAATTATATTACTCATACTTTCATCTGTGGCGACAAAAGTGATTGATATAAGTTGCTAGACCATGCATTGCAATGGTTGTGTAGTTGAGCATAGACACCAGGAAATAACATGCAACACAGGTATTCAATCTTAATTTGTCCCAACTTTGTGGAATTTATAACAGATGGGGACATATAATCAATCATGCGACAAATGCTACTCCCACACTGTAGTACAGTGAAACCCCTCAAAACTGGAACCCCTCTTGACCCTTCCAACACTACAAGCCTCTAAATAGACTTGCAAAAAGTGTAGATCCAGATGAGCCGGCTCGTAATGAGCCATCTCATCAGGATCTGCACTTTTTGCCAGTAATAATTATTACTATTTTTTTTAGATAAAATTACCCATTTTGATAAATGAACTGGTCCAAAGGTAATTTTCTTATTAATTTATTGGTCTAATAATATCATACACCAGTCCATGTCAGTTACTTGGGGTTGAATGGGTTAAATATCATGCACCAGTCCATGTCAGTTACTTGGTGTTGAATGGGTTAAGCTGGAATACCCTCCAAACTGAACAAATATCTTGGTCCCGAATTTTCCCCTTTGTTCATTGTAAAAAAAAACCTTCCATAAACTGTAAAATCTCTTTTTCGAAATACCGAAGAGATTTTATAGAAAAATAAGTGCATTTTGAACTGTAATTTACCGCTGTAAACCGAACAGTAAGTTGTCTTCATCAAACATGAAGCTCACTATTCTTTTAAACATACAATTTTCACCTCCTATAAGCACTGCAGATTTGAACTGTTAATTTGTGGAAGTCGTGATAGCGCAGTGGTAGCACGTTCGCTTTAGGTGCGAAAGGCCTGGAGTTCGAGCCCCGCTTGAGTCGTTACAAGTCTGTCCTTAGGCAAGGCATTTAAATTCCACATTCCTCTGCTCTCTCCCTCATGGCGATGGATTCCATCAGGAATGAGGTCTCGAGAGTGATTAATATAACGTTGTAAAATCTTGTTTCGCAATCGAGCTGAAATAACTTTGTATAAAACATTATGCTGTAACTGATTTGGATCTATGTTGTTTTGCAAAAGGCCTTTCAATATTCTCAAGGGCTGATTGACCAATTTTTTTTCATAGCATGTATATATTACTGACATTCATCAATAATTTTACGTCCACCCTATCACTTATGTCATACGTAATCGACCTTTAATAACATAATGTGGCATTTATAAACAACAATATACACTTCCTGTGGTCGAATGTCATTTGTTCCAATTTCCTGTCATCCAATTAGAACAATTATGGGAACCATCAAAAGATCACTGGTGTCGAAAGACATCAAGGCTAGAGATACCTTTACAATAGCCAGACCCATGTTGATGACTTGAATATACAGGATGTGTAAAGTTAGGGTTTTTGGTGGATTTAAAACATCCCTATTCAGTTGACAGTACATCAAGACTAACCTTCACAATAGCCCCAGACCCATGTTGATGACTTGAATATACAGGATGTGTAAAGTTAGGGTTTTTGGTGGATTTAAAACATCCCTATTCAGTTGACAGTATGGGATACTTACAAATATTACTGGCTTCATTTAGACTGGGATACTTACAAATATTACTGGTCTCATTAAGACTGGGATACTTACAAATATTACTGGTCTCATTAAGACTGGGATACTCACAAATATTACTGGTCTCATTAAGACTGGGATACTTACAAATATTACTGGTCTCATTAAGACTGGGATACTTACAAATATTACTGGTCTCATTAAGACTGGGATACTTACAAATATTACTGGTCTCATTAAGACTGGGATACTCACAAATATTACTGGTCTCATTAAGACTGGGATACTTACAAATATTACTGGTCTCATTAAGACTGGGATACTTACAAATATTACTGGTCTCATTAAGACTGGGATACTCACAAATATTACTGGTCTCATTAAGACTGGGATACTCACAAATATTACTGGCCTCATTAAGACTGGGATACTCACAAATATTACTGGTCTCATTAAGACTGGGATACTCACAAATATTACTGGTCTCATTTAGACTGGGATACTCACAAATATTACTGGCTTCATTTAGACTGAGATACTCACAAATGTTACTTGGCCTCATTTAGACTGGGATAATCACAAATGTTACTGACCTCATTTAGACTGGGATACTCACAAATATTACTGGCCTCATTTAGACTGGGATACTCATACATATTACTGACCTCATTTAGACTGGGATACTCACACAAATATTACTGGCCTCATTTAGACTGGGATACTCACAAATATTACTGGCCTCATTTAGACTGGGATACTCACAAATATTACTGGCCTCATTTAGACTGGGATACTCACACAAATATTACTGGCCTCATTTAGACTGGGATACTCATACATATTACTGACCTCATTTAGACTGGGATACTCACACAAATATTACTGGCCTCATTTAGACTGGGATACTCACAAATATTACTGGCCTCATTTAGACTGGGATACTCACAAATGTTACTGACCTCATTTAGACTGGGATACTCACAAATGTTACTGACCTCATTTAGACTGGGTTACTCACAAATGTTACTGACCTCATTTAGACTGGGATATTCACAAATGTTACTGACCTCATTTAGACTGGGATACTCACAACTATTACTGACCTCATTTAGACTGGGATACTCACACAAATATTACTGGCCTCATTTAGACTGGGATACTCACAAATATTACTGACCTCATTTAGACTGGGATACTCACAAATATTACTGGCCTCATTTAGACTGTCTGTTGTGTTACTTCCTCGAACACTACTCAAAAATCTTTTCTGCTTCCTTTGGCCTCTGGGGCCAAGTGGTTTAGGTCATTGACTTCAAATCACTTGCCCCTCACCGCTGTTGGTTCGAATCCCACTGGGGGTGTCAAATTCTTTCAAGTGAGCTGGACCTTGGTAGGTTGGTAGTTGAGCTGGCTCTCGGTAGGTTGGTGGTTTTACCTGTGTGCCCGCCCGTGCATGAAATAGAGTCCCCATATTACCTAAGCTGTTTGAGCGTCAGTAAACCCCAAATAACAAACAAACTGTCTTGCTTCCTGAACGAAATTACAATGTTCATGTCACATTATTTTTGCACTATAACTTTTCGCAGAAATTACAAAATTGCAAATGATTACTTAAAACATAGAACACTTTTTATTTATTAGTTTATTCTATGTCAATTTTAATGTTCTGGGTTGGAGGTTGTAAAACACTTAGTTAATCTCAAACTCGGTTGCAAGCCTCTGATTGGTTGAGCTGAGTTCAAATCTCGGGCTCATCCATCCAATCAAAATCTGGTGAGCTTGAGTTCGAGATCTGAGAAACGTTTTATAACCTCCAATACCTTTATGAAAACGTACACGAGATTCTGCTAAAACAATTTTGGTTTGGCAATTAGATGGGATAGACTGGCAATTAGATGGGATAGACTGGCAATTAGATGGGATAGACTGGCAATTAGATGGGATAGACTGGCAATTAGATGGGATAGACTGGCAATTAGATGGGATAGACTGTGGGTTATGTGTAATTTTACATGTTGCAGGAGAGACAACTGAAGATTGATGAATACAAGGAGTTGGCCGTCCCCCTGGTAACCTGGTTACAGGATGTGATTATGATGTTCTCACAGAGGAACTTCCCCACCACCCTTATAGAAATGAAGGTAAGACCCCCTTCCCCACCACACTTATAGAAATGAAGGTAAGACCCCCTTCCCCACCACCCTTATAGAAATGAAGGTAAGACCCCCTTCCCCACCACACTTATAGAAATGAAGGTAAGACCCCCTTCCCCACCACACTTATAGAAATGAAGGTAAGACCCCCTTCCCCACCACACTTATAGAAATGAAGGTAAGACCCCCTTCCCCACCACACTTATAGAAATGAAGGTAAGACCCCTTCGCTACCACACTTATAAAAATGAAGGTAAGACCCCTTCCCCACCACACTTATAAAAATGAAGGTACCCCCCCCACCCCACCCTCCCCACCACACTTATACAACCCAGCTGTAGCCGTTATGATTGTGCCCTTAGGCATTTAAATTCCACATGCCTCTTCACTCTCCCTCGTGGCAATGGATTACATCAGGAATGAGGTCTCGAGAGTGATTAATATAAGTTGTAAGAACTTGTTTCGCAATCGAGCTAAAATAAATTTGTATAAACTAATCTAGATAATATAGAATCAACAGTCATTTAGATATATGGACATACCAGACTAGTACATTTTTGCCGTATAATGTTCATAGTAATATGACCTCCATGGAAGGGAGATAATCGCATTACGTAAATGTGGTATAGATTTCAAATGTCTGATTATGTCTCTTTCCTTGGAACAGGTTTTAGGGAAGATTCATTCATTAGTCAATATTTTCAAAAATCTTAAAATCTCGTATTATCTAATCGTCTAATCCTTTGTATATCTCAATACACCACACATTTTAGCACACGTGGGTTGTACATCTGGATACACCACACATTCTGAGTTAGCGTATGTTTGTATATCTCGATACACCACTACACATTCTGAGTTAGCGTATGTTTGTGTATCTCAATACACCACACATTCTGAGTTAGCGTATGTTTGTGTATCTCAATACACTACTACACATTCTGAGTTAGCGTATGTTTGTATATCTCGATACACTACTACACATTCTGAGTTAGCGTATGTTTGTGTATCTCAATACACTACTACACATTCTGAGTTAGCGTATGTTTGTGTATCTCAATACACTACTACACATTCTGAGTTAGCGTATGTTTGTGTATCTCAATACACCACACATTCTGAGTTAGCGTATGTTTGTGTATCTCAATACACCACACATTCTGCGTTAGCGTATGTTTGTGTATCTCAATACACTACTACACATTCTGAGTTAGCGTATGTTTGTGTATCTCAATACACTATTACACATTCTGAGTTAGCGTATGTTTGTGTATCTCAATACACTACTACACATTCTGAGTTAGCGTATGTTTGTGTATCTCAATACACCACACATTCTGAGTTAGCGTATGTTTGTGTATCTCAATACACTACTACACATTCTGAGTTAGCGTATGTTTGTGTATCTCAATACACTACTACACATTCTGAGTTAGCATATGTTTGTGTATCTCAATACACCACTACACATTCTGAGTTAGCGCATGTTTGTGTATCTCAATACACTACTACACATTCTGAGTTAGCATATGTTTGTGTATCTCAATACACTACTACACATTCTGAGTTAGCGTATGTTTGTGTATCTCGATACACCACACATTCTGAGTTAGCGTATGTTTGTGTATCTCGATACACCACACATTCTGAGTTAGCGTATGTTTGTGTATCTCGATACACCACACATTCTGAGTTAGCGTATGTTTGTGTATCTCGATACACCACACATTCTGAGTTAGCGTATGTTTGTGTATCTCTATACACTACTACACATTCTGAGTTAGCATATGTTTGTGTATCTCAATACACCACACATTCTGAGTTAGCGTATGTTTGTGTATCTCAATACACTACTACACATTCTGAGTTAGCATATGTTTGTGTATCTCTATACACTACTACACATTCTGAGTTAGCGTATGTTTGTGTATCTCGATACACTACTACACATTCTGAGTTAGCATATGTTTGTGTATCTCTATACACTACTACACATTCTGAGTTAGCGTATGTTTGTGTATCTCAATACACCACACATTCTGCGTTAGCGTATGTTTGGGCTGTACTATATATAGTATTTATATGCTATAAGTAAATTGTGCGTGTTCTTCTTTTTTCAGTCGTTACTGTCGGATCTTAGTCGATTTAAAATTGAAGATGCCCCACCACGACTTGAAATGAGGAAAAGAGCACTTCGACTTTTCGATGATATTCAGGTATGTTAGTTCTCTTGGAAGACATCTCTAGCCCAGATGAGTCATTTAGGTTTTTTACAAAAGTGGGAATTTTAATGGAATGTCGCCCCTCTGCGTTTGTGAATCTGCACCCATAAAATGACTTGCTTGGAGAGTAGTAGGTTTACTGTCTAGTGGTCTAGGGTTAGGCGTTATGTGTCTACCTTATTTTTATGTTGCTATCAATTCCGTTTCTGTGGCTATCAATTCTGTTATTGTGGTTATCAATTCTGTTATTGTGGCTATCAATTCCGTTTCTGTGGCTATCAATTCTGTAATTGTGGCTATCAATTCTGTTATTGTGGCTATCAATTCTGTTATTGTGGCTATCAATTCCGTTTCTGTGGCTATCAATTCTGTTATTGTGGCTATCAATTCTGTTATTGTGGCTATCAATTCTGTTTCTGTGGCTATCAATTCTGTTTCTGTGGCTATCAATTCCGTTTCTGTGGCTATCAATTCTGTTATTGTGGCTATCAATTCCGTTTCTGTGGCTATCAATTCCGTTTCTGTGGCTATCAATTCCGTTTCTGTGGCTATCAATTCTGTTTTTGTGGTTATCAATTCCATTTATGTTATCATTTCCGTTTCTATAGTTATGAATTCTGTTTATGTGGTTATAGAGAAGAAAAGAATAGCCACTCAAGATACAATTTTGGGTCCGTCCGTTCTCAATCTTTGTCCATTGCTTCATCCCTCATAATATTTTCATGAAACTTTACAGGGAGCATCGGTATAAAGTATAGTTATTGCATTGCATTTGAATTATGTTACGGTCCGGAGTTCGAGCCCAGCTGGAGCCGTTACGATTGTGCCCTTAGGCAAGGCATTTAAATTCCATGTTGCCTCTTCTCTCTCCCTCGTGGCGATGGATTCCATAATAATAATAACTTGTTTTGCAATCGAGCTAAAATAAATTTGTATAAAATAATTATGTTTGATGAGTTATGCCCTTTGAAGATTTGGATTTTTATAAAATGAGTGAATAAGAACAGTGTAACTGCTAGTGCAACTGAATGAATGAAGTGTGTGTGTTTACGTTTATTTATCGTTGCTACCGGTTGCCCATGTGAGCGACGCCTCCTGAAGAGATTAGTCATTTTAGATTTTTGGAGGATAGTGCAATGATACAGACAGAGACCCATTCCAGAGTATCCTCTGGTTTTTTTTACGTACACGGTGTACAGCACCGACACGAGACCTTGGTTTAAATTCCCATCTGAAAGACTGTTAATTTTACTAGGGTCAGACAGGATGATCGAACATGCGATCCCTGGATTACCAGTCCAACCACTGGGCGAAAGACTGTTAATTTTACTAGGGTCAGACGGGGGGGGGATTGAACATGCAATCCCATGGATTACCAGTCCAACCACTGGGCTACAGATTCGTCTGTAATGAATGAATGAAGAATCACAAATGTCTATTCAATAATGAATGGCTAACGATGTTATTTATGATGCAATCCATGAGACAATGTTCAGAAGCCAAATTTTAATGATGCGTTTGTTATTTCATGTTTATTCATAGGTCAAAATTGGAAACAAAATAATGGTTCCTCGTTAGTTATTGATTGGGATATGTGTTGTGCTTTGATGGTTTGGGCATTGATTTTAGCATGTGAAGGAATGTGTATATATATATATATATGGCTGATATAGCAGGAGGCATTGATTTTAGCATTTGAAGGAATGTATATATATACATACGGCTGCTATAGCAGGAGGCATTGATTTTAGCATTTGAAGGAATGTATATATATACATACGGCTGCTATAGCAGGAGGCATTGATTTTAGCATTTGAAGGAATGTGTATATATATATAGTCCGTCTCCGTGGTCGAGTGGTTACGGTCGCTGACTTGTATACCACTGTAACCTATCGTCACTGATGGTCACAGGTTCGAGCCCCGCTCAGACTGTGTCTGTTTATATGAAAAAGATGGCAGTTTCTTACAGAGGTTGGTGCACCCAAGTACTGGTTAACCGCTGGAGCCTGCCTAGGAAAGGTGTTGTTAGGTAAACTTCCCGCCGGCGATATAGCCCAAAATGGTGCTGATGCAGGCGTAAAACCCGAAATATAACCTAACGTATAATAATAATCCAATAAAGTGCTATTATGCTTGACATCGCTCGTTTTTATATTACCTCCCTTAGCAGATAATGTCTGATTCATCCTGAAATGTATATCGATCTGTTTAGTTGGAATTCTTTGTTTTTACTGTTATTCCCTAACCAGATGTTGCGGTATGATATATTCAAATCATGTAATGTAATTGATTACATGTTTTTACAGTGCAGTAACCATTGGACATACTGTAGGATCTCTGTCTGGATTTTATTTTAATAATTTAATAATCATAAAGTGAGAAAACGGATGAAAATTGATAGTATGTGATGCAAAGGAAAGATATGATAAAAACAGAGGACAGCGATTAAGAGGACCTATCCTTCATAAAAAGGTGTTTAGGGGCAGTTCTGATCAATCTCTCTCATTGTGTGCAAGCAATTGGTACCCGAGGCAGTCGACATTGCCTCTCTCATTGTGTGCAAGCAATTGGTACCCGAGGCAGTCGGCATTGCCTCTCTCATTGTGTGCAAGCAATCGGTACCCGAGGCAGTCGACATTGCCTCTCTCATTGTGTGCAAGCAATCGGTACCCGAGGCAGTCGGCATTGCTTTTTGTGTGGTGGTGGGTGTTGTTTTGTTGGTTGGGGGTTTTTCTCTCATTGTGTGCAAGCAATCGGTACCCGAGGCAGTCGACATTGCCTCTCTCATTGTGTGCAAGCAATTGGTACCCGAGGCAGTCGGCATTGCCTCTCTCATTGTGTGCAAGCAATTGGTACCCGAGGCAGTCGGCATTGCCTCTCTCATTGTGTGCAAGCAATCGGTACCCGAGGCAGTCGACATTGCCTCTCTCATTGTGTGCAAGCAATCGGTACCCGAGGCAGTCGACATTGCCTCTCTCATTGTGTGCAAGCAATCGGTACCCGAGGCAGTCGGCATTGCCTCTCTCATTGTGTGCAAGCAAGCGGTACCCGAGGCAGTCGGCATTGCCTCTCTCATTGTGTGCAAGCAATCGGTACCCGAGGCAGTCGGCATTGTCTCTCTCATTGTGTGCAAGCAATCGGTACCCGAGGCAGTCGGCATTGCCTCTCTCATTGTGTGCAAGCAATCGGTACCCGAGGCAGTCGACATTGCCACACTGCTGCTATGTAAATGTTGGTTGAATGAAATGTTCAAAAATGTCGGAACATAACTTACCATCTATGTCCGGGTAATTAGAATCGAGACTACAGTCAATCACATGCACGATCATACAAGACACGTTCAACTGTTTGAAAATATAGTTTTGCTGAATTTGTGCGATTGTAGCGGGTTTGAAGGTCTTCATTTCATGGCGCATTCTTTCTACTGTGTAATTGAGATTTAAAACGAAATGATTTCTTCGGTGTTTTGAAGTTTACATATATTGTATGCCTTGTGTTCATTTCATTGCCGTCGTGGTTCGTCATTGTATTATATCTATGTTTATGTTTGTTGTATATTCACATGGGCCTCTGGATTTTGAAATCAACTATCTATATATATATATATATATATATATTACAGTGTACTGGTGCCTCACACCTGGGAGCTGACGACGAGTTGTACCCTGACAACATTAACCGACTCTGGAACCGGTTTGAGCATGTGCAGCAAGAACGAGAAATGGCCGTCCAGCAGGAAATTGTCCGGTAATACACCTAGTCTACTCGAAACAGCATCATCTGCTGCAGAAGATGATAAATTATGATTTATTCGAATTTTGGATATTAACATGACATAAACAAATCGTAGTAAAAGTTGCCATTAGCAAATCACTGGCAAGGAGGCGTGGCTAAAAATCTGTTCATTTTAGTAATATTGGTCAATCAATTTTCTGCCAACATTAATCTGCCAGATTTAACTAAACATACATTTATTATTATGTTTCAATATCAGATTATACATTCCGATTGTTATTAAGCATTCGACCTGCGTGGTTCATTTGTATGCATCTGGACTCCAGGCAGTGTTTTTTTTATTCGCCGATAAATAACGGAAATATAAATATTATTTCTTAACCCTTAAAATGCCGTGCCACCGAACGTGTACAGAATGTGCCGTCGGATCAGGCTCTATGCTCTTTGCTATTCAGATAGTGGAGCTAAAACACTTGGCTGAATAGCAAACAACATAGATCCTGATCAGATTGGGCATTATACCTCTGCTGATCTGGATCTATGTTGTTTGCACATTCCATCAAGTTTAATCAGCATATTACGGGTTAAGTCGCACATTGTATCAACTGGATATATTGCTTTGTAGATTGGAGAGATTACAAAGATTGGCAGAGAAAATACACAGAGAATCAAAACACAGCGAGGATAGCCTCAGCGACCTCGCGAGACGTATACAAGATGAAGAACGCCGCATTGAGACACTACATCCATTTGAAGCTAAACGTAATTGTGATGCTCTAGAGAGAGCATTGAAGAACATAGAGGATACTGTTCATTCCATGCTACGCGATGCACAAGCACTGCAAGATGGCAGATACGCAAACTCCGAGAATATCTACAAAAGGTAAGCGAGTCCACCTCCATGGTCGAGTGGTTGAAGGTCGCTGACTTGTATACCACTGTAGCATATCATCACTGATGGTCATGGGTTCAAGCCCCGCTCAGGCCGTGTCTCATTTATATGAACAAGTTGGCAGTTTCTTACAGAGGTTGGTGTACACAAGTACTGGTTAACCGCTGGAGCCTGCCCAGGAAAGGTGTTGTTAGGTAAACTGCTCGCCGGCGATATAGCCCAAAATGGTGCTGGTGCAGGCGTAAAACCCGAAATATAACATAACATCATCACTGATGGTCATGGGTTCGAGCCCCGCTTAGGCCGTGTCTCATTTATATGAACAAGTTGGCAGTTTCTTACGGAGGTTGGTGCACACAAGTACTGGTTAACCGCTGGAGCCTGCCCAGGAAAGGTGATATTTGAGGAAACTGCCCGCCTGCGATATAGCCCAAAATGGTGCTGATGTAGGTGTAAAACCCGAACAATCAATCAAACAAACAAACAAACAAACAAACAAACAAAAGGTAAGCGAGATTATCGCCATATTTAACACACAATTATGAAACATTTAGTCTGCTTAAGCACCATACAACACCTTTATAGCTACCCACATATAGCTGACATTCCATTATAGCTACCCACATATAGCCGACATTCCTTTATAGCTACCCACATATAGCCGACATTCCATTATTGCTACCCACATATAGCCGACATTCCATTATAGCTACCCACATATAGCCGACATTCCATTATTGCTACCCACATATAGCCGACATTCCATTATTGCTACCCACATATAGCCGACATTCCATTATAGCTACCCACATATAGCTGACATTCCATTATAGCTACCCACATTAGCCGACATTCCATTATTGCTACCCACATATAGCTGACATTCCATTATTGCTACCCACATATAGCCGACATTCCATTATTGCTACCCACATATAGCCAACATTCCATTATAGCTACCCACATTAGCCGACATTCCATTATTGCTACCCACATATAGCCAACATTCCATTATTGCTACCCACATATAGCCAACATTCCATTATAGCTACCCACATATAGCCGACTTTCCATTATAACTACCCACATATAGCCGACATTCCATTATAGCTACCCACATATAGCCAACATTCCATATCGTTATCTATTCCCATCGATATTGATAAGAGTTTGTTGTACATTGTGGGTACATTGATTGTAACCTGTAACTGTATGTAAAGCGCCTTATTCTTTCTTCAGATAAGAATTCCAACCAACTTCCATTTCATACAATTATGACAATGAAGGAGCTTTTCGACACTATTGATTTTAAATACATTATTGCATTTTTAAAAGAATCACCATCTTTTCCATAAATTGTAAAGTTTTACTAGTTTATATACAGATTTACAACTTTATTTTATTTTTATCATTTTTACAGCTTGATAAATTGTTACAATTTTACTACATACATATATTTTTAACTATCTTGTATACAATATACTTAACCCGACGCGATATAGCCTGAACTGTGCTGATGCACCGTTAAACCAAATACTCGCTCTCAAACCTGTAATGCCCCACAATGCATTCGGTCACTTGGAATGTACTGCAGATATGGATTCTTCAATCTGAAAGCAAGCAAACCTAATGACGCAATACTGAAGATGTGCAACAAAATGTAATATGAAGTATTAACCAGTAGCCTGCCGAATAAATTGGATGGAATGTGCAAACAACATAGATCCAGATCAGCTACGGCTGCTCAGGATCTACATTGCTTGCTATTCAGACACGTGTTTCAGCTCCATTATCCGAATAGCAAACAGCATAGAGCCTGATCAAACGTGCTGTCTGATCTGTCTCTATGCTGTTGGAAAAGCGACATTAGTCATGATTGGCAGGTTAAGGGTTAATATATTACTGTGGAAGGATATAATTAAACACCATTATGTTAATTTCAGAGTATCATCGCTAAGATTACGGGTATCTCAAATGCGGACAGAACTCTACAACAATGTCGTACAAAAACTCATTTCCAAATCATACGTGGAGGAAGGAATCACGACGACGCGGCGCCGAGAAGTTGTTACAGAAGTCCGGCTCGTGGAGAATAATCCAGCCTTCAGGCATGTGCAGCATTGTCTGCAGTGGATCGAGGCCAAACAAAGCGCACTGGACACGCCCGATTATGGCACGGATTTCCCGAGTGCTCAAGAAAATTATAAAAAATGCCAGGATGAACATTCTGAAGTGACGGCATTTAAGAAGGAAATTGAGAAGTGTATAAATGATAGAGTAAGTTAACAGATCATTTTTAGTTTCCTTAGAAACAGAAACAAGAGTTTAATAATATTATATATATTATATATTATATATTTTTGCTCTTTACAAATTTAGTTTAATCATATTTTATTTGCTATTTGACATTTTACATTACATACGTAACCATGACAAAGCAAGGAAAATGCAAAATAGGTTGGGCAACAAGTTCTAACAATATTAGTAAACTGCCCTCCCCAAGAAGAATAGGTGAATACTTGACGAACATGTTATATGGTAAATAAGCAAACAACATTTACGAAGAACGAAAATAAATCGCGAAAACATCCAAATATATAGAGAAATGAACGAAGATACAGCATAGAAATATAGTAAACTGCATATATTATATACAATCATTAATATACATATATACAAGTTCTGTCAACGGATCGGGTTCTTCAGCATCTCGGTAACATAGTGCTTGAACCACCATAGTCGCATTCCCATTGTGTGATATTACATGCCATCTAATAAATAAGGTTTCCACAAATTCCCTGCTACGACGGTGTTATATCTATAGCTTACACAGATTTAAGTATTTCGATGCAAGCTCAAAATCGTTACATCCTGTTTGATGCTTTTTTTGAAAACCTAAACTGTTTCGGTGTGCCATAAAATAAAATAATTTCACACCAGAGCAATCTCTTCGACAAGGCATGATTTGTATGTGAATGATGGAAGAACATGTAATTCAGTTGTAAATCTGTGTGCAGCTTCCTGCTATACTGAATATATTCACTGGGTTTTTATACAACACTATATCATGTTACTGTAACTTTAGATTCCTATGCTCTTCCTATAGCGTGACTCTTTACATTTTATTGTATGTTTAGATGTGTTAGTAGCAAAGAAAGATTCGTAAACACTTTCAAATTTGTATACTGTTTAGATGTTTTAATAGCAAAGAAAGATTTGTATACCCTTTCCTATACTGATCAGATGTTTTAATAGCAAAGAAAGATTTGTATACCCTTTCCTATACTGTTTAGATATTTTAATAGCAAAGAAAGATTTGTATACATTTTCCTATACTGTTTAGATATTTTAATAGCAAAGAATAACAAAACAAACTGGATGCATTAGTATATGTGATTGTATCCGGTGATCTATAGAAAGTCTTTCCTGTTTATTAGTTTATGCAAATTGATTTTAGATCGGTTGCGAAACAATTTTCTACAACTTATATTAATAACTCTCGAGACCTCATTCCCGATGGAATCCGATGCCACGAGGGAGAGAGAAGAGGCAATGTGGAATTTGATTGCCTTGCCTAACGTAACGGCTCTTTCTGTTTTTATAAACTACCATTGCCTCCTTGGTGTCATGGATACGGGTATGGATATGTCCACCTTGTAACCGAACGGTTGAGAGTTTGTGCGCCCTGTCAGAACCAAGGTGGTGGTGTCTTTATTCAAAACCATTAAAATCCACATTTCCCCCATATCTCTCCTTCGTGGTGATGGAATCCATCAGGAATGAGGTCTCGAGAGCGATTAATCTAACGTTGTAAGAATTTGTTTCACAATTGAGCTAAAATAAAGTTGTACAATATATATAAGTTACTAAGCCAACCTTTGGGCGGAGATTCAGCATTATTTTCACATTTTTATGAATGTTGATTTTCCTTCACTTTACTGTATGTTGTGTCTCTTGCAGAGAAATTTGTCCCCAGACGAGCAGGATTTATATACAGAATGGCTGTCCAAGGTTGAAGTGGCTTATTCTCTACTCAACGTAAGTTCACATAGTGGGGTCTACCATGGCCTAGCTGTTGAGGTGTTTGACTAATCACTTACCTCTCACAGCTGTAGGTTTGAATCTCAAGGTAGGTGTCCAAGTCATTCTTTTGGAGAAGCTATCCAGCTGGCTTGTGGAGGGTCAGTGGTTCTGCCTGGGTACCTGCCTCTGCCTGGAGCATGTATACTCTCCTGCAATCTGTGTGGGTACCTGCCTCTGCCTGGAGCATGTATACTCTCCTGCAATCTGTGTGGGTACCTGCCTCTGCCTGGAGCATGTATACTCTCCTGCAATCTGTGTGGGTACCTGCCTCTGCCTGGAGCATGTATACTCTCCTGCAATCTGTGTGGGTACCTGCCTCTGCCTGGAGCATGTATACTCTCCTGCAATCTGTGTGGGTACCTGCCTCTGCCTGGAGCATGTATACTCTCCTGCAATCTGTGTGGGTACCTGCCTCTGCCTGGAGCATGTATACTCTCCTGCAATCTGTGTGGGTACCTGCCTCTGCCTGGAGCATGTATACTCTCCTGCAATCTGTGTGGGTACCTGCCTCTGCCTGGAGCATGTATACTCTCCTGCAATCTGTGTGGGTACCTGCCTCTGCCTGGAGCATGTATACTCTCCTGCAATCTGTGTGGGTACCTGCCTCTGCCTGGAGCATGTATACTCTCCTGCAATCTGTGTGGGTACCTGCCTCTGCCTGGAGCATGTATACTCTCTGCAATCTGTGTGGGTACCTGCCTCTGCCTGGAGATGTATACTCTCCTGCAATCGAATTTGGACATCCTGCATGGATATGGATATATATGGATATACAATGGATGTATATGGATGTATATGGATATACAATGGATGTATATGGATATACAATGGATGTATATGGATATACAATGGATGTATATGGATATACAATGGATGTATATGGATATACAATGGATGTATATGGATATACAATGGATGTATATGGATATACAATGGATGTATATGGATATACAATGGATATAATGGATGTATATGGATATACAATGGATGTATATGGATATACAATGGATGTATATGGATATACAATGGATGTATATGGATATACAATGGATGTATATGGATATACAATGGATGTATATGGATATACAATGGATGTATATGGATATACAATGGATGTATATGGATATACAATGGATATACAATGGATGTATATGGATATACAATGGATGTATATGGATATACAATGGATGTATATGGATATACAATGGATGTA
The DNA here is from genome assembly GCA_014843695.1 of Archivesica marissinica. Classification (NCBI taxonomy): domain Eukaryota; kingdom Metazoa; phylum Mollusca; class Bivalvia; order Venerida; family Vesicomyidae; genus Archivesica; species Archivesica marissinica. The sequence continues at coordinate 56,819,923 of CM026397.1, read as the reverse complement.
TATGGATATACAATGGATGTATATGGATATACAATGGATGTATATGGATATACAATGGATGTATATGGATATACAATGGATGTATATGGATATACATGATGGATATACAATGGATGTATATGGATATACAATGGATGTATATGGATATACAATGGATGTATATGGATATACAATGGATGTATATGGATATACAATGGATGTATATGGATATACAATGGATATATATGGATATACAATGGATGATATATGGATATACAATGGATGTATATGGATATACAATGGATGTATATGGATATACAATGGATGTGGATATACAATGGATGTATATGGATATACAATGGATGTATATGGATATACAATGGATGTATATGGATATACAATGGATGTATATGGATATACAATGGATGTATATGGATATACAATGGATGTATAGTAGTGAACATGTTTGTATACTTGTTTGACCTTTGCTTGAAAATTGTGTCTGCTCCATACCTCGTAAAACGAGACACCTTCCATTTGTGCATTGTTTTAACATGGAGCACCAACTCCGTAATGCTGTATTATGGAGCACCAACTCTGTAATGCTGTATTATGGAGCACCAACTTCGTAATGCTGTATTATGGAGCACAAACTTCGTAATGCTGTAGTTACTGGGATCAACGTATGTCCAATGTATGTGAATCATTTCTAGAACACAACGATGACTACTCTTATTACAAAGGGGCACTACTCTCAATGCGGCGTACCGACCGCTTCTGATCAAGATCTATGTTGTTTGCTATTCAGACAAGTGTTTTAGCTCCACTATCTGAATAGCAAACAGCATGCAGCCTGATCAAAGGTGATTGGCAGGTTACGGGTGAATGGAGAATAGCATAGATGTCTTTCGAAACGTGTGATCTATTTTTGTCGGATGGAATATTTTTTCGCTGGTTTAACACTATGATCTGTATATAATTATACAGATGTATATATATATATGTATGTACTTCACATTTTCAGAACAACTCGAATCGCAGAGTGAAGGGTCTAGAGTCCCTAATAGACTTCCTTCAAGCTGCGACCCAGGAGCTAATCTGGTTGAATGAGAAGGAGGAAGTGGAGGTGACGCGTGACTGGAGCTCGAGCCGACTGAATGTCCCCACAGTGGAAGAGTTCTACAAGGTATGCTCGACTCTGTCTATGGACAGCTTGTGTTTGATACCAGAGCTTGCAATAACTCTTTTTCTAAGATGTTTGACATTATGTGTTTCGTCTCTCTGTAAGTTATTTGTAAGTAGCCTGTTCCCGAGGTTATAACATTTTTCTCAGATCTCAAACTCCAGCTCAAATGATTTGATTGGTTGATTGAGTTTTACTGCCAGCTGAACCAATCAGAAGCTTGAGACTGAGTTTGAGATAGGAGCAAAGTTTTATAACATCGAAGACAGATCAGAGTTTCTTCAAAAGCCCCCCCATATGTCTTGCTTATCTACACTGGTTTGTTTGAGAATGATTCTAGAGTTAGTTGTTGGTTACTGTTTTGTGTGTTTCATATTCAGAGTTGGAGGCTACACAGCTATTATCAGATTCAGATCTCAAACTTGTGCACAGACGGATCTGTAGTCCAGTGGTTAATACGCTGCACTAGTAATCCAGGGATCGCAGGTTCAATCCACCGTCTGACCCTAATAAAATTAACAGTCTTTTAGATGGGACCTTAAACCGAGGTCTCGTGTCGGTGCTTTACACCGTGCACGTAAAAGAACCAGAGGAGACTCTGGAATGGGTCTCTGTTTGTAACATTGCACTACCCTCCAAAAATCTAAAATGACTAATCTCTTCAGGCGGCGTCGCTCATATGGGCAACCGGTAGCGACGATAAATAAACCTAAAACACACACAAACTCGTGCTCCAGCGATTTGATTGGTAGAGATCGGAGAAGTTTGATGAGCTCGGGGGGGCCCTGTATGCACTGTTTGTGGAAAATCAATTTGGACAGATGTAGTAGTTGATTGTATACGGTAATATTAATATGCAGCGAAACACAACAACTACATTCAATTAAAAACGTTTGATATGTGCATTTGTAGGGCTACCCAGTGTTTGGACACAATTTCGGACAGGTTGGAGCATCCGGGGTGAAGGAAATTTATATAAATTATTCAATTATTTGCGCTACAATCTGCTTTCTTTTTATGTGTTTGTGCCGTTGTTGTATATTTGTAATTGTTTAACAATAACCATTTGGAAGTCGTGATAGTGCAGTGGTAGCGCGTTCGCTTCTTGTGCGATAGACCCAGAGTTCGAGCCCCGCTGGAGCCCTTATTAGGCAAGGCATTTAAATTTCACGTTGTCTCTTCTCTCTCTCTCGTGGCGATGGAGTCCATCAGGAATGAGGTCTCGAGAGTGATTAGTATAAGTTGTAAGAACTTGTTTCGCAATCGAGCTAAAATAAATTTGTATAAACTAATAACCATTGCATGTAAAATCGATAAACGCAAGCCTTGAGATGTAATCATAATACATTAATAAATACCGTATTTACTCATCCACGAGTCGACCACCATTATAAGTCATTTCACTACTTACAGTCAAGTATTTTAGTTTCGCCTGTTTGGCCAGATGATCATTGATTGATATGATTTGTTATATAATTGCTAGCATGTTGTGCAAAGGAAACGACGATAAAAACAGAGGAAAACACTTAATAGGACCTATCTACTTTTAGGGAGTATTCAGGGGCAGTAACTGACCGATGTCTCTCATTGTTATACGTTGTGGGTCAATTTCACCTGCTGGGTTTGAAAAATAAAGTTCTTTTATAACACTGCTCAAATCTCAATGTCGAGGGTTTGGTTGAATCTATGATTTGCACTAAGCTCTCGACCAATCAGAAAACTTGCAATATGGTATAAAACTAGTACGAGTACAAGTACATTTGTACAACGTAGAGTGAACAATACTAGCAGCGTATATATCTATAGCTCGACCATGATAAACACAGTGATTGTACAGTGGCACAGTGATTGTACAGTGGCCACGAGTTTGCTTCAGGTGTGAAGCACCAAGCTGTACCCATGATCATTGTGCCCTCTTCAGCAAGGCATTTAAATTCCACATTGCCTCATCTCTCTCCCTCATGGCTATAGATTCTATCCGGAATATAATGTTGTAAGAACTATGTTTTGCAATCGAGCTAATAGAAATGTGTATGAACTCCAAATTGGGACTATTTTTGGTAATTATTTCTAATTTTTATTTGTAAGAAATGGTTTTGCGACTCGTGGGTGATTATCTATGGTAGCATAGCATGATTGCTGAAATCTTATTATGAAATATAACATATAATATTTTGTTTGCATGAAAAATCTAAAAACTGACATAATGAAAACTGTCTAAATGATATATTAAGATCGCCAACAATAACAACAACAGTAGTATATCCGCTTCTTGTACATTAGTTTTCTTTTGTTACATTTAGCCAAACAACAATTATTTATAATCTGTCCCTATATGTATATATATATATAACCCAATAACTATGGATACGGTTAAATTCCAATGATGAACAAACAGAAATGGACTGGTCATGCAAGTTCCGCTAATTAAATATAATAAGTACATTTGGTTGTCCGATTAGCACAGTGGTTAGAACGCTCTTCTCACCAATGCAACCAGGGTTCATTCACCAATGCAACCAGGGTTCGATCACCAATGCAGCCAGGGTTCGATCACGTATGCGAGATGATATGATGGTGTCCATATCGGACAATGGGTATTCTACGATCTAATATTAATTGTTAAGATTTGTTTCGGAATTGTCCATTCACTTAACTAGAAGGGTAGAAAAGACGACGGATCATCTCTGAATACAAGATCGTACAATCTCCACAACCACTCTATACCACCCACTCCACACAACAATGGTGAATGCATGATCTGGGTGTGAATGGGTTACACAATTGGTCACTAGTATTTATTATATTGTAGCTCTTTCATTTGCATAGTAATGTTTAGTACATAGTTGATAATGAACTAGGGAGATAATGAAGGAGCTTTTCGACACTGTTGGTTTTTAATACATTATTGCATTTTTAAAAGAATCGCATTCTTTCCATAAATTGTAAAGTTTTACTGGTGACTTTTTTTTATCATTTTTACAGCTTGATAAATTTTGTTGCAATTGACCGTTCGTCATTACAATTTTACTACATACATGTACAGTATGTTATCTACATATATTTTCAACTATCTTGTATACACTATACTTAACCCGGCGCGATATAGCCTGAACTATGCTGATGCGCCGTTAAACCAAATACTCGCTCACTCAGTGAGAAATATGTGTGAAGTAAATCGCATATTTTCACTGGTAACATGTTTTACTGGAGTTAGTACTGTTATTTTTGCCGAACTACTTTCTTTCTAATGGCTGTCATATTTATAGAACGTGTAGAAATACAATGAACATCAATATACTGCTTATTGGAGTTTTACTCATTCAAATAATATATAATGACGAGCGCTATTAAAGGTAGGGTTTCAACTATTTGAATAAACAGAAAGTTCAAGAATCTCCTATAATGACGAGCTCTATTAAAGGTAGGGTTTCAACTATTTGAATAAACAGAAAGTTCAAGAATCCCCTATTAATACGGGTTTTATTTTCATCAAGACGTAGGAAAATAAATTCATGAGCGGCGATAACCACAAGTGAAGTATTTATTTTCATACCACTTGATTAAAATAAAACCTGTATTCGTAGAAGAATCTTGAATACACTCTATTTATTTTGCTGTTTTCTGTATAGATTTAGACAGTAATGACCAATAAAATAGTACTATCCTAATTAACCCTATATACATATGTCTGCCTCCGTGATCGAGTGGTTATGGTCACTTTAACCTATCATCATTGATGGTCACGGGTTCGAGCCCCTCTCGGGCTGTCTATTTATATGAAAAAGTTGGCAGTTTCTTACGGAGGTTCGTGCACCAAGTACTGATTAACAGCTGGAACCTGCCCAGGAAAGGTGTTGTTAGGTAAACTGCTCGCCGGCGATATAGCCCAAAATGGTGCTGATGAAGGCGTAAATCCCGAACAAACAACCTATATACTACTATTTTGTGGAAATCATCCAAAATTGACCTTGATATTCAATTATTTTGCTATGCATAATATCATCTACTGAGAGCATGTTTCAGTGACAGTTGAACACACACACACACCATCTGGACCTTAAAGCGACGCACTATCGTATGGAATAAAAATATTCTAAATTTTGAAATCGTTCGTACATATAGCAATGCTACTACGCATTCTCGTACATATAGCAATGCTACTACGCATTCTCGTACATATAGCAATGCTACTACGCATTCTCGTACATATAGCAATGCTACTACGCATTCTCGTACATATAGCAATGCTACTACGCATTCTCGTACATATAGCAATGCTACTACGCATTCTCGTACATATAGCAATGCTACTACGCATTCTCGTACATATAGCAATGCTACTACGCATTCTCGTACATATAGCAATGCTACTACGCATTCTCGTACATATAGCAATGCTACTACGCATTCTCGTACATATAGCAATGCTACTACGCATTCTCGTACATATAGCAATGCTACTACGCATTCTCGTACATATAGCAATGCTACTACGCATTCTCGTACATATAGCAATGCTACTACGCATTCTCGTACATATAGCAATGCTACTACGCATTCTCGTACATATAGCAATGCTACTACGCATTCTCGTACATATAGCAATGCTACTACGCATTCTCGTACATATAGCAATGCTACTACGCATTCTCGTACATATAGCAATGCTACTACGCATTCTCGTACATATAGCAATGCTACTACGCATTCTCGTACATATAGCAATGCTACTACGCATTCTCGTACATATAGCAATGCTACTACGCATTCTCGTACATATAGCAATGCTACTACGCATTCTCGTACATATAGCAATGCTACTACGCATTCTCGTACATATAGCAATGCTACTACGCATTCTCGTACATATAGCAATGCTACTACGCATTCTCGTACATATAGCAATGCTACTACGCATTCTCGTACATATAGCAATGCTACTACGCATTCTCGTACATATAGCAATGCTACTACGCATTCTCGTACATATAGCAATGCTGGAAGAAATTAAATTTAAGATTAAATAAAAGCAGTAGAAATACACCTCTGCCAAATAGACAGGTTTTCTATATTTCATGTTCAGCCAAACCTGTCTTAAGCAGCCAGCCAAGGGAATCACAGAAAGTTGCTGCTTAGCACAGGTGGCTGCTTAATAGAGGTCAAATGTTTAATAAAACAACATAGTGGGAATATGGAGACACTGGCTGCTTAATACAGATTGGCTGCTTAATGGAGGTGACACAGGTTTGACTGTAGTGATGGACTCTCCTTGTGTACACATGTGCAACCAGCCATAAATATTTTCCAAATAAGATGAAAGATAAAAATAAACCCAGTTTAACCAAGTCGTGTATTCGTATAATATTGTATGAAATATTGAATATTCAGCTTTATGTTTGTCATGTAATATTGTATGAAATATTGAAACATTCAGGTTTATGTTTGTCATGTAATATTGTATGAAATATTGAAACACTCAGCTTTATGTTTGTCATGTAATATTGTATGAAATATTGAAACACTCAGCTTTATGTTTGTCATGTAATATTGTATGAAATATTGAAATATTCAGCTTTATGTTTGTCATGTAATATTGTATGAAATATTGAAATACTCAGCTTTATGTTTGTCATGTAATATTGTATGAAATATTGAAATATTCAGGTTTATGTTTGTCATGTAATATTGTATGAAATACTGAAACATTCAGCTTTATGTTTGTGTTGTTGCTTTCAGAATTTGTTGCACGAGATGAAAGCTAGAGAAGGACAATTCAACTCGGTACAGGACCGCGGTAACTCCATGGTTCTCGATAGACACCCAGCCTCCAGGACAATTGAGGTACACTTCTCTCTAACATGTTAATAGATATTTGCGTGCAAATGACGAAGATGTTAGGATGGTTTTCGTGCATTTGAAGGACTACATGATATGCCTTCATCCGCCGAGAGTTATAGTATTAGCCCCTGCCATTTCGGCAAGGGATATTGTTTGGTGTCGTCCGTCTGGAGCCTGTCCTCGGTAACCAATAATAAATAAATAAATAAATATGTTTCACCATAGTGTGATGGTGCACGTGCACTTAAAATTAGTGACAGCCTTCAGGTGGGAAAGGCTCGGAGTTCGCGCCTAGCTGTAGCCATTAGATTGTGCCCTTAATTACGCATTTCCTCAGCTCTCTCGTGGCGATGGATTCCACCATGAATGAGGTCTTGAGAGTGATTAATATATGTTGTAGGAACTTGTTTCGCAATCGAGCTAAAATAAATTTGTATAAACCGCATCCACTTTTCGTGGGGATTGACCCAGTAACGTACACCAGAGGTATTGTCCTTTTTTGCCGTAAGACTGTCGTACCCATTTAACAACATCATGTAACTAATAACATGTGATAATTAAATATTTCAGTCATACATGTCGGCGTTGCAGTCTCAATGGTCGTGGTTGTTACAGCTGTCGGTCTGTCTGGATGCTCATGTCAAACATGCTTCCGCTTATTATCAGGTAGCATCTTCTATTTTGTAATTAATTACCGGTACATTGAATTATGTCTGCACAGTTGTGTTAGTGTACTTTTACAATTTGTGCAGTCCGCCTCCGTGGTCGAGTGGTTACGGTCGCTGACTTGTATACCACTGTAACCTATCATTACTGATGGTCACGGTATATAACGTAACATAACAATTTGTGTCATGTACAATATCTGTGTTCTATGCTCTGTCTTATTTTAATTGGACGCTTAAATTAATATGAAGCCCGCCCCTGCCGTGTCCGAGTGGTTACGGTTTTTGACTTCAAATCACTTGCCCCTCACAGCTGTATGTTCAAATCCCACTGAGGATCTGGAATTCTTTCAAATGAGTAAGCTATCCAGCAGTTCTACCCGCGTACCTGTCTGAAATATTGTTTGGAGGCCCCCCCGCGGTGTTCCTCGGCTAATAATAGCTGGAGAGTCGCTATATGATCTAAGCCATTAGTGCGACTTTAAGCCCCAAAACAAATAAAACCTCTCCACTGTACTGCAGTTTTTCGAGGAAGCGGCTGAATGTGAGCAATGGATGTCGCGGCAAGCTGATTCTATAAATATCCGGTACAGCGATGAGAGCCAATCAGTAGAGATGTTACAGACACTGCTGCGGGAGCTGCAGGAGTTGTCGGACATGATGGCGGAGTACGAGAGACGAGTATCCTCGCTCACGCTGAGAAGTCGAGAAATCATTCCATTAAAGAAACGAGGACAATCCGTGTTCTCAGAACTTAGATGTAGATGTCTATGTATATACAAACAACCTCCTGTAAGTACAAACAACCTCCTGTAAGTACAAACAACCTCCTGTAAGTACAAACAACCTCCTGTAAGTACAAACAACCTCCTGTAAGTACAAACAACCTCCTGTAAGTACAAACAACCTCCTGTAAGTACAAACAACCTCCTGTAAGTACAAACAACCTCTGTACAAACTGATTTCTCAGAACTAACTTGGATGTAGATGTCTATACAAACAACCTCCTGTAAGTACAAACTGATTTCTCAGAACTTGGATGTAGATGTCTATGTATATACAAACAACCTCCTGTAAGTACAAACTGATTTCTCAGAACTAACTTGGATGTAGATGTCTATACAAACAACCTCCTGTAAGTACAAACTGATTTCTCAGAACTTGGATGACGCTGTAAGTACAAACTGATTTCTCAGAACTTGGATGTCGCTGTAAGTACAAACAACCTTCTGTAAGTACAAACTGATTTCTCAGAACTTGGATGTCGCTGTAAGTACAAACAACCTCCTGCAAGTACAAACTGATTTCTCAGAATTTGGATGTCGCTGTAAGTACAAACAACCTTCTGTAAGTACAAACTGATTTCTCAGAACTTGGATGTAGATGTCTATGTATATACAAACAACCTCCTGTAAGTACAAACTGATTTCTCAGAACTTGGATGTAGATGTATGTACAAACAAACTCCGGTAAGTACAAACTGATTTCTCATAACTTGGATGTCGCTGTAAGTACAAACAACCTCCTGTAAGTACAAACTGATTTCTCAGAACTTGGATGTCGCTGTAAGTACAAACAACCTCCTGTAAGTACAAACTGATTTCTCAGAACTTGGATGTCTATGTATATACAAACAACCTCCTGTAAGTACAAACTGATTTCTCAGAACTTGGATGTATATACAAACAAATAGCCTCATGCGAAAATGTATATTAACCTTTTGCTCGCAAGCGGCAGATAAAATCATTTTTGCAAACAGAATAGAGCCACATCATATGACACAGAACGTGCCGTCTGATCAGGCTCTATGCTGTTTGCTATTTGGATAGTGGATCTAAAACACTTTGGCTGAATATCAAAAATAACATCAGACACCTGATCCTGATCAGACACTGCGTTATGCTACAGCTGATCTGGATCTATGTTGTTTGCAAATGTGATTATATTTACTCAGCAGGCATAGGCTTAAGAACACTTGGAATTCCAATTTATTGCACGTTTTCTTCCTCTTGATGTTTGACCAAAGAGCAATGACCAACGAGTAATGTTTATGTAAGAATGAGCGAGAGTCTCTTTGGTACATATATTCTGTGAAGGGGAGAGAACCCAAAGTTTATTTGTTTCGATAGATGTCAAATGAAAGCATATTCCAAGAAATATTTTTGTTTACACTGATTCACGACTTTGAATTAATTTTAAGGACGATACAGTTTATGATTTTGTTTTTATCTGTTACAGATGATGCTTAGCAAGGGTGAAGAGGTGATATTGCTAGATAATAGCCAGAAAATACGATGGAGGGTACGTGTATTGCTCTTCTTCCAGCTTCTTAGCCACATTATTACCAGTCTTCCTACTCTGTGTGCAGGGAGATTTGGGAGATTTATTTTTCGTATAGAATATATAGGGCAAGACTTTGCTTGCTTGGTCAACAATCTTCCCCCTTACTCCCGTGTACAACTTTTATTTTGATGGTCTTGCCTAATACTCAGTTAGCACACACTTTGTAAGTTATGATAATTAACCTATCAAATATACAGTCAAATCAAGCCTTAACCCTTTCAACCCCACATACCTCTAAATAGGCTTATGAAAAGTGTAGATCCAGATGAGCCGGCTCGTACGAGCCGTCTCATCAGGATCTGCACTTTTTTGCCAGTAATAATTATTACTATTTTTAGATAAAACTACCCATTTTGATAAATGAACTGATCCAAATGTAATTTTGTTATTAATTTATTGGTCTAAAAATATCATGGACTAGTCCATGTCAGTTACTTGGGGTTGAAAGGGTTAAGCAGCCAGCAAAGGGAATCACAGAAAGTGGCTGCTTAGCACAGGTGACTGTTTAGTAGAGGTTAAATGTATAATAAAGCACCATATTGAGAATGTGGAAACTGGCTGCTTAATACAGATTGGCTGCTTAATGGAGGTGACCACTAACACAGGTTTGACTGAGATTTGAAAAGTCTGAATTAGACATTCTGTCTTACACATAGCATAGCAAATCTTGGGATGGGAGGGCCACCTCCATGGACGAGTGACTTCAAATCATTTGTCCCTCACCACTGGGGGTGTTAAATTATTAAATGTGAAGCTATGCAGCTGGCTTACAGAAGGTTGGTGGTTCTATCTGTGCCTGTAATATATGATCGGAGTGGCACCAGGGTTCTTCCTCCACCAAGAATGGCTGGAGAGTTGCCGTATGACCTAAGCTGTTGGTGCGACTTTAAACCCCAAAAACAAAACAAACTGTCGTACATCAGCTCGATTATATTTGCATAAAGTACAATTTCGTGTTATTTTCACAGTTGCTTCTGATTGCAAAAACATAACGGGTATTATCAACTGTCGCAATCACAGTTTACTTTATGTGAATTCATTGCTTTAAATATATGCTAGCTACCAGTCTTGAGAAGTTGGCCCCAATGCATCCTGGGATGGTGGTTATAAATTAAACTTCTCCGATTTCAACTCTGAAGACTTTTTAGAGGGATCGCCATAAGGAAGATTAGTTCAGAACTAATTAGGTCACCCTCTGTAAATAAAGAAGTCTATCTTATGATTGGCGATGCTATATGTAGCAATCAGAATGAACCAATCGATCGTAATGCATGAATTTGAAATCTGAAAAAAGTTTTTTAACCTCTAGGCCAGAGATAATGTATAACTCGCCATTAAGCAATTGTTTGGAAAATAAGTCGGTTACCATAGAAACCCATGGAAATGTTTCTGAAGTGTGATACTCTTTTGTTTATAGGTTCGAACACTACGAGGAGAGGAGGATCTTGTGCCATCAGTCTGTCTACTCATACCCCCACCCAACTACGATGCAATTGAATTTGCTGATAAGTAAGTATGTTTAATACTCGTTATGGGTTATGTTGGCAAGTATATATGTTACTGTACAATCACAAGTATTCGGATTTCCGTACTCTGTACACTCTGGATATATATCTATTATGAGGGGATTTGGCGTGGCCCATGACATGGTCGAATAAATGCCAACATGACTTAAAAATACTTTGAGGCCAATAGTGTAAATTATTTATTTGAGGTAAATTTTCCTTTCAGAGTAGGGTGTGAGTCTATTCACCAAAACGTGAATTTTGAAACCAAAAGTTGACGGTTGTACTGTTGGCCAATGATAACATGAATGTACAGCAGTACCATCATGTTAAGAAATGTCCTTCATATTGACTCCATTTTCCCGCAGGTACCTCAACAGATATTTTATAGTATTTCTTGGAATCTTTTTTTATATTTGTGTCGCATGTCTGTCATATTGACTCCATTTTCCGCAGGTACCTCAACAGATATTTTATAGTATTTCTTGGAATCTATTTTTATATTTGTGTCGCATGTCTGTCATATCGACTCCATTTTCTGCAGGAACCTCAACAGATATTTCATAGTATTTCTTAGAATCTTTTTGTTGTTTTTGATTTGTGTCGCATGGTCACAAATTGTACCTCTATTTTCAGATTGAAGATTCAACACGAGCATTTGCAAAGCTTACTGAGAATGCGAAAGAGAAAGCTGAGCCACAACATGGTTCTGGGTACCGTTAGTATGATACAGGGCTGGGACCTGGCTCAGTTCCAAACGTTGGACCCTGTACGACGAGAGGCTCTGCTGAGGGCCCTGAACGAGGATGCGACCAAGCTGATAGCTGAAGTAGGTGAAGGAGATAGAGATATGAGACAGCTGAGAGATCGACTCAACGACTGCAATCAACACTTTCAAAATCTCACCGCAGCTGTCAATGAAGAAGGTACTTCTTTTTACATAACTTTATTCCGAGTCATGACCTATTATTTACACAGTGCATGCTGTTAGCCAGTACTTAGTGCACCAACCGCATAAGAAACTGCTAACTTTTTCATATAAAGAAACACGGTCTTAGCAGAGCTCGAACCCGTGACCATCAGTGATGATAGGTTACAGTGGTATATAAGGCAGCGACCAGTAACCAATCGAACACGGAGGCGGTATTGTAGTAAAGTCGATAACCAATCCAATTATATAGAGATATAGGTTTATATGCTACCATTCTTAATCTATGGATAAAGTCAGATTATTAAATCTACCGTTACTCCATATTTTTGGTGATTATTTGCAATTTGAAGGGTTGTGTTCATTATGATATTTTGACCGCTGTTGCAGATTTATGTTAGCTCGATTGCGAAACAAGTATTTACAACATGGGATTAATCGCTCTTGAGACCTCACTCCTGATGGAATCCATGGTCATGAGGGAGAGAGAAGATTCAATATGAAAATGGGCAATGTGGAATTTAAATGCCTTGCTTAATTAAGGGCACAATCGCAACAGCTACAGCTGGGTGCGAACTCCGGGCCTTTCGCACCTGAAGGACTTCCACAAATGTTTTGTCACTATGTACATGTATGTGGTATTTGTAATGGTGTCAAGAGGGGCTTAAATGTGGAAAAGGGTTAAGTTAAATTTACTTCAAATCACCTACTCCTCACTGATGTAGGTTCAAATCCTTGGATTCATTGAATGGTTTCAGTTGTTTTAAGGAATGTCATTGTTTCTACACGTGTGAAGGTGTACATGACACAGTCTGGATGACTACCTGTGATCTTTCTACAAGTTGGAATGTCGAAATATCATCTAAACTGTCCGTGTGACTTTAGACGCAAAATCTGACCGAGTAACTGTTAAAACCATGTTCTCGTTCGTGTATTATAGAGTTGAGGAGATCACGCGGACCAGACCGGGAGTTCGTTCAGAAGTTGGACTCGGTCAGTTACCAACTGAGTTCTCTGGACCAGGATCTACAGGTTCGGATCCAACAACCACTACCTCATGACCGCCATAGCATGGACACTACCAGGAAACAACAGGCAGTAAGTTCAATTGTGGTCATAGGCATGTAAAGTATATTAAAATGGCTATAAGCAAGATATTTATCTAACCTGTCATTGCACTACACAACCACACAACCACTTTTGTTAGTGTGAACGTCCGTAATAAGAAATAGTTCCGGTTTAATTTAGTTTCTGTTTGCTGTCAAGATTTAAAAAACTACAGACAAAACAAATTCATTATAATATATTACTTTATAATTAACTGTTCACGATTGTCAGAAAATCGCTAATATACAAAAGTACATCCAACCGCGCAGGAATACGAAACTCGAGCAGTGACAGAAAAAGTGCCATCTTTCACTGTTTCAAAGCAGTGGAAGATGGAGTTTTCTCAATGAGAGAAAACTCAATCATTCATTGGAAAGCATAAATGACAGACATTTACATTATGTATATATTATGTAGAATAAAGATGGAAGTCGAGAGTCCTCAAGAGGCACTTGGCTTTGGTTAAAACATAGCTGATATTCAGGAAGTTTGGACACGCTGAAAGTGGGTTAATTCATGTGTATGTTTGTATACACTGTAGGAGTGGGAGAGAGCATTACAGAATCACGAGAGTCCGGTGGAGCAGCTGAGAGAATCGTACCGGAAACTCGGCACAAGCAGTCCCCAGGCCGATGCTAAGATACACTTTGTAGACGAGAAATGGGATGAGATGATCACCCTGGGCAATGTGTATGCTGAAAGGTACATAACTGCTGTATAGCTGCTCGCTGCTTTCTAATCAGATAATTGTAGAGAAATGAATTTATGTGTTTTACGTTTATTTATCGTCGCTACCGGTTGCCCATATGAGTGACGCCTCCTGAAGAGATTAGTCATTTTAGATTGTTGGAGGATAGTGCAATAATACAGACAGAGACCCATTCCAGAGTCTCCTCTGGGTTTTTTATGTGCACAGTGTACAGCACCGGCACAAGACTTCGGTTTAATGTCCCATCTGAAAGAGTGTTAATTTTTATAGGTCAGAAGGGGGATCGAACCTGTGATCGCTGGATTACCAGTTCATCGTGTTACCACTGGACTACAGATCCGTCTGTAGAGAAATGAACGGGTTCTCTGATTAGGGTCATAATGGTGTACTCCGTTCTGCAAGATTACACGCTGCCAAAATTACAATTTAGATTTAAGGGGCCTCCATTGTCAAGTGGTTACGGTCATTGGTTTCAAATCATATGCCTCTTGCTACTGTATATTCGAATCCCACTGGAGGTGTCAAATTATTTCATGTGAGGAAGCTTTACAGTTGACTTGCAGAAGATAGGTGGTTCTACCTGGATGCCTGTCCGAGCCTGAAATGCGGCTTGTAGGTGTACTCAGGGTCTTCCTCCATCAATAATAACTGGAGTCACTGGAGTCACTGGAGTCACTGGAGTCACCATATCACCTAAGCTGTTGGTGACTTTAAAACTCCCAAAACAAGCAATTTAGATTCGATAATATTACATTTCAAGTCTTGGTAGTCTGTTGTATTTGAATGCTCTAATTAGTGTGTATCACATTCATATTTATGCACCAATGAAATAAATTCTTCAACACTACCGGTAATATCAATTTTCACTTTTGCGCATATTCATTCAGCCTTGGCAAGAGGGATATATATACAGTCAAACCTGTGCTAAAGGCCACCTCCAAATAAAGGCTGCATATGAAATTACCTGTCTCAAGACCACCATTTTTCTCTCCCGTCGAGCCATTTTCAATGCATTTTACCCCTCTATTCAGAAGCCACCTGCCAACAAAGGCCACTTTTTTACTTTCCTGAGGTTGGCCTTTATAGGCAGGTTTGACTGTATATATATATAAATATCTGAACGTGTCCAGTTGACAGCTGATTTGTAACACTGTCGAACCTGTAACACAGTGAAACCTGTGTGAAGCAGTCTGTCTAGGGAATTACAGAATGTTTTTGGTTGGCTGCTTAATACAGGTTGACTGCTAAATAGGGGTGACTGCTTGATACAGATTGGCTGCTTAATACAGGTTAGCCGCTTAATACAGGTTGGCTGCTAAATACAGGTTGGCCACTTAATACAGGTTGGCTGCTAAATAGAGATGACTGCTTGATAACACATATTGGATTGTATTTTAGACTGAATAATCTTGACTCGTGTTTGACGAAGCTGGACAGTCTTAGTGCCTTCATAGCTGAGCAGGAAGTAACCTTGGGTTCACAGGAAGGCATGCCATTTGACCCTAGGGCACTCGAAGGTCAGCGCGATGAATTACAGGTAAACAAGATTGCAAACATTTATATAAGTATAAAATACCAGTCAGTGAGTCGGTGCAATGAACACGAGATTATCAGTATTATTATGCGGAATATTTGTTTTTTTGGTTGTGATGCCGGCAGTGAGTATGGTGATGAGATCTTTTTCAAAGGGGGGGGGTCATGTTGGTAAATGTCTTAATTTAGGGTACATGAAGACTCGACTATTAAAACCCTTACTTACCTACTTAATCATCTTCGTGCTGGGATGCGCATAAAGCCGCTATCAGAGTTTGGCAATGTGCCCGTTCCCTTGCCCATGTCTGTGATTGGCCCAGCTCCATTTCTATGCCCTCATCTCTTTTTCAACAGATCTTCTCCCAGTTTCATTTGGTCGGTCTCTTTGAATGAATAGTTCAGGCATTGGTACATGTACCTCTTGGTGTAACAAATGGTATATACGAGTTTGAAAATATTTGCAAAAGAACACATTTTAACTATAAACAATTATACTCTAATACTATAATTTTTTGTTTCCATGGGCAAACTTGGATGCATATAATTTTATTCGTGGCACTAATGGATGCTATGTATTTTTCGGGCAACCTAATGGATGCATATGTAATTTTTATGTTTCCGTGGGCAACCTAATGGATGCATATGTAATTTTTATGTTTCCGTGGGCAACCTAATGGATGCATATGTAATTTTTATGTTTCCGTGGGCAACCTAATGGATGCATATGTAATTTTTATGTTTCCGTGGGCAACCTAATGGATGCGTATGTAATTTTTATGTTTCCGTGGGCAACCTAATGGATGCGTATGTAATTTTTATGTTTCCATGGGCAACCTAATGTATGCGTATGTAATTTTTATGTTTCCATGGGCAACCTAATGGATGCGTATGTAATTTTTATGTTTCCGTGGGCAACCTAATGGATGCGTATGTAATTTTTATGTTTCCATGGGCAACCTAATGGATGCGTATGTAATTTTTATGTTTCCGTGGGCAACCTAATGGATGCGTATGTAATTTTTATGTTTCCGTGGGCAACCTAATGGATGCGTATGTAATTGTTATGTTTCCGTGGGCAACCTAATGGATGCGTATGTAATTTTTATGTTTCCATGGGCAACCTAATGGATGCGTATGTAATTTTTATGTTTCCGTGGGCAACCTAATGGATGCGTATGTAATTTTTATGTTTCCGTGGGCAACCTAATGGATGCGTATGTAATTGTTATTTTTCCGTGGGCAACCTAATGGATGCGTATGTAATTGTTCTGTGGGCAAACTAATGGATGCTTTGACGAAGCTTTTGCTGTTTGGCAGCAACGCATAATTTCCATACAAAAGGAATACCGTATTTAGCTATGTATAGTGCGCTACCGTGTATAGTGCGCACCCACGATCTGGCACGAAAATCGGCGGAAAAACTGAGTTCCGATGTATACTGCGCACGTGAAAAACGCAATTTTCCAAGTCAAAATTTAACATTTCTCAAGAATCGCTAAAAATTGTGCTCCGTGATTTTTACAACTTATATTAATCACTCGAGATATACCTCATCGAGTAACGGTAACGCACTCAGGCACACCTGCTCAAATTTCTCGACACGTTCTCAAACATCTCGACACGTTCTCAAACATGTCAGCAGATGCTCAAACTTATCAACACGTGAAGCCTACCTAATTAACTGGGACCCATTGTGAAAGGTTTGTCGAAATTAATTATCGCTACAATCAATTGAAATACTGCAGCTAAAAAAGTTTTTTTTTATGCAATGCATTGTACATTGTACGGCGAAGTACGCGAAAAGTACGGGAAATATTACATACGATAAAACCACGTGATGTTATCAAATCGCCATTTTTTATGCATTTAATTTCAATTAAATTCTTCAGTTTGCCAAAATAAACGAAATATATGCTAATTTTGTGGTCTTATTCATTTGATTTATTTATATAGACTATCGGCAACTGGTTTTAATAGCTAGTTTATAACGATTGTCGAATGTAACAACTTATAGAATGACTGTGGGCCGTTCGGGTCGAATTTCGGTTTTTTCACGAAATTTTGGTCCGGAAAAAAATATCCTGATGTACTGGTGTATAATGCGCAGTAGATAAAATGGATGAGGATTTCAGTAAGAAATGTGCGCACTATACATAGCTAAATACAGTAGCTTCTTGTACTTTAAACTGACATTTTTCTTGTTTCATTGCAAGTTGTATTTCTATGCATGTCTGCGTATGAAATATAATCACAAGTTGCTCGTAATGAATCATTTTAGACAATAAAGACCTCACTTGATCAAAGACAATCAACTCTTGCTGCCTTGGAGGAAGATCTGAAATTGCTGCGTAGTGCCGTGGAGCGTAGCCGACCTGGCACGTCACGACATCATGATGTGGACGACATTGAGAAGAAGACCGGTAATCTGACGTCACGGTGGAACACCGTTAAAGAACAAGTGGATGATAGGTAATGTGGTGAAGCATTGTTCTCTAATAAGGTAATAGCAAGAGCTATGATGGCTAAAAATGTGCAATTTATATATAAATACCCTGTACAAAGGTAAACGTTGCCAGTACGAATGTAAATGTGGCTCGTACAAATGTAAATGTGGCTGGTACGAATGTAAATGTGGCTCGTACAAATATAAATGTGGCTGGTACAAATGTAAATGTGGCTCGTACAAATATAAATGTGGCTGGTACAAATATAAATGTGGCTGGTACAAATATAAATGTGGCTCATGCAAATGTGGACAGTACAAATATAAATGTGGCTCGTACAAATGCAAATGTGGACTGTACAAATGCAAATGTGGATGGTACATATGCAAATGTGGACAGTACAAATATAAATGTGGCTTGTACAAATGCAAATGTAGCTTGTACAAATGCAAATGTGGACTTACAAATGCAAATGTGGACTGTACAAATGCAATTGTGGCTTGTACAAATGCAAATATGGACTGTACAAATATAAATGTGGCTCGTACAAATGCAAATGTGGACAGTATAAATGTGGCTCGTACAAATGTAAATGTGGCCAGTATAAATGTAAGTGTGGCCAGTACAAAGGCAAATGTTGACGATACAAATGTAAATGTGGCCAGTATAAATGTAAGTGTGGCCAGTACAAAGGCAAATGTCGACGGTACAAATGTAAATGTGGCCAGTACAAAGGCAAATGTCGACGGTACAAATGTAAGTGTGGCCAGTACAAAGGCAAATGTCGACGGTACAAATGTAAATGTGGCCAGTACAAAGGCAAATTTCGACGGTACAAATGTAAGTGTGGCCAGTACAAAGGCAAATGTCGGCGATACAAATGTAAATGTGGCCAGTATAAATGTAAGTGTGGCCAGTACAAAGGCAAATGTCGACAGTACAAATGCAAATGTGGCCAGTATAAATGTAAGTGTGGCCAGTACAAAGGCAAATGTCGACAGTACAAATGCAAATGTGGACGGTACAAATGCAAATGTGTCCAGTAGAAATGTAAATATGGCCGGTTCAGATGCAAATGTTGGCATTCAAGCAGATTTTGTTGACAATACTATGATAATTAGATGCTATAATTACTGTTCATATTACTGTTACAGATTGAAGAGTTTGAATGCCGGTGTGGACTCAATTACCCAGTACACGAATGGTTTCGCTGACGAACATCAGTTTGTGGCCGACACCCAGAACAAGATCAATGCTCAGATGCCCGTGTCATCTAGCGTAGAAGATGCTAAAGGATCTGTGCAACCAGCTATGGTACTAGGAAGTTTATCAATTATACCACATACTGAAGTAAATGGACATGTATCGTACATAACACAGTGAACATATACGAAGTGATCCTGGGGTCATAGTTGACCCATGGTAGGGGTCACATAGTTGACCCATGGTAGGGGTCACATAGTTGACCCATGGTAGGGGTCACATCATTTATTTTTGACTTTTGTCATAGTTTTTATGAAACTTGTAGTTGGGAATAAAAAAATTGCTGAGAACCGGGTACCGGGAAATTGACACAATAATAAAGCTGATCACATTGTGATGGTTCTTGTAGATAGCAATGTGAAATGTGCAGATCTTGTCGTCACCTGTTCTCGTACATATAGGATCTTACATGAATCGTGATTTCATACCATTTCTTACGAAACGCGTGTTCGAATCTTGCTGTTTATTAAGCGAGCCTTTTGACGATCTTAATAGCAAAATTCCAAAACGAATTTCATAAAATATGGCGTGAAATCAACACGAGTGCAAGATCATTTTTATCATATTACCATATGGCGCTCGTTTTAATAAATACCGTTGCTACTTTTATTTTGGCGCCCAAGTGTCTGCGCAAATTGTCATGACAATTTCACCACTATGCAAAGCAGCGTTGTAATTGCGTCGATACTCATTTTAAATCATAGTGTGCCTTACCATTAACGTTATGCACCAATTCAAATAGAAATATGCATACTTTAAAAGGTTAATTTACAAGTTATATGGATTATTCTCTCTACCAATTAGAATCCTTACAGGTGGTATTACACGTGTGTACATATAAGAAATGATGAGATGGTGTAATTACACTGAATGCAAGTAAAGTTATGTGATAAAAAAGGTATCTTCACATATAGAAACACATCTACAGTCAAACCTGTCTTAAGCAGCCAGTCAAGGGAATCACTGAAAGTGGCTGCTTAGCACAGGTGGCTGCTTAATAGAGGTCAAATGTATAGTAAACTAGTATATTGGGAATCTTGAAACTGGCTGCTTAATACAGGTTGGTTGCTTAATAGAGGTGACCACTAACACAGGTTTGACTGTATATCATTTGTGTTTCAGTCGATATACAACTCGCTGGGAGAACACCAACACCAGATCGAGGCTGTGAACCGGCACGGAGGACAGTTCATCCGGGAAGCAAAGGTATGCACGAATGTCGCGCAAGTAGTCGCGTTGTATGGTTTGTATTGATATTGTAGCATGATGAGTGGACGATGGTTTGTATATCGTATGTTGTAATGTACTGTATTAAGTACCGTGTGTATAAGAATGCAATGGATCAGCCTGTTATCTATGAATGAGTCATATCACTATTGTTGCTAGTACTTATAACACTTATTTCTTTCAGCTGTTGGCTCTTCCATTGATTGACTGTTTCAAAGCAGGATTGTAAACCGTTTTTGTAAGGTTATCATATGGTTACTTGCTTTTCACTCTATAACGGACTAAATGTCGTGGAATTTCATTAGAATTCGAATGAAATACCATGACATATTTCCAGAGTTTTCGGTTAAAGTAAGAAAAACGCATAAATGAATTGTTGTCTGCTGCAAATATTTGAACTATTTATAGCCTTTATTTGACCCAGTTAAAGAATCTGGCCAAATTTTAACGACACAATTCGAATGAAATACCATGACATATTACCAGAGTTTTCAGTTAAAGTAAGAAAAACGCATAAAATGAATTGTCTGCTGCAAGTATTATGAACTATTTATAGCCTTTATTTTACCCAGCATGCAAAGAGTTTAAGAATCTGGCCAAATTTTGTCATGGTTGCTATTGGCTCTAAGGGATGATTGCACTGTTGTATTTCATTGGTCGATCGTCGCTATAAACTTGTCTGCACGAGACCGTATGCTTGTATTGAAATGGTCAGTCATTGGAACAATTTCCGAACTATATTACCTTTGCATGCATACTATGTCAGTGGAACATTTCAGCATGCGACTGCGTTGCAACAGAGAGAATCGATGAAATCTATAAAATAAGAATTTGTATAGATTTCAGATACACAGTGGGATAGGGGAAATACATTTTAATTTTCCGGTTTTTTCCCGGTGATAAGATGTTATATAATCATTCAAATTTATAAAAATGTGTGCTTGTGACAATGCAGTTGTTATGACAACACTTGTTATATGTTGTTTCTTTCTGTGGTGTGGTGTATTGTTGCCATGGTTATTGTAATACTGTTTGTAACATTGTTACCCTAACAAGGACTTGTGTTCCTTCAAACACCCTCGTAAAGAAACAAAAACGCAAAATGAAAAGAAATTCTTAAAATTTCAAATTAATATATATATTTGTTATGTAGTCATTTTATCCTTTAGTAGTTCCCCACAAGTGGATCCAGGCCACGATATATTTTGTATATAATATCTCGAAAATAGTAAATAATCGACAAAAGTACAAAATGATTGGCTAACATTGATGTACACTTGCCATTTTAATCCGCCCCAAAAGGGGCACAGAGTGTGAAAGCCTGGATCCGACTTTTTTCCCCCTCCTCCTGCTTGTGATATTAGTGCAAAGTACCATGATTACGCATTTAGCCAATTTCTACATTTGGCGCTCATTAAATGCAATATTCAAATGCAGAATGAATTAAATATTCTGTGTTTTCAAAACTAAAGACTCAAATTCGGACAGTAGAATTCTAAAGTACCAGCTTGCTGCATAATTCAGTCACGAATTAGTTTTTGAACTAACATAGTGTGTTCGTGATTGAATTATTACGCATCGATTTGACTACAGATGTGTAAAGGAACATATATCCTATATAGTTACACGTATCTTGATAAGACATATGTTAATGAATCGTTGCTTGCCTCCAGATATGCCGGTATAGTACGACTCTTATCCAGCTTGTTACCCTTTGTTTCAGCACTTTTATTGTTGTTGTATAACTATTATTCACTGCTTTATTCTAATTTCTTGTTCAGAGATTTATAAATAAAATAGTTAACGGCATCTGATGCGATTTGTATGTACATTGTACATACATACCAGTCTGGTATCATGGGCAGTTTTGGTTGTGCCCTCATTGCATGATTGCTCCACCCATCACTTGTTGATACCACCCACCAGTGTGCAAGTTGACCAATAGCACTTGCTGACTCCGCCTGCTACATGTTTACTCGCCCAATCACGTGCCTTGTAGAGGAGTATAGAGGGCGCTGTGTTGCACACATATCTTGCTTGAGAGGTGGGAGAATATTACCGCAGTAAGTAATCATACATGTATATAATTTGGTAATTCATATCCTCGAAGCATTTTACAGATTTAAATTAAAACTCCAAACTGAGAATAAATTTTCCAGGTAAACTTTCCTTTGATTTTTAAAACATTAGTCTACAGAAACTTTCATTTACTAAATGAAGAAGATACATATTTAAAAAATAAAAATTGGGCATTCAGAGAATGTGATGATATTTTTCGATATCAGATGTACAATGGCACTAACAGTATGTGTTGGGTTTGTTTTGCCTTTAGACTGTGTTGCATGTCCCGTGTATATAGCTTCTTCTGCATGCTTTCCATAATTTATTATATAACTGTATTGAAATTGGAGAATCACCGAGATTACCATGTTCATGCGAGTTTACATGCCATGCCAATAGATATTGTAATAGAATTAGATAATCACATACCCGATCAATACTCGTGATCAGAAGCCGTGGGGCATGAATTTTATGTTCCCCCTTCATGCAGTCTGACTTCCTTCATTTATTGATTTTAAAATTTCTCTGTTGAGAAACTAAATCTGACTGTTGGAGTTTGGATATGGTTGGTTAGCATGAATCATGGGGGTGGTCCATCTCCTCGGCTTCTCCAATCTTCTATCTCAAATAAATAGTTTGCATGATACTAACCATTTTCTAATTAGAAAGTCTTCCCCACTAATAGCCAATCTGTATTCTGTTATGAAAAACGTCAATAAAAAATGCATTGTCCAAACACACGTTGTAAGAAAATGGTATAAATACTGAATTAAAGGACAGAGAAAACAAGAACTAACATTGTGAATATTTGTTCGGCATGTTCTCTTTTCGGAGGCTTTTTTGCTTGCATCTTTATGCTGGGAAAACAAATGATTGGATTTTAATGAATTATCTTAAAACCTATCGCCATTGAACTAAATAGTGTTAAAATGGGCATCCCTCTCCGGGTTGTAGCAGTCATGACTTCAAATCACTTGCCCCTCAACAAAGTAGGTTCGAATCCCACTGGGGTGGTCAAATTCTTTCATTGCTGGAAGGAGGCTGAGGGCTACGGTCGCTGGCTTCAAATTACTTACCCCTCACCTCTGTAGGTTTGAATCCCACTGGGGGTATCAAAGTGCGGAAGCTATTCAGCTAGCTTGCAGTAGGTCATTGGTTCTACATGGGTGGTCCATGCCTGCAATACTGCCAATAATAGCTGGAATGACGCCATATGACCTAAGCTGTTGGTACGCCGTTAAGCTCCAAAAATCCTACAAACAAATTCATTGGGGGTAGATATCCAGCTGGCTTGCGGCTGTCATTGTTTGTACCCGGCTGCCCGCCTTTGCCTGAAATACTGTTAATAGGCACCTGGGAGTTTTGCTCTGCCAATAACGGCTGGAGAGTCGCCATATGACCTACGTTGTTGGTTCTGATGTTAAATTATGTCACGATACATGTGCACATATAAAACACAAAGATTAGAGAAGGTCTCTCATAAGATTACAACAACCTAGGAAATACGAACGCACCCTCAGTGGTACATTACTAATGCACCCTCAGTGGTACATTACTAACGCACCCTCAGTGGTACATTACTAACGCACCCTCAGTGGTACATTACTAATGCACCCTCAGTGGTACATTACTAACGCACCCTCAGTGGTACATTACTAATGGTCGCACCCTCAGTGGTACATTACTAACGCACCCTCAGTGGTACATTACTAACGCACCCTCAGTGGTACATTACTAACGCACCCTCAGTGGTACATTACTAACGCACCCTCAGTGGTACGTTGACTGCGAGTACAAACAGATTTACCTTCAATTTGATTGGTGTGCGGAAAAAACACTGAAATACATTTTTGTCTAGGGCATTAACCCATTTGATTCTGGATACCGTTCAAACAGTATTTGCAAAGAACATAGAGCCAGATCAGCTGCCATGGAACGTTCCGTCTGATCAGGCTCTATGCTGTTTGCTATTCAGATGATCTTGCTAAGACATTTGGCTATGTAGCAAACAACATAGATCCTGATCAGCACGCAGTGTCACGCTGCGGCTGATCTGGATCTATGTTGTTTGCAAAAGCCTTTTAAATTTATTCAGAATGAAATGGGTTAAGAAGCTTGGCCATGTTTTTAGTGATATCCTCTGATAGTAATGTTACATGTACTTGGCATGTAATAGACAATTCTATTGTAATTAATAAGATTTTGTTGGTCACGTGACCTGTCCGCCATTATGTACCAGTATATTGTAAAATGTGTATCTATATAAACAATATATAGAATAGTCATAAATAACTAAATAAATCGCTAAAATGGTGCCGTAATCATGAATGGGCGATGGAAAGGTTATTTCTGTATGTATTGGAGATGGCATGGTTATAGATGTATTCGGGATAGCTGGATCATTATAGATCGAGCAAGACATTCGCATATAGTATAATCAGGGTTCATTCTAGGTCAGAATTGTTGGGAGAAGTGAGAAAGCACGCGATCGCGTCCTTAAACGTTGTTATTTAATAAATTTCAACAAAATACGGTTATGGAAATTGTAAAAAAAAATTATTTTAGGGAGAAGTGGGGGCCCCAGAGGGCGAAGTCGGATCCCTAGGGCGACTATTTCACTCACATCGCCCTCTAAAATGATCCCTGAATATACAGTTTTGTCATAAATCCACATTGTATTAGGAAAAAGAGCATGCACAATACTATTGTAGAAGAATAGTTGTTCACTTTGGATAAGTTCTGTGAATGGGATACGTGTATATGGTATGGGACATGCAGAATGGGATACATGTATATGGTATGGGACATGCAGAATGGGATACATGTATATGGTATGGGACATGCAGAATGGGATACATGTATATGGTATGGGACATGCAGAATGGGATACGTGTATATGGTATGGGACATGCAGAATGGGATACGTGTATATGGTATGGGACATGCAGAATGGGATACATGTATATGGTATGGGACATGCAGAATGGGATACGTATATGGTATGGGACATGCAGAATGGGATACATGTATATGGTATGGGACATGCAGAATGGGATACATGTATATGGTATGGGACATGCAGAATGGGATACATGTATATGGTATGGGACATGCAGAATGGGATACATGTATATGGTATGGGACATGCAGAATGGGATACATGTATATGGTATGGGACATGCAGAATGGGATACATGTATATGGTATGGGACATGCAGAATGGGATACATGTATATGGTATGGGACATGCAGAATGGGATACATGTATATGGTATGGGACATGCAGAATGGGATACATGTATATGGTATGGGACACGCAGAATGGGATACATGTATGTGGTATGGGACATACAGAATGGGATACATGTATGTGGTATGGGACATGCAGAATGGGATACATGTATATGGTATGGGACATGCAGAATGGGATACATGTATATGGTATGGGACATGCAGAATGGGATACATGTATATGGTATGGGACATGCAGAATGGGATACATGTATATGGTATGGGACATTGGACATGCAGAATGGGATACATGTATATGGTATGGGACATGCAGAATGGGATACATGTATATGGTATGGGACATGCAGAATGGGATACATGTATATGGTATGGGACATTGGACATGCAGAATGGGATACATGTATATGGTATGGGACATGCAGAATGGGATACATGTATATGGTATGGGACATGCAGAATGGGATACATGTATATGGTATGGGACATGGGACATGCAGAATGGGATACATGTATATGGTATGGGACATACAGAATGGGATACATGTATATGGTATGGGACATGCAGAATGGGATACATGTATATGGTATGGGACATGCAGAATGGGATACATGTATATGGTATGGGACATGCAGAATGGGATACATGTATATGGTATGGGACATGCAGAATGGGATACATGTATATGGTATGGGACATGCAGAATGGGATATATGTATATGGTATGGGACATGCAGAATGGGATACATGTATATGGTATGGGACATGCAGAATGGTCTTGCTTTTATGTGTTTATGCGTGGTACTGCATACGTTAGTTACTGTTGGAAGAATTATGTATTTTGCATATTTATATAGTCGATGCATGTGAATGTTATGGTGTTTATGCAATTTGGCATGAGAGGGGACGATTGACTGTGGAAACATGGGTCCATCCATATATGGGAGAGTATCGAGACTACATATTCAAGTATACTGTACGGACTCATATATTTAACACCTAGTATACGGGTCCGAACATTCTTGGATATATGGGATCTGGACACGCATGTATGTTTTCGCTCGCCCACATGGTTCGCCGGAGGCGAGGGTAAATAAGCTCCATCATCATGAATTTCATTGTATCATGTTTTTACACAGTAAGGGCAATTTGTTGTATCAGCGTTTGATAGGGTGTAGATGTCTAATTAATTTAGTCTAAACTAGAGACACCTATTTTAAATATTTATTTAAAACATTTTAAAGTTTGGGGTTTACATGTAACTTATTACCGGTATATATTTCACATAAAATTGATGTGGTTAAATACTGCACGTTGTACTGGGTATGTTCACACAAGTGTCGGCTAAAACCTAGAGTAGTTGTCAACAGTTTTGCTGTTATGGTTTCTTATAAACTTCTATTATAGTGTGGTTTTATGCTTTGCTTTTGCTTAAAGTGATGTCTCCATTAGCATTGCAATTAACAGATAATACTGATATGTATTAACTCATTTCATTCTGGATACATTTAAGGCTTTTGCAAACAACATAGATCCAGATCAGCCGCAGCGTAGCGCTGCATGCTGATCATGATATAGATCCAGATCAGCCGTAGCTTAATGCTGCGTGCTGATCAGGATCTATGTTGTTTGCTACATAGCCAAGTGTCTTAACAAGATGATCTGAATAGCAAACAGCATAGAGCATGATCAGATGGCATGTTCCGTGGCGGCTGATCTGGCTCTATGTTCTTTGCAAATACTGTTTGAACGGTATCCAGAATGAAATGGGTTAACAGATAATACTGATATGTATTAACAGGAAATAACAAGCATCTGTGTGCAGACATGTAAATGGCACGCACATGTTTGCATACGTGTATTGTATATATACTTAAGTACAAAAGGTTTGGTTATATCAGCAAATAAAGTCAATAACAAGCAGTACCACATTAAATATTATGTAATCTAAATTGATTTTTGCAATCTATTCAGATTTTAATTGCTGATATTAAAATACCTGTGCCAACCGTTTGTCCTTTAAGTATTGATATGTCAATACTTTGGTATGGTAAATACACATGCTAAATATTATTGATTTGCACAAACCTTTCCAGGAAGACTGCTATAATCAACAACATTTTAATAAATCGAGAAACGAAGCAAAGGTTTCCAGAAATTTAATCTGAATATATTTTGAATTTGTGGAAATTCCTGTTTGACAAAACAAAGACCATTGGAATTAACGTGATTCACCAATCGTTTAGCCTCATGAAATAATTTAATTTCAGTCCAGTGGCCGAGTGGTTAACCGTGATGCGCTTAAAAATTAAAACGCAAAAATTACGTGCTCCTCGCACTCGCTTCTCACCAATGCGTCCCACGCCTCCGTGGTCGAGTGGTTAACGTCGCTGACTTGTATACCACTGTAACCTATCATCACTGATGGTCACGGGTTCTCATTTATATGAAAAAGTTGGCAGTTTCTTACGGAGGTTGGTGTATCCAGCTAGCATGCTGAATGTTCGTTGCTCAATTCTGGTACCTGAAATACTACCCAGAGGGACACCATTGCTTTATCTCCACCAATAAAAGCTGAGAAGTTGCTATATGTTTAATGACCTAAGCGGTTGGAATGACGTTAACCCTGAACAGCATTTCAGTTTATTTAGCTTCCCTTGAATGGATTTGTAGCAAATGAATGAATGATTTAGGTTGTGTATCGGTCATGTTCTTGGAGAGAATGTGATATTTATCTGACTGTTCTAATGTTCCAGATCTATGAGAAAAAGCTTCAGAAATACCAGAATAATTTGCATAGCGTGGACGCAGGCCTGGCCGAGGGGCTGAACAAACGAGCACGGAGAGCCACAGGTGCAGAGACCGTGAAGACGGAGTTGGATGACCTGAATCGTCAGTATATTGACCAGGTCCTCTGGGCAAACAGACAGCTCCAAGATATCAAGAATGTCTTCACAGAAGCTAATATAGATGTCCAGGTAAGATTTACGTTCATGTTGCTTTTAATGCGTCAAACTTGCCTATAGCGGCCCCTCACAGGAACAGTTAGGAATACCACTATTTCCCATCATACTTATTAACTAACCTTTCTTCGCACTCGCTTCTCACTAATGCGACCCACGCCTCCGTGGTCGAGTGGTTAAGGTCGCTGACTTGTATACCACTGTAACCTATCATCACTGATGGTCATGGGTTCGAGCCCCGCTCAGGCCGTATCTCATTTATATGAAAAAGTTGGCAGTTTCTTACGGAGGTTGGTGCACCCAAGTACTGGTTAACCGCTGGAGCCTGCCCAGGAAAGGTGTTGTTAGGTAAACTGCCCGCCGGCGATATAGCCCAAAATGGTGCTGATGCAGGCGTAAAACCCGAAATATAACATAACATAACCAATGCGACCCAGGTTCGATACTTGGACTGGGAAGTATGTGAGATGGTACAGTGGTCGCCAGATCGGACAGGTGGATTTTCTCCGGGTACTCCGGTTTCCTCCCGCATGAATGAATGACATATATACGCTTTCATTCGAGCCAATGAGAGTGATTAATATAAGTTGTTAAAACTTGCTTCGCAATCGTAAAATAAATAAAGTTTAAAAAAACAACCTTTTCCAACATTGCTGCCTCTCTTGACGTCGTTACCAATACCACATACTTTGACAATGTAGAAGCCATACCAACATTCATAATATAGGCTAGAATCACCAGTAATATCTATGGAGGTGGGGTAGATACGCTGACTACATCTCCACTGATTGATGTCTTAGAAATTAGCTGTATTAATACTGTATGAAATTCAACACAGATGACACATTATAATATGCTAGATAGAGCTTGCTTTTTAGACTGTTACATCAACATATATATTTCAGTTCCCAATGTTGGTGACAGACAAAGTTCCACTGTTGAGAACATTCCGGGCCGAGCTCACAAAACGTTCGTCCATGTTGGTAGATGAAGACATGCATGAGTACTTCCAACAGCTTGCCGATTATGAGGGCTATGGCGGTCTCCAAGCCATGGGTAAAACGGGGCAAACGTTTGGGAGTCAGACTGCCATAAACGTATCTCGTCCAGACGCCCGTGTTACACCTTCTAAAAATATCACTGTGACAGCCGTAGTTTCTTCACCAGTCAAATGGAGAATGAAATCGCCTCCCGTTTCATCAGAGAGATTGTCTAGCAAAGTAGCAAGCATTTCAAGTCTTTCTGAAAATGAATTGTTGGGAATCACTGCACCTGCTCAAACACTGATCACCGTTCAGCAAGGTTGCCTAGCACCAACAGGAACTTACTTGAATATTTCATCAATATTGAATCCCAAAACTGGACGTAAAGTGAATCTTGCCGAGGCAATTAAAGCGGGTGTATTTGATCCCAAAACTGGAACATTCATGGATCACAGAATTAATAAGAAAATGAACCTTTCTCAAGCGACTGCAAACAAATATGTTTCAAATGACTTACAAAGACAATTAACCTCTACATGTGGTATTTCAGACCCGTTTTCAGGACAGGAGGTCACACTTCTTGAAGCTATGCAGAAAGATTTATTTGATCCTTGTAAAAACGCTGTTAAAGATCCAGAGTCTGGTAAATTTATACCATTACAGGAAGCAGTGGCACGTAAACTATTGTCAAATGTTGATGCGGAAAATCTAGTAGGTGAAGGTGTGACTGTCACTTTAATTACCCAATCACAAGCTGTGTTCACAAGTGATGATCTGGCCTCAACGACAATGAGGCTCGGTCTTGGTGACATTGTTGAAAGTGGATTATACATTCCTCAGTCGGGCAAGATCCTAGATCCTACATCAGGAAAAGAATTGACAGTTCTTGAAGCTGTTGAGCAGGGACTTGTAAACCCTTCAAAGAGAGAAATCAAAGATGCACAATCTGGAAAATTATTGTCGCTTTCGGAAGCGGTGTCAAGTGGCGTGATTGATCCAGAGACTGGATCTTATATGAACAAATCAAATGGACAGAAACTTACTTTAGATGATGCATATCAAAGAAAATTGATAAACAAGCCTACTGTGTTATCTGCTGCTCTTCGCGGGGGAGTGGTTCTAGAAAACGGGAAAGTAATTGATCCACAAACAGGACGTGTGGTCTCATTCAAAGAAGCCATTCAAATAGGAATAATTGATTCCGACTCGAAAACTATTGTCGACACAAAAACTGGAGATGTTTTGTCTGTGAATGAAGCCATAGAAAATGGTTTACTTGACCAACAGGGATATATTCATCCTGATAAATCTATGAGAAAAGAATCTCTCACAGAAGCTGTGGAAAAAGGACATGTAAAATTTGTTAAGGAGGACTTAGTTGTTGGTAAGCCGTGTGTAAAGGATACACGGAGTGGTACAGAACTCTCTGTGTCTCAGGCTATCAAGCTTGGAATTATAACGAGTAATGGTGACTTTATTGATACGTTGTCTGGAAAGAGAATACTTCTGAAGGCAGCTGCTGTGCAGGGATATATTGACAAAGATGTTGCAGATGCATTGTTGAAAGACATTTCCATGAAGGATGCGAGTGGTAGAAATATTTCTATTCTAAAAGCCATACAAATTGGACTCATTACTCCTGAAAATGCTGAAATAAGGGACCCCAGATCAAGGAGGACAGTAAGCTTGCAACAGGCAGCCCAAGAAGGTATCATATCAACAGATGATGCTATGGTTGTGCTGGAGTTACTGAGTCCTGCCATTGCTCATATAACCGTAACAACCAAGCTGCAGCCAGGACAGAAAGAGGCGGTAATTCGTTCAATTTCTGTATCCGATGCCATAGCCCGAGGTCTACTAAACGAGAAAACAGGAACATTCCGGGACCCAAATACAGGAGCTTCCATGCCAGTACAAACTGCCATAGAACAAGGGCTGCTTAAGCTGACTTCTGAATGGCCAGCAGCCTCTTTTGAAACCTCTCAGGACTCACCTGATGGTAAAGCCTCTATAGCAGATGTTGATAGGTGGATTAAACAAATACAGACAAATCCTGAAATGACTGAACAACTTCGAAGTACTGGTCAAACAACTGTCGAATCAAAATTAATGAAAAAAACTGGAGACAAGAATTACTCTTTTATGCAAACAGTAGTTACCAAACCAAAAATAACTGAAAACGTTGTGTCCGAAACTAAACATTTCAAAGTGAAGTCAGTGGTTGATCCCAGAACTAAAACTGAAATAGGTGTGACTGAAGCAATTCATAGGGGTTTGTTGGATATGGCTAAAGGATTATTTATTCATCCAATCACTGATGAGAAAATGTCAATTGAAGCAGCACTCTCGCGTGGATTTGTCCGAGGCATTGAAACTTCCGAACCTGTGGCTGGTGCTGCTGGTACTGTGAAAGAAACTAAATCGTTCTCTCTAACTGGTGTTATTCATCCGAGGACAGGACAGAAAATATCAATTAGTCAGGCTGTGAAAGAAGGTATTCTTAACTTGGAAAAAGGTCTGTATAATGGAATAGATGGCAAAGGGAAGAATGTTGTAATGAAGATCAGTGATGCAATTGAAAAAGGTTATGTAATTGCCGAGGATGAAATTACTCAGAGTCGTCCAGGTCCGTTCATGCATGAAACGAAAACATACCAATTGAAAAGTGTGGTGAATCCAGAAACACGTGAAAGACTTGAAGTTGCAGAGGCTATCAAACAAGGGATACTTGATGAGCATAGGGGAATATACATACATCCACAAACTGGTGACAAATTAACAATTCCTGAAGCTATTGAAAGAAAACTGATAGATGCTGAACTTATGTCTGTAGTGTCCAATGATGACGGTGAAGGTAGCAAAATAATTACCACAAAAATGACAACGTTAATGGTTAAGTTTGTTATAGACCCAAGAACTGGTGAAGCAATATCTGTAGCTAAGGCATTGGATGAAGGTATTCTTGACAGTTCACTTGAAAAATATATAAACCCTGTAACAGGTGAGATTTACACTTTGAATGATGCTATTGACCGTAAACTTGTGATTGCTCAACATGCAGCTATTGAAGGATCAATGTCAAGCTCAACTGAGAGTATACATATAAATGCAGATGAAGAAGTTACTGATTCTAATATGACAGAAGAAGTTTCATCAGAAACTGTGACTTTTAGTATAAACAGTGTTATTGACCCTAGGACAATGGAGATGATGTCTTACGATGAGGCAGTGAAATATGGTATACTCGATACCTCAAAAGGACTATACCGGAACCCTATGACTGGAGAAAACACTCCAATTAATGTTGCTTTACAGAAAGGACTTATTCATGGTGAAGTCACATCTAAAGTACGTGAGGATGATATTATGCATAGCTCTGTGGATACAAGCCATTTATCATTTCCACTGAAAATGGTAACATCTGTTGTGGACCAACGAGACAACAATGAAATATCACTTGACAATGCAGTGAAAGATGGGATTATAGATATTGAACAAGGTACTTACTTTGATGTTAATACCATTCAGAACATTCCACTGGAACTTGCTCTCAAAAAGGGTTATATAAAAATGTCCAAAACCACTGATGAATCTGAAATTGAAAGAATGAGAAAGGAGTCTCAACGAAGAGAATCGGAACGTGAACGTAGACATTTATCAACAGAAAATGATTTGGATCCTCAGGTTGACATGAAAATGGAAAGGTTTGGAATAACCAATGACAATAGGGAAGAGAGTGTGTTTGCGGATGAAATATTGAACTATAGGACTGATGTTGAGAATAGGAATGATAAAATGAATGGTGGCGGTCCACTGGAATTCCACCAGCAAGAAGGGATCCGAACCTGGAAGCAGCAGGAAATGATTGTTACAGACACTCGACCTGAACCTGAAAGTCCAAGGTCCAACTCACCAATGGAACTTGAAAATTTTGAACTTACTGATGGAATGTCTTTCCAATCTGCTCTTAAATTAGGTCTTATTGATATGAAAACTGGAAAAATTAGAGATCCTGAAACTGGAAGATTTATTTCTGTTAATGAAGCTATTGATAAAGATATTCTAGATGATAACAAGACTGCAATGATAGATATTCTTACAGGCAAAGAACTGACATTGAAACAATGTATGCATAAGGGTGTTATTGATCCTAGGACTGGTAAAATTAATGAAAAGAAAGCAAAGGCTGAGAAAGTTCATCTACGTCCAGATATCGATGTGAAGCATACAAAACCAAAGCCACTGAATTTATTAGATTGTGTTGCTTCTGGATTATACGATCCTGACACTGGTATGTTTACTGACCCAAAAACGCAAAGAAGTTACACTTTGAAAGAAGCTGTTGATCATAACATTGTAGATGGAAATCTTGTAGCAATACTTGATCAACAATCTGGTGAAAAGATACCACTTGCGACCTCACTACGTCAAGGTTTAATAGATGGGGTAACCGCAGAAGTTGCTGTATCAGACACCGACGATAGAATACCACTTATACAAGCAATACAGAAAGGTCTAGTAGAAAATATATTTGACAAAGACTCTGGCACATTATATGATACGCTTACTGGGAATGTTGTCAGCTTAGACAAAGCACTCACTGATGGACATATAAGATCAGATGAAGCGAAAGTATTAGACACATGTACAGGAGAAATTGTTCCTCTAGATATTGCAATGAGGAAAGGACTTGTTGATGTCAGAACTGGTGCAGTTACTGATAAGGTCACAGGAAAGAAAATGTCTCCAAAAGAGGCTTTGAAGTTGGGATTGTTGGTTATTGTTGGTGCACCAGTGCTTGCTAGTAAGGCAGTATTTGATGCTATAAAAGATAAAACTGAGCAAGTGGAATGTCAGAAATCACCAAGTAGAATAAAATCAGAAAGTGAAAGCCAGAAATCACCTCTTAGGGCAAAGCAAATAATAGAAAGCCAGAAATCACCTCTTGGGGTAAAGCAAATAATAGAGAGCCAGAAATCGCCTCTAAAAGTAAAGTCAGAAGTTAGAAGTCCACCTAGACATGTAAATGGCGTAACGCCAATGAACGGTGATGTAAATCTGCCGATAACTGAAAACTACATGGAACAGTTGCAGCAGCCAAAGACAACCATTGTGTATGCCAGGCCAGGTGATCGCATACAACCATCACACCCACGACAATTGTTCACTGAACCATCACCAAGCACTGAGGAGTACCATCCTGCAGACAGATACTCGGGGGTAAGTACACACTCTCCATTCTGCTTTCTGTGTTTTTATTCTCACCTTCGTCTTTCTGTGCAGGGTTTTGGGCTTTTCACGGATATTTTGAAAAGTAAACAGTTTTCTGTTTGAATGCGATATCTTTCCGTCATTTTGACACATTAATGATGGAATTGATTTAAGTACTAAAATAACTTTCTTGATGATATTTATATACTTTCTAATAATTTTATCTTAGTGAATTTTCAGAATATCCGTGGAAGTAACATGGCTAGCACTCTTAGCCCTTCATATAATCTGAGTAGAATTAAAACAATACAAGTGTGTGTGTGTGAGAGAGAGTGTAACAGTCTCTTACAGGATCAAGGTTTCTACGTGGATGACATACTTTACATTCTACAGGTATTTTTCTCATAACCGTAACCACATTATCTATTGACAGCTTGCTAACAGTGACACTGTGTCTGATGAACTACTAACCTCTACCACCACCATCAGAGAAACAAGGGAGGAAACTCTAAAGCTACCAACAGCTGTCAAGGCCAAAGATCTCATCATTGATTGGTCAGCTGGAAAGGTCATCAGGTCATCTACTGGTGAGGTCATGGACGTAGCAGAAGCAGTACAGAAAGGTTTCCTGGATTCTGACACTGTGGAGAGATTGGCAGAGACAGGCATACAGGAGAGACCCGATATTGATATAGACTGGGAAAAAGGAACAATTAAAGACAAAGATACAAAAGCTGTCATGACCATCGATGAAGCAGAAACAAGGAAGTACATCGACAGACCAACTGCTGATGCACTGAAACTTATATGTGGTGAATGGAAAGCGACACAAATTACAACTACAGGTGGTGGAACTACTGTCATCACTAACATGATGTCTGATTACAGGAAAAATGACGAAGAGTTGACTAGTTCAAAAACAACAAAGACTGTAGCTGGTTCACCAATTACCTCAATTACCCCCAAAATGAAAGAGTCAGTCAAGAAATTCTCATCTTTGAACGAATATATGAGGTCAGAGACATTTGACACGGCAACATTTTTGGAATCTATAAGAACTGGTTCTGTTAACACGGATGAATCATATATCGTGAATCCCCAGAGTGGACAGTTGATCACACTCACAGATGCCATAGACACTAACATTTTTGATATTAACACAGGTAATGTAATCCATATTGAGAATGGACAGAGGTACAGCCTACAAGAAGCCTTTTCCCATGGTCTTGTACCACCACCAGGCCGTACCATTACACGCACTATGCAGTCGGGATTTGTCACAAACCACTTCCAGTACCTGGATGACCAATCTGACGAACACATACACACTGCTATACAAACCAACCTGAAGACTTCCCTAACTGAGCCAATGGAAAAGCCAAAAGGTATAACATTCCTGGAAGCCATGAAGCGAGGCTTGGTTGATGAGCAGGCTGGTACATTCTGCAACCCTCTGAATGGAGATATAATGTCCATTGCAACAGCAATTGAGTATGGCTGGATATCTGAATGTGGAGAAACAGTTAAGATTGAACCAGATAGAAACTATGCGAAAACAATTATCGTGAACCAGAGAGCCCCATCTGATGAATTAAACAGATTATCTTTTACACAAGCCCTGGACCAAGGCTTTATAGATCTTGGAAAAAATCAATATACAGAACCGACTACAGGGAATCGTATGTCTATCTTAGATGCCATCAGAGGTCAACTCTTGGATACAACTACCCAAGAAGAAGTGGAAACAACAGTCGCAGGAAACATGACTTTAAATGCAGCCCTAGAATCTGGGGCATTTGATGAACATACGGGAAGATTTACTGATAGACATACTGGCAACACATTAACACTGGCAGAGTCTATCGCAAAAGGTTATATTGACGGAAATTCCTCCATGTATGATGTTGAGACTGGTAAGATGTATACCTTGAATGAAGCTATTGCCAAGGGGAAAATTGATGCTGTGACTGGTCAATATGTAGAAAATGCATCAACTAGAACTTCAATGAAGACAGCTGCAAAGAAGGGTTTTATCGCTTTAATAGGAGCTCCATACCTGGCCATTAAGTCGGCTACAAGAAAGAGAACTGCACATGAAGATTCAGTTGATATGAGTACCCTTGGAAGAAGAAGCAAATCTAAAGAAAATGAAGATATATCCATACCTGCTGTAGATGAACCAATCGCCATTGAAGCTACCAAATTCAGTGTATTGAATCCAACCACATTGGAAGTTACACAAGTAAGAGAGCTCACATCTGTGACTGCTAAAGATTCCGACAGTATGAATTTCATGGAGGCTGTTTCAAGTGGGTATATGAATCCAGAGACTGGTATGTTTCAAGATCCTGATACTGGTCTATATATGAATCTACAGAAAGCACTACAAGCTGGATGTATTCACCCAGATTCTGCTAATCTGCAGACAGCTTCCGGAAGATGTGTGAACTTACAGGAGGCATTAAATGAAAGGATTATAGATAACACAGGACATATAGTAGTTGATGGAGGTTATGCAAATCTGGAAGATCTGATTCAGAACGGAAAGCTTCAAGAGACAATACCAGAAGTACATGCTGCTTCCAGCCTTGTAATGAAGACAACTGACAAGATCAGCGTTGATTCAGTTGTAGACCCTAGAAGCAATACCCTATGTAGTCTAAGCTCAGCACTTGACACTGGCCTAATCAATCCTCATGATGGTACATATACAAATCCCAAAACTGGAGAAATCATCAATATTTTAGAGGCTGTTAATTTTGGATACATTCAGGGTCAACTCATCGATAGTATCACTATGAAAGAGGGCCTTTCAAAGGAAGGATTTCAAGCAGAAGTTACTTTTTCAGAGAAAAAGAAAGTAAAAGTAGCAACTGTTTTAGATACCGAGACAGGGGATAAGATTTCCCTACATGAAGCTATAAGGAAAGGAATTATTGATGAATCTGAAGGTCGGTATAGAGATGCTAAGACGGGACAAAGTATGGCTATTCTTGATGCGATGGATCACCACTATGTTACTGCTAGTGAAATTGATGCGAATATGATGTCCTCGGAAAACTACCGGAAAAAATCTGAGGACATGTTTACACAGACAAAGTCACTTAATATTACAACAGTTGTAGATCCTTATACAAAGGAAGAGATGTCAGTTCCTGCAGCAGTTGAAAGGGGCATTTTGAATGTTGAAGCTGGACTTATTAGAAATTCAAGAACTGGTACAGAAATGACAATATCGGACGCCATAAAGCAAGGATATGTAAAAGGTTCTCAGACATCACAAAAAAGTGGAATATTTGCTGATACCCTGCCGAAACGATATGTTCATGAACCAGAGACTGTGCACTTGAAATCAGTCTATGATAAGGATCAAGGAAGATTTATACCTGTAAAGCAAGCGATTCAGAAAGGTATTATTGATGAAATGAGGGGGATTTATGTATCCGAAGATGGAACTACAATACCTGTTAGTAGAGCAATAGACGAGAGACTGATTCAAGTTGAGACGAGAGAGTATAATGGAGAAGAATCGGGCTTTATTCAGGAGAAGCAGTCGTACACCATTCAATCTGTTCTAGATCCTCCAACTGGCAGAAGAATAAATACATCTGAAGCAATAGACAAGGGCTTACTGAATATTACAGAAGGTATATTTTATAATCCAGTTACAAGGGAAAAGCTATCAATTCCTGAAGCCGTGAACAGGGGTTATGTAGAAGCAGATACGACCTCTCGACATTCCCCAATCGGAACAATGCTAAAACCAACCAGTGGTCAGGTGGAACTGGGAAGGAAATCCTTCACAGTGAAATCTGTGCTTGACCCAAGGACAAGAGAAGAAATGTCTGTAACTGAAGCTGTATCACATGGGGTGTTGGATCAATCAATGTGCAAATACCTGGATACACATACCGGCCAAACAATTCCATTGAGAGATGCTGTGCAGAAAGGATTAGTCGTGGTTGAAGAGGTTAGAGACATTCCTATAATGACCAATGTAAAGACGGAATGTGTAACTGTTAAATCTATTGTTGATCCTGTGACAGGCAAAGAATATGGTTTGAAAAAGGCAATTGAAAAGGGTTTGTTTAATCCAGATAAGGGTTTGATACATAACAGATTGTCTAATGAGATGATGACCCTAGATGATGCTGTTAAACAAGGTCTAGCAAGGGTAGAACAGCGATCAGGAGTAACTGATGAAGAAATTGTAAGAGGAATTATTGTGGAAAAGGTGACTGACCCAATGACTGGGAAGGAACTGAATGTTAAAGAAGCAAAGAGGCGAGGAATTCTGGATTCTGATTCTGGTCAATACATTGATCACAAAACCCATACAAAAATAAGTGTTGAAGAAGCCTTGAAAACTGAACTTATAAAAGGAAGGCAGGCATCCGATATTGGGAGACTGGAGACAGATAGGCGAAATCAAAGACAGATAGCAATATCTCAAGTTCTTGATACCAGAACTGGTGTTCAGGTCTCAATTGGTGAAGCAGTTAATAGAGGACTTATTGACAAGGATTTACTGACCTACACAGACCCTAGGACTGGCAAGAACTATCTGCTGGAAGATGCCATGAAGGACGGTCTCGTTTCTGGAACAGTGTCTGTTGTGGCAGCAGCAAAGACTAAGTATAGCTCACCAACCACTAGTACTACATACAATATCACAAATGTAACTGATACAGCTTCAGGTAGACAGCTGAGTGTAGCTGAAGCGATGAAAAAAGGTATCCTTGCTCCATCTGGAATGTTTGTTGATACAAAGAGTGGAAAAGTCATGCCTGTCTCGGATGCAATTAAAGTTGGACTTGTGGATACAGAAGTACAAGGGGACAAAAAGAAGCAACCAAAATATGACAAGTTTTATAAGATTGAAGGTCCCGGCTCAGAGCTGCATGTGATTACGTTCACCCAAGCTTTGAAGAACAATTTCATAAATGGTGTTGAAGGTAGCTTTTCAAATCCCTTCGATGGAAGACTGATGACAGTTGATGAGGCAATTCTATCAGAGGTATTAGTTTCAGACTCTGGTAAGCCATTTAAATTCAAGGCACCAAAGAAGGATAGGGTTACATACAGCTTTCAACAAGCATTTAAAAGTGGTTTGATCGATCCGGAGACAGGTTTGTTCTGGGATGTGAAAAAAGGAAAATCATATGTGATTGATGAAGCATTGAAGAAGGGCTACCTGTCACCGCTAGTCAGCTCTTCAGTCGATATGGGAGATTCAGTTATTGTACTCAAAGGTGGATTTGTGAAACCTTTAACGACAACCAAGTATGTGATAGAACATGAACCAGCATCTTCACCAGTGGATAAACAACAAAACCTGTCGGATAAAGTCCTGTCTAAAAGTACATCATACTCTCCAAAAAGTCATATGGCAGATTTAGTTCTAGTTCAACCATTTGAAGCTATGGGAAATGCTTCAGAGCCAACATTTTTCAGAGCTTCAAGTCCTGAAATTGCAGTTGACCAGACAATGGAAACAGACAATGAAGAAAATGAGTCGATGAGAGCTGACATACCCATAACACTAACTGAAGCTATCATTGCGGGTTTGATAGACAAAACAACAGGAGGATATATAGATCCAGGCTCTGGTGATGTTCTCTCTGTTGATGAGGCTGTTATTTGTGGCTTTCTTGAAATGGACAAACCTCAGCAAACATTTGATGTGAAAATTGAAAGAAATTTAAAATCACCAGTTTCAATAACTGGGGCAATAAAAGCAGGTGCAATTGATATTGACACAGGTAACTTCATTTGTTCATCTGGAGAAAAATTGTCTATCCAGAAAGCTATTCAGCTAGGTTATGTTCAAGCTAAATTGTCTGATGGAAAGATGGCTGATGATGAAGAAGATGATACAAATGAAATGGAAACAAAACTCCAAACACCTACAGACCAATATATAACGGTACAGCCAGGTGCTCCATTCTCACCCAAACATGAAAAAGTGTACAAGGATGGAAAGATGGTCTCCAAGACGGCTACAGAAGTTACAGTGTCACAAGGATCAGCGACCTACATTACAATGCCAGGCTTTTTCATTGACTCTACTGGAAAGGTTGTTAATAGTGCCAATGGAGAAAGGATGTCGATACAGGAAGCAGTGTTGTGTGGGATATTAGATATAGAAGCAGCCGAGGGCAGTAGAGAGGTGAAATTAATTGGCACACACATTGTTCCACCAAGCTTGGATGAGTGCGAAGCTGAGTCTGCGGTGAGAATAGCTATATTAGCATGTTGTACTTTCAGCATGATTATTTTAGGTGACAGTTTGCAAGCTGATATCATGAATATTTCTTCTCCCTGTTTATTGCTCGATTGAATGATTTGTGTACTAGGATTAGTTCAAAACTAATTAGGTCACCCTCTATAATAAAGAAATCTATCTATCTAAAATAATAGGTGATGTCAGCTTTCAAATTTTGTTATGTTTATCTGCTTATTATTTATATTATGATCAATATGTCTTAGTTGGTGTATGTTTTGATATTTTAATTGTTGATTATTATGATAACATGGAAATATTTGTGTAATTGTTTAATGTGGTGTCGAGGTCCTCTTGTCATCTTGGATGAATCAGGCAAGCATACCGTACATTTGTCTAATTCTGAATGAACATACCGTACTCGCAGATAGTCGGATGAAGTTATAATTTCCACTTGTGTTCATTTAAAATAGTAGAAGATGGTGTATAATCATTGCATACATTTATACCAGGGAACATTTTGGTCACCAGTCAGTTGTAATAGCTGTAGAAATAATTACACGGAAACTCCAAATGGTATATAATGATTGACAGAGGACCTTATCACTGCAGTGTACGTCACGATGTATGTGTAATTTGTAGGCCTGGCGCAGAACTGTTCTTAATGCATATAGATAATGAAGGCAGATAGAACAGTTTTATGGCGAGCCAATGGTTTATTTTTCTTTATAATTGTGTATTCTGTGTACATGTAGTCTGACATATTAATAATGTGCAGGCTATTCCGATGATGGTTTTCAGTTTTGGTGCTGGTTTCTTACTGTTAGATTACTACATATTACATGGAAACCAATAGATTTAGAGTGAACAGTAAATATATGTATGTATTGTATATTCAATTTGTTCTCTAAATAGACATTGCAGGATACAGTAGATAACAGATTGTTGAATACACTGTGAGAAAGTAATGAGGAATTGCCAGAAAGAAGTGTAAATTAATATATGAATCACAGAAAATTAAAGATAATATTTACCACACAAGTCTAATATGCCAGTATGATGGATGAAAATCGCTTTGTTTACCATTATCATGTTTACATATACAATCTGTCACAGTAAGTCATGTATATCATTCGTAGATCAAGTACGTACAAATTAAAACATTCATCTACCTGTCATAGTGGATTTCCTGATGATACCATCGATATTTAATTGTACATATAAGTCTATGCTTTTCTGTATGTTAATGTTTTCTCAATAGCAGATCAAGGATTTGATTTTGAAAATTATATACAAAGAAAATTGTTCTCGTTTGATAAGCCCTTTTATACATTCTATAACTGTAAAGTTTGTAGGTTTATCAGGAAAGAGAACTTTTGTAATTTTCAGTGAAGTCTGCTACAGTAGTAATACTGATGCTTAGTTTCAATATATGATTGACAGCAGTATTTACCCCCAAAGTATGTGGCTCGGTATTACTCATGTTCAGATAGTGACTGCGTTGTGGATTTAATTTTGAGGTTTGCAGGATTTTCTGGAATGTAATATTTTTATATGCAGTGAAATTGTTGTATCTTTTCAGAGCAACACACAGTCTGCCTTAGCAATATTAGATATACTTGACCGTCAGTTCTTGATTGACAATAAACAGTTGCTAGGTGATGGTTCTGTTAAAACTGGCCATGGCATGGTTATCTCAAAATCTGAAACTTCGTTAGATAAAAGTTTTGGCTCAAGTAATGATTCAAATTCATTGAAACTTGTTTCAAGCTTAGACACTTCTAGTGTTGATTCAAAGTCTCTCAAACTGACTGCAAGTCTAGACGTTAGCTTATCCAATTCTGTAAATTCCATTCCAGTTAAAAGTAGGGTTCTCAAAGCAAATGGCTGTGAAATAAATCTTGGAAAGTATCTATTACCTGGGCATGGTGATTCTGATTCTGATGATGATATTAATAAAGCAGAGATTACTAAAACAGAAGTTGTGCTGTATACAGAGAGCTTAGTAGAAGAATTCTGGGATAGTTCCAAAGAGAAATGGATTCATCCAAGAACTGGCAAAGTTCTTCATATGCAGGAAGCTATTGACTGTGGTATATTATGCCCAGAGGTTGTGCAGGTAAAGCAGGCTAACAATCATACTGTAAGTCTGCAAAAAGCAATAAATTCTGGTCAGATAAATGTGCACACTGGTAAAACAATTAATTTGAAGACTGCTCTAACATGGCCGTTTCATGTTGCCAGAGCTAAAGGATTGGTGAAAATAAATGATAATCAGCCAATGGAGAAGTGTGACATGTACACTGAACTTGGTCCAGGAATGGTTTCTTTGATAGCACATAAAGAAATTCTGAGAGAAACAAAACTTCTAGATAAAAGGCTGGACCAGTGGCGGGACATTCCAAAAAGTGTGGATGGTTTTGTATTCGATACTGAATGGGGAAAGGTGAAAGATAATATGACGGGTAACTGGTTAACTTGGGAAGAAGCAAAAGTGGCTGGTTTGATTTTAGATCCTAGAATTGGAGAAGAGAATTTGTCTTCTGATAAGGAAAGCACCATACTTACAGAAATTGACAAACACATTGTAAATTTAACAGAAGTAATTGATGACAAAGATTCTAAAGAGTATGGTGGTCATATATTGTTCAACCAGAATCCAGCTAAGATATCAGCTGCCAGAAGGCCTTCGGTGGACCTTGGAGATAAGGCAGTACCATCAATGACACAACGAAGATGCAGTATTGCCAATGATAACAAAGCTCAGTCAGCAACATTTCCAATCATGCTAGATGAAGCAATCAAAAAGAAGCTGTACAATCCAGTGACCAACAAGCTCCTCAATCCAACTACAAATGTTCAAATTCCACTTGAAATTGCTCTTCAAAAAGGTCTAATCAACCCAGAATCATTAATTAGAGATCCTGTAAGTAGGGATATTTTATCACTTCAAGAAGCAGTTGACAAAAGAATAATTGACCCAGAGTCTGGGAAAATGATAGATGCAAATGAGCAAGCAATTGCCTTGAATTTCGCTTTCAACACCGGCCTGATAATGAGATCTCAATCCCCATTGAAACTGTCTATGTCTGAAATACTGGATGAAGGCCTATTTGATGAAGAACTTGGGACATTCCTAAATCCTGACACAAATGAAGAAATTACCTTTAGTGAGGCTGTGACTTCCGGTCTTATTGACAAAGATCTGGTCAGAATAAGGGATACAGAATCTGGAAAGGTGGTAAAGTTTGAAAATGCTGTGGAAAGGGGCTTGATCTACTTTGATTCTGGTGTCAGTGTTGATATGGCTAATAGAGAGAAAGTTCAGATACCTGACAGTATTGAAAGGGGAATTCTGATAGACATTGCCAACCAACCAAAAATGAGTTTGCAGTGTGCAATAGAGGAAGAAGTATTCTGTTTTGCATCGGGAACATTTCGTGACAATGATTTGGGAATCGAAGTTTGTCTAGGAGATGCCATTGAAAGTGGGTTGCTCGACTCTGAT
This sequence comes from Archivesica marissinica, assembly GCA_014843695.1. Classification (NCBI taxonomy): domain Eukaryota; kingdom Metazoa; phylum Mollusca; class Bivalvia; order Venerida; family Vesicomyidae; genus Archivesica; species Archivesica marissinica. The sequence goes on along the minus strand of CM026397.1, from coordinate 56,774,997 downwards.
TCTGTAATAGTTCGAGATCCAAAGACATTGACATTGTTGACTGTAGACGCAGCAGTTGTAGAAGGTATTATAAATCCAAATACAGGCTGGTACTCGAATAATGGTATAGAAATAGGATTTGGGGATGCAGTAGAAAAAGGGCTGGTTGTCTACAATGCTTCACATGGTGTTTTGCCCTGCAGTGTTCTTGAAGCTGTTCGGTTTAATATTTATGACCCAAAGTCAAGAACATTTATAGATCCAAAGTCTGGTGAAGTTGTAAGCTTAGAAAAAGCCATTGAAATAAATCTTATTGATCCGAGGCGGACCATGGTGAAAGATACATCAACTGGAAGATTCCTGTCCTTAACAAATGCAGAATATTTAGGTGTTGTTGACATGAAAAAATCTGAAATAACAAATTTAAAAGACAACGAACAATATGAACTGAAAATGGCTAAAGAAACTGGTCTTCTTAGACGCTCAGCCAGTGAAGAGTGTCTGAGTTTGAAAACAGCAATGATAAAGGGTTTAGTTGATGAAAGGGGTAGAGTTCAGGATAGTCTGTCCAAAAATAAAGTAAATCTTGCAGATGCAATTCTCATTAGGATAATAGATCATACGCCAACACTTGTGAAAGACGTAAAGAAAGACAGCTTCATTCCACTTCTCAATGCAATTGAAACAGGTTTAATTGATGTAGACTCTGGCAAGTTTATTGATACCGAGACCAATAATTCAATGACCTTGACCAATGCAACAGATATTGGTAATATTATTGAAATACCAACCTCAGGTTTAACACTTGCAGAAATTGTAGAACATGGTTTATTCAAGGAAGATCTTGGGCATTTCCTTGATATAAGGACAGGGAAGATGATCAGTTTGCAAGATGGAATTGAACAAAAGTTGATAGATCCAAGTAGACCGCAAGTTGTTGTCCCTGGTACCGGTTTGTTTTCTTTGACAGAGGCATTTGAATTTGGATATTTAGATGAAACCATGGGAGCTTATTTGGTAGGTGGCAGAGCAATAAGCCTTACTGAAGCTGTTGAGAAATTCTTTGTTGTTACGGTTGGTAGTAAGAGAAGAAACAAGTCAATGTCTGATTCATATTGTGAGGATATGGATGATGGCAGTACTTGGAATGATTTGCTGGTCAAACATCCAACTGAAAGAGTGTTCATTTCAATTGAGGAAGCTGTTAAGAATGGTTATGTTGATATCCAAACTGAATCGTTCTGTGACCCTATTACAGGTGCGATTGTACCATTGACAGATGCAGTGAATAATGGTAAAATTGTTAATGCCACAAATCCCAGGTTTGGCTTAGCAAGTGCATTTAGCCATGGAATCTTTGATCCAATCAGTAATGCAATATTGGACCCCAAAAGCAACAGAGAAACACCATTGAATGATGCAATGAAATCTGGCCTTGTTGATGTAAATAGAACAAGGGTGAAAGACTTGGAAACTGGAAAATTCATATCTTTGAAGCAAGCTTTAAAGAAAGGTATAGTGAGTAGCAAGACTGGGTCTTTGTTTGAAAAGTCTCAAAAGAAATCATATCCTATTGATTTTGCAGTGAAGGAAAAATTGATCGTTGATTTTACAAAAGCAAGCTTTACCGTGCCTGAAGGCATTGCTCTTGGTTTGATAACACATGATGGTTTAATGGTGGAAGATTTAAATACTGGAAACTACCTTTCATTTGACGATGCAGTGGACAGGGGCATTATTGATGCACATAATACATCTGTAAAACATACAGAGGATGAGTCAGAAATGACTTTAGCAGAAGCGATTGAACAAAATGTGGTGGATGAAAATAGAGGTCTACTGAAATTGAAAACTGGTAGAAGAATGTCACTTGCAGAAGCTGTGTCAAAGAGTTACATTCAAGAGAAGAAAGAAGTTGACTTTTGCCTTGATAATGTGAGTGATCTAGCAATGGATGATAGTTCGACTGCATCATCCGTAGCTGAAACTGAAACATCATTGAACAGAGTTCTGAGTGCATTTTTCAAAACCGACTCTGTTAGCAGTTTCGGGGATTGTAGAAGTGAATCTGTTAATAGTCCAATAAGATTTGACGAAGCTCTGAAATTTGGATTTCTTGATCTGGAAAGTGGAGAGTTTACAGATTATTTAACAGGCTCAAGAATGTCAATTGCACAAGCTGCTGACGAAGGCAGATTGAGCATAAAGAAGGTATCTTATTATGATGAAGAAAACAGAGTGACAATCCCACTAAAGTTTGCTCTAGAAAATAAACTGTTATTTCAGGCATCGGCTCATGATCAGAAGGAAACTGGTTTTCCAGATATGCCGTCTAAAAGGAGTATAACTTTTCAAGAAGCTTTGAATAAAGGCTTATTGATGGTTCATACCTCAGTCCAAGAACTTGGAGATATTGATTCAATGAGTGTTAAAAGTGACACCTTTTCAGAAATGGTTATAAAAAAGTTAGATTGGTTATCATCTACAAAAGCTGTGTCTGCCTCCCTTGACTCTTTAATTCAGAATGTAAAGAAAGACCAGTCTGGATTTAAGATTGGAACTTTGTTTGATGCTGTTGAAAAAGGGCTCTATGACCATAAGGACGGTTTATTGAAGGATAGTTTCACTCATAAGTCTATGAAGATTAAAGATGCAGTTCATTCAGGATGGATCAATTCTAAGGCCAAAGAAATAGTAGATCCTCGATCAAATGAATGTATTTCTCTTGAAGAAGCTGTGAACAGAAATTTAATAAATGTTGACAGTGGTAGATATAGGAACCCCATTACAAATATTGAAATGTCTCTGGAAACTGCTAAAGAAGTTGGCTATATCATCAAAAGTGAAGATCACTTGCAATCAAAAAGCTCTGTGGAAATATATGTGGAAGAAATTCTCTCAAGTGAGCAAACACTAGGAAAGAATAAGTTGCAAGATGCCTTCGCTACAGGTGTTTTGAATAGATCAAAGTCACAGGTGATTGATCCAGACACTGTTAAGCCAATTACAATACGAAGAGCAGGTAGTTTAGGAATGATTGATGTAAAGACTGGAGAATTCAAGAATCCCCAAACTGGAGAATCGTGTACACTGTCTGATGCTGTACAAAAAGGTTTTATTCTCAGCCCAAAGGGTTTGAGCCTTTACAGTGCAGTAAATCAGGGTCTGTATTGTGAAGAAACTGGGATATTTAAAGATCCAGTATCGGGAAAGGAATTAACTTTACAGGACATGGTTAAACAGGATATAATTACAGATGCCTGTGTAGAAATAAGAGATGTTACACATGATGGTTCACTCATTGTGATGAAAGAGGCAGTAAAGAGAGGAGTGATAGATGCAGAAAAGGGACAGTATGTATCTGAATATTTGAAACTGAATTTTAAAGAAGCCATTTCTGCTGGACTGATTATAAGCAATATTCCAAGAGAGGGTCTCAGAGAAAGTAGCAATAATGTTCAAACAGTGATTGCAACAAAACCACATGAAATCTGGAAAGCTAGAATTCCGAACAGAGAAATGATTAAAGATGGCCCTACTGTTAATTTTGTTGCAAAGGAAGCAAAGAAGATAGATGATTCTAAAGTAACCAGTTCAACCTCAAGTATGGATACTAACTCATCGGGATATGAGACTAATGCATCACAAAATCCAAATTATCAAGAAGAGGATGTGAAATTTGCAGTTGAAATTGATTATTTGCAATCCAAGCAAGTTTATCTTGATGTTAAAGATGATGTGAATGTTCATAGGGGTATAAATGAAGTAGCTAAAACATTAAATAAGAATGAAAGTGTACCAGTTGTAACTAAGGATAAAATTGATGGAAATGTGACTACTGATGAAAATAATAAACTGATATTACTAGCAGTGCCTAAACAGGTAGATGATGTGAATCAAAATACAGATGAAAATGAGAAACCGTTAGTACATTTCGAGACAGAAACTGGTGATGAAATGAAACGTAAACATGACACGTGTGTAATACGAGCTGTAACTGAAAACATTGCATATAATAAAGATGATAACAATGAGCATGAAGATCTAAACAAATCTACTGATAAAAACATAGGACATTCTGCAGTTGAAGGTCACAATAATAAGAAAAATATTGTTAATATTGCAAAATTGGACAATGAAATTAATAGCTTAGAAACAGATCCTGATGATGTTAATAATGTTGTTGAGGACAACAAGTATGATGCAGTTACTAATGACTCGCCCAAGTTAATTGAACATCTGATATTATCAGAGCAAGATGGGAAAGTAGATCATGGGTTAAACCTGCCATCGCCAGTTCAGGGTCATAAATCTGTGGTCTCACCTGTGAGGATTAAGGAGTTCACATTCCATGCTGGCCTGCCTCAGTCCTTGGTAGAAGAACGCCAGGTATGGTTCTGGCATGTTCTCGTTTCCAGTTGCCTCTGTTGTTCTTAGATGCATCGTGTTAGGAATGTCTGGAATGTTTCATGTTATGAGTTCTCGATTACCTTTGTTTTGGTTGTTCTTTAAGAATGTCTTTGTTTGTAAAGAGATATGTTAGATAGTTCTAGCATGTATATTCTCATGATTGTCCTGTCTTCCTCTAGTGGCATGTACTTAGGTGGAAAGACATTGATTGTTTTATCCATTCAGCATTAATTGACCAGTATCGATCACATGTTGATTTATCTTGGACTAGATAGTTTGTAGGCATTTCTGTGATTGGCAATGTTATATTTTGCTCCAGACAATGATTATGAAGAGTTTCTGCATCTTGATTGTTGAGTGTCCTTGTTATTTGCATCTTGGGTTTCATTCATTGCTAACCATATTTCATTTAGAAAATAGTATTGCTGATTATAGGGATCTCTAACGTGTATTGGACATCCTTTATTGAGTGGTAATAGAAACACTAATTGTGCTACTATGAACAGTGTTTCAGTACTGTCTTTAACATTCCTTTCCATGTCTCCAATGTATGTAGCTGAATTAACATCTTAATGAGCATGGGTTTTCTTGACTAAACAATTTGCTATCCAGTTTGACTGTATGAATGGTCACTTAGTTCTTAATTTGTCCTTTATACCAGAATAACAAGAATCTTAGAAATTACTAGCCTGTTTTTTCTTAACTATGATTTATGAAACTGCTGTGGTGTGTGCGTGCGTGTGTGTGTGTGTGTGTGTGTGTTACTAACAACAATGAAAGATATATTAAAGTAGATGATGTGTACCTAAACAAATTGTATATATACTATTTAACAAGTGAACAATCTTCAAGCATGTCATCCTTGTAGAAACCACCATGGAATGTTGACTGTGCATGTTCCCGTAACACATTCGCCCACCATTGCAAGCATTGCTGACACTCGGGAGAGTCTAAATCATGCACATATGAGTACAACATTTCACCTTTCAGGAAATGTAGTTAGAACAATAAACATAATAACAAAACTTGCATGTTTTAACAAATGTTAAGATTACAAAAAAAAAACAGAAATTGTTTGGATTTTTAGTTTTGCAATTCGTAGAAAATAAAAATGAATTCTGAAGGTTCATTTATGACGGAAGATAATGTTGCAACAATGCTGTGTATGCACAAGCATTTGTACACACATTTGTAGTTAAAGTAAAATAGATTTGGGAATTCTTAAGAACTGATGCATTTTATTACAATGCTAACTATATTAACTTTAATTGTTCTCAAACTTTTAATTGTCAGTCCTGCCGAAAGCTCTAATTAGGGTACTATATCTGTACCATGTGCACCTGCTACATGTATATGCTTTGGGCAAGAATTTAAACATGATACTTCAATATTCCATGGTTTATTTTAGTTTGCTTGAAAGAAGAGTGTATGGAATAGATGAAGTATAAATATATCCTAAATTGCTTAACATTACCAAGCAGCAATCATATCCATATACACAACTAGGTCTTATAGGTCAATACATAAGTAGACTTCTATCTTTCCAACAACTTGTATATAATATCTAAATGCTTTACCTTTCAGCGGATTTAGTTTATAGATTGCAAAGAGTATTTCTTGGCTCTTTCTGTCACAAAAGTTAACCATTCTAATATTCCCTATTTAAATATATAATAGTGCCAAGAACTATATATAGATACATATTTGCGCAAATAAAAAATATAATTCAAATATTAACTACCAATTTCAGTATGTATCAATCACAAGATTGAATATTTTTGTCCATAACTGGCATTGTTTAACGGTTTGTATAACTAATACACCAAGTTTCACTCATTCAGGTTGGAAAGAAATGGTAAGAGTAGTGGAAAGGCATCGTATGAGTAGTGGAAAGGCATTGTATGAGGAGTGGAAAGGCATCGTATGAGCATTGGAAAGGCATTGTATGAGGAGTGGAAAGGCATCGTATGAGTAGTGGAAAGGCATTGTATGAGCAGGGGAAAGGCATTGTATGAGCAGTGGAAAGGCATCGTATGAGCAGTGGAAAGGCATCGTATGAGGAGTGGAAAGGCATTGTATGAGCAGTGGAAAGGCATCGTATGAGCAGTGGAAAGGCATTGTATGAGCAGTGGAAAGGCATTGTATGAGGAGTGGAAAGGCATCGTATGAGTAGTGGAAAGGCATTGTATGAGCAGTGGAAAGGCATCGTATGAGGAGTGGAAAGGCATTGTATGAGGAGTGGAAAGGCATTGTATGAGGAGTGGAAAGGCATCGTATGAGCATTGGAAAGGCATTGTATGAGGAGTGGAAAGGCATCGTATGAGTAGTGGAAAGGCTCGTATGAGTGTGGAAGGCATGTATGAGTAGTGGAAAGGCATTGTATGAGGAGTGGAAAGGCATTGTATGAGGAGTGGAAAGGCTTTGTATGAGTAGTGGAAAGGCATTGTATGAGGAGTGGAAAGGCATTGTATAAGGAGTGGAAAGGCATTGTATGAGGAGTGGAAAGGCATTGTATGAGGAGTGGAAAGGCATTGTATGAGGAGTGGAAAGGCATTGTATGAGGAGTGGAAAGGCATTGTATGAGGAGTGGAAAGGCATTGTATGAGGAGTGGAAAGGCATTGTATGAGGAGTGGAAAGGCATTGTATGAGGAGTGGAAAGGCATTGTATGAGGAGTGGAAAGGCATTGTATGAGGAGTGGAAAGGCATTGTATGAGGAGTGGAAAGGCATTGTATGAGCAGTGGAAAGGCATTGTAGGAGGAGTGGAAAGGCATTGTATGAGGAGTGGAAAGGCATTGTATGAGGGGTGGAAAGGCATTGTATGAGGAGTGGAAAGGCTTGTTGGGGTGGGGTTGTTGGGGTGGGTTGTTGGGTGGGTGTTGGGTGGGGTGTGGGGGGGTTGTTGGGGGGTTTGTATGAGTAGTGGAAAGGCATTGTATGAGGAGTGGAAAGGCATTGTATGAGGAGTGGAAAGGCATTGTATGAGGAGTGGAAAGGCATTGTATGAGGAGTGGAAAGGCTTTGTATGAGTAGTGGAAAGGCATTGTATGAGCAGTGGAAAGGCATTGTATGAGGAGTGGAAAGGCATTGTATGAGGAGTGGAAAGGCATTGTATGAGCAGTGGAAAGGCATTGTATGAGCAGTGGAAAGGCATTGTATGAGGAGTGGAAAGGCATTGTATGAGGAGTGGAAAGGCATTGTATGAGCAGTGGAAAGGCATTGTATGAGCAGTGGAAAGGCATTGTATGAGCAGTGGAAAGGCATTGTATGAGGAGTGGAAAGGCATTGTATGAGGAGTGGAAAGGCATTGTATGAGGAGTGGAAAGGCATTGTACGAGGAGTGGAAAGGCATTGTACGAGGAGTGGAAAGGCATTGTACGAGGAGTGGAAAGGCATTGTACGAGGAGTGGAAAGGCTTTGTATGAGTAGTGGAAAGGCATTGTATGAGCAGTGGAAAGGCATTGTATGAGCAGTGGAAAGGCATTGTATGAGCAGTGGAAAGGCATTGTATGAGCAGTGGAAAGGCATTGTATGAGCAGTGGAAAGGCATTGTATGAGGGGTGGAAAGGCATTGTATGAGGAGTGGAAAGGCTTTGTATGAGTAGTGGAAAGGCATTGTATGAGGAGTGGAAAGGCATTGTATGAGGAGTGGAAAGGCATTGTATGAGGAGTGGAAAGGCATTGTATGAGGAGTGGAAAGGCATTGTATGAGGAGTGGAAAGGCATTGTATGAGGGGTGGAAAGGCATTGTATGAGGAGTGGAAAGGCATTGTATGAGGAGTGGAAAGGCATTGTATGAGGAGTGGAAAGGCATTGTATGAGGAGTGGAAAGGCTTTGTATGAGGAGTGGAAAGGCATTGTATGAGCAGTGGAAAGGCATTGTAGGAGGAGTGGAAAGGCATTGTATGAGGAGTGGAAAGGCATTGTATGAGGAGTGGAAAGGCATTGTACGAGGAGTGGAAAGGCATTGTACGAGGAGTGGAAAGGCATTGTACGAGGAGTGGAAAGGCATTGTACGAGGAGTGGAAAGGCTTTGTATGAGTAGTGGAAAGGCATTGTATGAGCAGTGGAAAGGCATTGTATGAGCAGTGGAAAGGCATTGTATGAGCAGTGGAAAGGCATTGTATGAGCAGTGGAAAGGCATTGTATGAGCAGTGGAAAGGCATTGTATGAGGAGTGGAAAGGCATTGTATGAGGAGTGGAAAGGCATTGTATGAGCAGTGGAAAGGCATTGTATGAGCAGTGGAAAGGCATTGTATGAGCAGTGGAAAGGCATTGTATGAGGAGTGGAAAGGCATTGTATGAGGAGTGGAAAGGCATTGTATGAGGAGCGGAAAGAGATATAAGTAGTTGGAAGAGACGGAAAGAGAAATGGAAAGAGACGATATGAGTAATGGAGAGAGATGATACATCAGTAGTGGAAAGAGATGGTATGAGGAGTAGAAAGGCATTGTACGAGTAGTGGAAAGAGATATGAGTAGTTGGAAGAGTAATGGAAAGAGATGTAAGTAGTTGAAAGAGTAGTGGAAAGAGATATGAGTAGTTGGAAGAGACAGAAAGAGAAGTTGAAAGAGATGATATTAGTAGTGGAGAGATGATATGAGTAGTGGAAAGTGGAAAGAGATTGTAAGAGTAGTGGAAAGAGATTGTACAAGTAGTGGAAAGTGGAAAGATATTGTAAGAGTAGTGGAAAGTGGAAAGAGATTTTGTAAGAGTAGTGGAAAGTGGAAAGAGATTGTAAGAGTAGTGGAAAGTGGAAAGAGATTGTAAGAGTAGTGGAAAGTGGAAAGAGATTTTGTAAGAGTAGTGGAAAGTGGAAAGAGATTGTAAGAGTAGTGGAAAGTGGAAAGAGATTGTAAGAGTAGTGGAAAGTGGAAAGAGATTGTAAGAGTAGTGGAAAGAGATTGTACAAGTAGTTGAAAGTGGAAAGAGATTGTACAAGTAGTTGAAAGCGGAAAGAGATTGTATGAGTAGTTGTATGAAATTGTACCATAATATTGTACGTTTTCAGGTTACACTCACCAACGTGTCTAGAAAATAAACCTTAAGATAATTATCGATCTTGTTTCAGATGATATTTTGTTTCTAGTCTTTGCCTATCTTTACAGTTTCAAAGCAATGCTGATAGAATTCTAATGATTTTTGATTCAAATGAAAAGTAAAGATTTGTGGAAATGCAATTTCATGCCGTTCTGTTTGTTATGCTCTGCTCGATGGGTTTAGTCAGTGGTGAGGAGATAATATATGGGAAGGTAGATGTGTATTGTAAAGCTAGGCAACAAACTTCTCATAAATACTGTTCTTCAATTAATTACACTCTCATATTGTACTTCTCATAAATTCTGATTTTGTGATTACAATTAATGATCTAAACTCATAAAAACTACCTCCTCGAAAAATAAAGAGAAAATATTTTAAATATAGTTATATATATGTATAGCCAATGAATATATTGTATTTGACAGTATTACTAAGTATGGCATGAATACTGAATTATGCTTGAATTTTAAAGACATTAAAGTTACAAATAATATATTGCACGACAATGTAATGGAATTGTATGAAGCATATAGGGCACATGAACACAATTGAAAAGTTGGTTTTGTTTGAGATTCTGAATTTGGGTATAGAGAATAAGGAGGGCGGCATTTCTGATCATTGTTGTGCCCAAATGACTCGGCTAAAAAAAACCTAAGCAGCATATGCAGGCGGATCATTCTGCTAGTATGTTACTGAATGGTTGGTAATATTATTGAAAAACATATGGAATTCTAGGAAGGATAACACATTAATAGGTGTTAAATTTCAGACTTTTTGTTTGTTCGTTTTGATTCATATACAATTATTCTATGTGTTGAGGAGCAAAATAATACTCTTCAACAACCTCAGTTTAACAAGGTCACCAATTGACTGTCCTTGTGACAACCTCAGTTTAACAATGTCACTGATTGGCTTCCATCGAAACCACCCCAATTTGACAACCTCAATATCACAATGTCACTGATTGGCTTCCACTGAAACCACCTCAATGTAACAATGTCACTGATTGGCCGATTCTTACGAGCAACACAATCAAACTGGTGATCATGCTATTCTAAGCCCAAAGCATGCCTGTCTTGTTTACTTCTTTGTTGAACGGTAGGCAAGATTTCAAGAGATAGTCGACGATGATGGCATTTATTTACCCCCAACATCACGTAGCATGCGACTCCCCTGGGCTTAATCTTGAAGGTGACATGGAAGAAATAGTTTCTCAGGGATTGTATCATTTCTCCCAATTTCTGATTGACGAGTGTTGATCGAGTAGTGTTCTTTTAATCAGTTGCATGCTAGCTGTAGGTAAAAATCACTTAAGCAAATTGCATAGAGCCAGATCAGAATGTGCCGTCTGATGATTAGACTCGATGCTGTTTGCTATTCGAATAGTGGCGCTAAAACACTTGGCTGAATAGCAAAAAACATTGATTCTGATCAGATGTGGCATTACGCCGTGGCTGATCTGGATCTATGTTATTTGCAAAGTTTACTAATGTGATTTTTATTTACTCAGCAGGCAAAGGTATAAACTATATAGTGAGCAATTGGTGTAGTGGCCAAACTTCTCCCAAATACATATAAAAAACGTCTCTATATTTTGAACATCCAACTTAGTTTATTGAAGTTTTATCTACAAGGAATTTATATAAGTTTGTGGAAGTCATAAAATACGCATTAATTTGCCCTAAGTCATGCAGCCACTAGTTACACGTCACCTGGACCAAGAAGCATCAATATCGTGTTGAATCATTAAATTTTTTAGTCTTCAGGCTTTGTATGCTAAGTAAAATCATTTAACTTGAATACTATAGACAACGTGCATGAAGATATTGTATGTACCTGTTGCATGCTTTGATAACGAGTAAATGTACAATACAATTATTTGATATGTCTTGTATCTGTCTTGTTGGAATTGTAGACATTTGCCTAATGTATTTATGTCTTAATTATGGCCGACAGTAAGAATATTTGGCCATATTTAATATCATAAATTCCCCCAAAATATGCCTTATTAACCCATTTTATTCTGGATACATTTAAAGGCTTTTGCAAACAACATAGATCCAGATCAGCCGCAGCGTGACGCTGCGTGCTGATCAGGATCTATGTTGTTTGCTACATAGCCAAGTGTCCTAGCAAGGTCATTTGAATAGCAAACAGCATAGAGCCTGATCAGACGGCACGTTCTGTGGCGGCTGATCTGGCTCTATGTTCTTTGCAAATACTGTTTGAACGGTATCCAGAATCAAAGACCTTGGATATATGATATGCCAGTTGCTCTGTGCATCGATATTTGTGTTATTATCAAATTGTGAAAATGATCATCCTTGTTCTTGTGTGCTTGTTTCCAGTTTGGTTCAATTTTAGCAACAAGAAACAAGTTTTTCTTCCATTTTGGTGAAACCTTATCGGTGTGTTTCACACGTTCCTTGCAGCAATATTTGGAGGCATATTTCTACTATCTTAAAGCATCACATGATTGTGAACTCTTTGGTTATATATCTACATACAAATAACCTCGAACATGACAAGTGAATAATTAAGTAGTGTGTCAAAATCATTGTGCTTTATTGCATAATTAATGTTGTTCTTTTTTTACTAGCGCTAATTCAGATCTCTAATTGCATCGGAATTATGCTCTTGTCTGTGAGACCAATCCCTGAAATACTGCCTGGAGCCCGGGTGGCTCCCATGTCGTCTTCCTCCATCAGTAAACGTTGGTAATAATATATCGCTGACTTGTATACACCACTGTAACCTATCATCACTGATGGGCACGGGTTCGAGCCCCGCTCAGGCCGTGTCTCATTTATATGATTAAGTTGGCAGTTTCTTACGGAAGTTGGTGCAACCAAGAACTGGTTAACAGCTGGAGCCTGCCCAGGAAAGGTGTTGTTAGGTAAACTGCCCGCCGGCGATATAGCCCAAAATGGTGCTGATGCAGGCGTAAAACCCGAAATATAACATGGTAATATAAAGGCAGTCGGTGCGTGATTAAAAACCCAAAGATAGAAAAATGTTTTTATAGACGCCGAAGAGTTTGCAAACGATACTGTAATGAAATGATACTTACCGATACTATTTCAGCATGCAGATATTGTGGAGACTGTACTATGTGTATTGCGACTCATACTGCTACCTGTTATATAACTTGTATTGATTGGTTGTTGTTGTTGTTCAATGTTATGTTCGAAATAATCATGAAAATGTCTGAAAATTAATGTGTATCGTAATTTAGAGTTTCAAATTTAGTCAAATACGCCAGGACAGTTTTATCAAAACTGAAAGCAGTTATCGACCCTAATAAGTCAAAATACCATTCGAAACTTTTTTTGCAATATTTTCAAAGCTTGATAAATTCAATGATGACGCCATGTTTCCCACAACATTATTTGAAATATGTCTTAACAACATAGGTAGGTAATGCATCTCGATACATGCCAACATTTTGAAATGGCGTCGAATTGTGACATTTGCTCTGAACTAGCATAAATTGTATTGTTCGTTCGCAGTGTAAAACAGTTGTGAGGAAATTTAATTGCAGAGGGAATCGTGTCTGGGATTGTTAGCTCACCTGAAAAAAGTTAAGGCAAGTATTTGTGAGACTGCAGGGTGGGGGAGGGGTAGGGGGTTGCTGTCATCAATTTCATTCAAAAGACCTCTTCTAATCAACCAATTGTAGAAATCTTGCCAATATTTTGGTCTGTAGCATCTTGTATCAAGTTTGTTCAGAAAATTAGATCATTGCGATTTAAAACTAGGTCATTATGCCAACGTTATATAGTCAATACACAACACTTCTAATTCAGTGCACATACATGTAGGGGCTGCCAATGCTAACATTAGAAAAACACGTTCCCTTGAACATCTTTAGTGACTTTTACCATACTCGGTGTGTCCGCCTCCGTAGTAGAGTGGTTATGGTCACTGACTTGCATACCACTGTAACCTATCATCACTGATGGTCATGTGTTCGAGCCCCGCTCAGGCCGTGTCTCATTTATATGAAACAGTTGGCAAGTACTGGTTAACAGCTGGAGCCTGCCCAGGAAGAGTGATATTAGGTCAACTGCCCGCCAGCGATATAGCCCAAAATGGTGCTGATGCAGGCGTAAAACCCGAACTAACAAACAAACAAACATACTTAGTGTGTAGAATCATTGCGTCAGCTTTGTAGATTTCATTGAACATTCCAGATAAATGGGTACTCCCTGTTGTTCCAGACATTTAGGTACTGTAGTATCGGGGTCCACTACATTATTCATGCATAATCGTAAGAGGCAACTCGTACAGTCTGAGCACTTTGTTTTGGGGGCATCTGTTATTATAGCTGATGTGAAGGTTTTGCTGGTTTGAAAGTTTTAGGTCCACATCTCATATTTTTATTCTGACGTAAAAACAAAAGCCAAAATTGGGTTTAATTATTCAAGTTTATGCTGGGAACTTGCATGAACATATTTGCTCCAGTATTACAACACTGTTCAGAGGGTCAGTAACTTCCTTTAGCATGCTGTTTGCGAAATGAGCAGATAATAAATGTGTGATATTTTCGTATTTTTCCTAGAGTAAAAATAAAAATATTTAATTTTTAAAAAAAAAATTAAAAAGAATTTTTTTCCCCCAAATGTTTATAACTTTTTTTTTTAAAGAATCTGGACAATTTGAATGAAATGTCGAGCTCTGTAACTTTCTAGGAAAAATAAGGAAAATATTGTACATTTGTTAGTTGTTTGCTCATTTTGCTCATTTTGCCTACTGCATGCTAAAGGTTCACAAATGCATGATCATGCAGGTACCAAGAGTAAGAATATTTTCATGATTAATCTTTTCTCTTTCATCTGTTCTAAACTGAATTCATGGATTGACTCTAGAATGGTTATACAAATGTTAAATAGAAACCGTGTCAAGATATTTTTAAATTTGTTCCTTGGGTTGGAGCTCGTGTTTGACCGAATACTGTCTCACAAATAGGTGTATAACTAGGTTGGCCATGCTTGAGAACACAGGTTAGGCGAGTAGTATTTATTTTACAACGATTGCGAAGTTAATCACTCTCGTTGGCGCGGATGAAAGCGTAAATGTAGTCATTCGTGTGGGAGGAAACCGGAATACCCGGAGAACACCCACATGTCCGATCTGGCGACCACCGTACCATCTCACATACTTCCCGGTTCGAGGATCTGCAAGGTATTGACATAAGAAAGGTGAAACGGCTTATAGCTTCTGATCTAAAAATGGTTGAATCTCTAACTTTGTAACAAATTGAAGCAAATGTAATGGAATACCATTTACGTTGAAATGTCAACATTATTATTCAGCTTCAGTTAACCTATTTCATTCTGGATACATTTAAAGGCGTTTGCAAACAACATATATCCAGATCAGCCGCAGCGTGACGCTGCGTGCTGATCAGGATCTATGTTGTTTGCTACATAGCCAAGTGTCTTAGCAAGATCATCTGAATAGCAAACAGCATAGAGCCTGATCAGACGGCATGTTCCGTGGCGGCTGATCTGGCTCTATGTTCCTTGCAAATACTGATTGAACGCTATCCAGAATGAAATGGTTAATTGGAATAAAGAAATCATGCAAACGATGTTATCACATGATTGTGGATGCTTTACTTCTTGCAGATATGAAGTTTCATTAACCCATGACGTGCTGAATAAGTTGGACGGAATGTGCAAACAACCGCCAGGATCTGTGTTGTTTGCTATTCAGCCAAGTGTTTTAGCTCCACTATCCGAATAGCAAACAGCATAGAGCCTGATCAGATGGCACATACTGTTTGCAAAAACGACTTTAGTCGTGATTAGCAAGTTAAAGGTTAAAAGTTTCAATGAAGTTTTCTTTACCAACTTGGTATAATTATGCATAAATTATGCAAATGAGATCACACGATAAAGGCTATATCTTTGCAACAAAGAATTTGATACCAAAAACGCTGACATTTTTGTAAAGCCCATTATTGTTAGTTTGTGAACCAGAAGTAAAATTTTGTCACAGTGCGTAAGCCAATATTTTGTTTGATTCCATGAAAATATGCATATAATGGCATGTGATTCTGATCATCCTTGAGAATCTATTAGCCTCCAGCCACTTGATTTTCTGCATGTGAACCCCATTCTTGGATTCATCAAATCCTATCAGCTTTTGAGTATCTAGCGTTGTTTAAGGAACATACCACTTTACCTGTATATCCATCCAACCGAGAATATTATTTGAGGATTGAGTAACGAGCTATCCGATAGACTAAAAATGAGCACTGTTCTTGATTAAACCAATCATATGAACTATTATCTATCATCCATGAATTCAGTGTTTTGCACTATGTATTCTAATGAATGTCTTTATTTTCAGATAATAAACACTTTTGTTTTGTTTATGCCTTTATTTTTATTGACAATAGTTTTAAATATGTTTTCAGTTTCTATTTGAAATTTATATATTTTTAACCCATAGATATTTAGGCTGATCCATTGCTTTTAGAAAGTTTTAATCGCAAATTTGCACAAACCTTGCTTCATTAAACCATATTATACTTTTATTATTATATTACACATTACATTTCCGATAGTGATTATCATAGGTATGCGTTATGAACGTCTGAAATTGGAAAAAACCCATTACTCATAACCATGTGTGAATTTGGAAATATTGTGGGAAAACCCATTACTGTAGTCATAACCATGTGTGAATTTGGAAATATTGTGGGAAAACCCATTACTGTAGTCAATAACCATGTGTGAATTTGGAAATATTGTAACCCATTAAATAATTGTACCAATTATTTCCATATTTCCGCGTGCCTGAATTTTACATTTTGACAACGTATATTTATGCCTCTTAAACGGAAGCTGAAAAGGTTATAAGTTCTTGACTCGCGTATAACCACGCGCTTCAGGATTGATTGGCGGTGATTGGTGCTATCCGTATTAAATCGATGCCGCTATCACTTATATATTTTAAATTATTAATTAATACACAATAGTTGTAGCATTGTATTGTATTATATCAAATGCTAAAGTAACTATGACCTAATAATGTCATACCTGTGAAGTATCTCGTCATGGGCACAGGCATACCCTGGACCCTCCCCCCTCCGTTTACTACAGAACCATGTTGCAACCCACAATACCCCTTGTTACATCATTTCTAGACTAAAACACACATTTTTAAATGAAAGGTGCGTTTTGGTCTAGAAATATTTCCATTTGGAATTAGCAGACTGTTGTATCCCGTTCTAGAAATGGTTCGCATTTACCAAATACCGTACCCGGTATTTATAATGTGAAAATTGCAGTTATAAATAAGTCCGCCTCCGTGGTCGAGTGGTTAAGGTCGCTGACTTGCATACCACTGTAACCTATCATCACTGATGGTCACGGGTTCGAGCCCCGCTCGGGCTGTGTCTCATTTATATGAAAAAGTTGGCAATTTCTTACGGTGGTTGGTGTACCCAAGTACTGGTTAACCGTTGGAGCCTGCCCAGGAAAGGTGTTGGTAGGTAAACTTCCCGCCGGCGATATAGCCCAAAATGGTGCTGATGCAGGCGTAAAACCCGAAATATAACATAAGTTATAAATAACGTTGAATGCCAATGTTTTCCACACAAAAGGAGTTTCACTCGTCCGTTAGGTCTGCAAATATATCAAAGTTGTAGGTGCATATATTTCTTGGGTTGCATTATTGGCCACATCCATAATTGCATTGAATTTCATGAACATGTCAATATTATTCATTCAAACGACATGTAATTCTTGCAAAATGAAAAAATTGACACGATCGTCTGTAGTAACTGAATATTTCATATGTCTGGTGTATCTTCTTGATCGAGGACATTATTTTTACTTTCGTATATATATTTTGTAGTCGAACCTGTGCAACCAGCCAAGGAGTAACAGAAAGTGGCTGTTTAGCAGAAGTGGCTGCTCAATAGTTAATTGTTGAATAAATTGTCACATTGGGAATTTGGTGATCGAATAATTAATTTTTTTTGACTGCTTAATAGAGTTGACTGCAAGCACAGATTTGACTGTAGAAACAATGCCGAGATGAGTGAGTATATGTTGGTATTGCATGTGTTCTATTTGTTTTCCGCGATGCAGCAACTCGCAGACTCATATGACAAGTTGGTACAAGACTTACATAATGAACTGAACTGGGTTTCCGACGTCGAACAACTACTCAAGGATGACCAGCCCGTTAGCGAGGAAGCATTCAAAGCTCAGAGTCAAAGAGAGGCTCTCAAGGTATATCAATTATAGTGTTGGCTATTGGAGACGTAACGATTTTGTTCATTCTATAGGAAAAATGTCGGAGTTAACCGAATGCGATCTTGTAATCGGTGAAAATAATTGGAAAATAACTTGTAAAATCTCAATAGAAGATAGATAGATTGTGTCGTAACAACATAATTCTAATGAAATTCCAGGACAAAGAACAGAAATTTCAGTTTCAAATAAGAAAAACACATTAGTGAATTGTCGTCTGCTACAATTATTTATTTCAGTTTCAAATAAGAAAAACACATTAGTGAATTGTCGTCTGCTACAATTATTTATTTCAGTTTCAAATAAGAAAAACACATTAGTGAATTGTCGTCTGCTACAATTATTTATTTCAGTTTCAAATAAGAAAAACACATTAGTGAATTGTCGTCTGCTACAATTATTTGAACTATTTATAGCCTTTATTTTACCCAGCATGCAAAGAGTTAAATTGTTTCTTAAATTTAGTTGATACTCTTTTAAGATTGAGTGAAACAGATGACAATCATAATTTAACATTTAGTTTCTACTTATTGTTTATATGTTTGTCCCTCGCACAGTCTTGCTGTTTGGTCCATACTGTGGTCATATTTATTTCAAGTGAGCAAGCTATCGGACTGTGTTATGGATGGTATGTTTTATTACTCAGATACCCGCTCGTACCTGAACTGAAACGCTTCTTTGAGGGGTGCCCGGGCTCTTCGCCACATAAAGCTGTTTAGTTTAAACTTTATTTATTTTACAACGATTGCGAAGCAAGTTTTAACAACTTATATTAATCACTCTTGTTGGCGCGGATGATAGTGTAAATGTGGTAATTCGTGTAGGAGGAAACCGGAGTACCCCGAGAAAACCAACCTGTCCGATCTGGTGACCACCGTACCATCTCGCATACTTCCCGGTCCGAGGATCGAACCTGGGTTGCATTGGTGAGAAGCGAGCGCGCTAACCACTATGCTAATCAGACAGCCAAAAAGCCGTTTGTGCAGCATTGGATGTAACCAAAAAAATGAATATGTAAAGCATGACAATCTCTGTTAGAAGATGTTGGGGAACGGAGAGTGTGTTGTGTTGCCATTGTAAATGCTGCATCGATTGCTTACAGGCATTACACGATGATGTACTGCGGCATCAGCAGCCAATACGATCTCTTGTGTACCAGTCGGAACAGCTGGTTGAACATCATCAGGAAGAGCTAACTCCTGAACAGGTCACAGAGTTACAGAACCTTGAGTCACAGATCAAAACAGCATTCGCAAAGGTATGTATAATTAAAGAACCTTGGAGCAAAGGTATTTATAACGAGGTTACAGAGTTATAGAACATGAACAGAAAGGTATATTGAACAATACTGCAGAGTTACAGAACCTTGGAGCAAAGGTATTTATAATGAGGTCACAGAGTATAGAATATGAACAGAAAGGTATATTGAACAATACTACAGAGTTACAGAACCTTGGAGCAAAGGTATTTATAACAAGGTCACAGAGTTATAGAACATGAACAGAGAGGTATACTACAGAGTTACAGAACCTTGGAGCAAAGGTATTTATAATGAGGTCACAGAGTATAGAACATGAACAGAAAGGTATATTGAACAATACTACAGAGTTACAGAACCTTGGAGCAAAGGTATTTATAATGAGGTCACAGAGTTATAGAATATGAACAGAAAGGTATATTGAATAATACTACAGAGTTACAGAACCTTGGAGCAAAGGTATTTATAACGAGGTTACAGAGTTATAGAACATGAACAGAAAGGTATATTGAGTATTTAGCTTGAGCAAGGCCGAGGGAGTCTGTGAACAAGCCTACTGAGTATTGGAGTCTGTGAACAAGCATACTGAGTTTTGGAGTCTGTGAACAAGCATACTGAGTTTTGGAGTCTGTGAACAAGCATACTGAGTTTTGGAGTCTGTGAACAAGCATACTGAGTTTTGGAGTCTGTGAACAAGCATACTGAGTTTTGGAGTCTGTGAACAAGCATACTGAGTTTTGGAGTCTGTGAACAAGCATACTGAGTTTTGGAGTCTGTGAACAAGCATACTGAGTTTTGGAGTCTGTGAACAAGCATACTGAGTTTTGGATTCTGTGAACAAGCATACTGAGTTTTGGAGTCTGTGAACAAGCATACTGAGTTTTGGAGTCTGTGAACAAGCATACTGAGTTTTGGAGTCTGTGAACAAGCATACTGAGTTTTGGAGTCTGTGAACAAGCATACTGAGTTTTGGAGTCTGTGAACAAGCATACTGAGTTTTGGAGTCTGTGAACAAGCATACTGAGTTTTGGAGTCTGTGAACAAGCATACTGAGTTTTGGAGTCTGTGAACAAGCATACTGAGTTTTGGAGTCTGTGAACAAGCCTACTGAGTTTTGGATTCTGTGAACAAGCATACTGAGTTTTGGATTCAGTGAACAAGCATACTGAGTTTTGGGTCTGTGAACAAGCATACTGAGTTTGGATCTGGACAAGCTGGATCTGGACAAGCATACTGAGTTTTGAGTCTGTGAACAAGCATACTGAGTTTTGGAGTCTGTGAACAAGCATACTGAGTTTTGGAGTCTGTGAACAAGCATACTGAGTTTTGGAGTCTGTGAACAAGCATACTGAGTTTTGGAGTCTGTGAACAAGCATACTGAGTTTTGGAGTCTGTGAACAAGCATACTGAGTTTTGGAGTCTGTGAACAAGCATACTGAGTTTTGGAGTCTGTGAACAAGCATACTGAGTTTTGGAGTCTGTGAACAAGCATACTGAGTTTTGGAGTCTGTGAACAAGCATACTGAGTTTTGGAGTCTGTGAACAAGCATACTGAGTTTTGGAGTCTGGTTTTATAACTCTTCATCACTGTAATAGTTATATACATGTAGAGTCACCCAGAGATAATGTGATACATGTAGAGTCACCCAGAGATAATGTGATACATGTAGACTCACCCAGAGATAATGTGGATGGATGCAGAGTGACTCGGTGTAGTACTCTCTACTCTTGTCGATCGAGTCCACGATTTGCATGCTTGTGTAAGCCACAGTACACAGGACCTCAATTTCTAGTCTTGCCCAAAAGACTTGTAATGGTGGGAAATGCAAGAAAGCATTTTGATGAGCCTTGGACAGATATCAAACACGTAACATACAGATTGGTTGTCTCGTATGTTAACCACTTGGCTGGCCACTGTGCCACTGCCACCAAATAACCGAGTTGGTGTGGGCCGTTGTCTAATGTTGTTAAAACTTGGTGGCCCAAACCATTGTATTTTCATGCTATGTATTGTATGTTTATGTGTATGACATATGTACTATTGATTTTCAATAAAATATGGTTAAATATATGACAGTTAAAAATGTTCCAGTCTAATGCTAGCGTCACTGTTATACCATCAGACTTCGGTAAGCCAGATCACAAGTGACCTGGTTTTATTTGCTGATAAGTGATCTGCCTCCGTGGTCGAGTGGTTACGGTTGCTGACTTGTATACCACTGTAACCTATCATCACTGATGGTCACGTGACGGGTTCGAGCCCCGCTCAGGCCGTGTCTCATTTATATGAAAAAGTTGGCAGTTTCTTACGGAGGTTGGTGCACCCAAGTACTGGTTAACCGCTGGAGCCTGCCCAGGAAAGGTGTTGTTAGGTAAACTGCCCGCCGGCGATATAGCCCAAAATGGTGCTGATGCAGGCGTAAAACCCGAAATATAACATAACATATAGAACATAATTGCTGATAAGTGGCATATGTATTGACACTATTTGAAGACGTACTGAACTTGGCAAAGAGATATGTGACATGTGTAAAACTCTAGCTACTTGTATCCAGAGTTATTTAGAGAGATGTAGAGACAAAATCATAGTTTTCATTGAACTGAATAAAGCATCCGAATTCAACGTTAAATGTTGCACTTTCGTCTTTGTAGGTACAAAAAACGTGCGAGTCGCGTGTGAAGCACTTGTCTGCTGCTACAGATGAGCTGACCAAGTTTGAGACGGAGCTTCACAAGTTTAACAACTGGCTGGAAGTGACGGAGAATGAGCTGGACAGACAAGTGGAGGCTGTTGAAGGCTTCGATAACATCAACCGTGTCAAAGAACAACATAAGGTTTGAATTAATTACTTAATAATAAGGCCATTATGCACTACCTGCTAGATTAACATCCCCACCGTCATTCTGACTCCGCCCTCTCAGTTTTATTGAGTTAAAGTAAAATAATTTCATAGATTAATGCAAAGTATTTAAAACATTAATTTTAGTTGAATAATATTTTATTTGATAATTCATTTTACATATATAAAGTAAAAAGTAAAGTGTTTTGTTTATTAAAGGGCCAGCCGTTTCTGACTTATGAACATCAATACTTCCCGAATCCTATGCTTGTATGCCAGGCGCCATGCTGGTAGGCAATCAGTTACCATTATTTAACTAGCTGGCGGCTCACCATCCGGCCATATAGAAACGAACCCATGACGAGGTTCGAACCTTCGACCTCCCACTCTGTAGGCGGAAGCCTTAACGACTAGGCCACGGAGACAGTATATATGTGAATACAAATATTGACAATTTAAAGAAAAGCAAGTGTTAAGATCTAGCAACATTAATACATCCCAACAAGATAGTAATGAAATGAAATAGTACTGATTACAAGCATAAATAGATCCCTACCCAACAAGATAGTAAATGAAATAGTGCTGATTACAAGCATAAATAGATCCCTACCCAACAAGATAGTAAATGAAATAGTACTGATTACAAGCATAAATAGATCCCTACCCAACAAGATAGTAAATGAAATAGTGCTGATTACAAGCATAAATAGATCCCTACCCAACAAGATAGTAAATGAAATAGTACTGATTACAAGCATAAATAGATCCCTACCCAACAAGATAGTAAATGAAATAGTGCTGATTACAAGCATAAATAGATCCCTACCCAACAAGATAGTAAATGAAATAGTACTGATTACAAGCATAAATAGATCCCTACCCAACAAGATAGTAAATGAAATAGTACTGATTACAAGCATAAATAAAGACATACAGTCTATATCCGCAATGTCGAATTCCATCGGACCGAACAAAATACTTCGACATAACCGAAATTTGACTTAACAAAATTCTATATAAACGGAGCCAGTTATATGTAACATGATAGTGTCTGAAATTCGACATAATCGAATGACATTACGGGTGTAGACTGTATGGCGATTATTTTTAAAACAAAAATCCATTTTTATTTAGTAAATGAAAACAAGATATCAAAGAAAGAGAAAACGAAAGAAGAATGTGTGCTTGAGAGATATTTGTGAGATATCACAGAGATATTTGGTGTGTATGTCTAAATTATGGCATATGTACAATTATGTTTACAGGACATGCAGTCGGACATTGTGGCCCATGCTGCTGATCTCAGATACCTCTCCTACCCCGTGAAGAACTACCTGGAGGAATCGAAGGTACGATATTTCATCCATTCCTAACCCCACCTACTCAATTTAAGAACCGTCTTCAGTAGTCTTAATATAACCTGTATTTATTTCATCCATTCCCATCTAATGATAAAAACAGTTTGTAAAAGTAATCGGGTAACTTGATGATTTAGTATGAGACAAGTAATCGGGTAACTTGGTAGGCTGATGTAAATACAATGTTTTGTTTTACAGGCCCATAAGTTAGAACTGGATGCATACAAGGCAGACAGACAGAAGCCAAGCCGCTTGAGTCGCACCAGTTGGATCGCTATGGACAACAAGGAAGTCGAAGTTGTTCTCGAGAAACAAAAAGATGCCGAAAAACAATACCATGGTCTCAAAGTTCAGTGCAATAAATTTGGGGACAAATTGTCTCAACTTGTTAGTAAACAGAAGGCATTCAATGAATCGACTTGGACCATGCTCTCCTGGCTCACCGACACGGAAGAGAAACTAAGTCTGACTCGACAAGAGGCGTCTGCTCCAGAGCCAGACGCCCTCCGAGATCATCTCGAGAAAATGAAAGCTCTTGCAAACGATGCCATAGCCCATAAAAACCAGATGGCAGAACTTGAAAAGTGTGGTAAAGAAGTGATTGGTCAGATGAGTGAACTGAGTATAGGTGGAGATCAGATAGAGAAAATACAGGAGATTATAAGTGATATATCTGGTCGCCATGACATCGTTTCGGAAGAAATCAATGAACATTTCAATAATCTGCAAACTGCTGTCACAAAATCACAAGGTGTTCAAGATGCTGTCGAACAGCTTCTCAACTGGCTAAAGGAAATCAATTGTAAGCTAGACTTGCAAAAACCAGTCAGTCTAAACCAGGACAAGTTGAATGGGCAAGCCCAACAGTTGAGTATTATTGAAACTGATATAGAAAGTCATAAGCCTAGTGTAGACAATGTGAAACAGGCAGCGAGTGAACTCATCAAAACATGTGATCTTGACATGGCCAAATCTCTCGAAGGAAAGATTGGTGATATTAGTGCCAAGTTCCTGGATGCGCAGAAAAAATGTAGGTCTGCTTCTAGAGAAGTGAAGGATATATCTGGTAAGTTAGAAAGATTTAATGATAACTTGGATCTTTTTAAAACATGGGTGCAGATTAATGCAGATGGTTTGGAATCATCGGAATGGAACAAGAGACCAATAGATCAACTTAAATCTAGAGTTGATGGAGTAAAAATGGAAAAAGAGCGTCAGCTTCAAGCTTTAGAGCAGGTGCAAGCACTCGGACGTGAGCTTGTTGAAGATCCGAGAACAGGTGACCCAGCGGCCATAAAAATGGCATTGTCCAAAATCGATGCTAGTTGGTCTCGATTCGAAGAGTGCTTAACTGAGCGCGACTCCGAGGCTAGCATGAAGGAGAGCAAAGAGAGTGATTACGAGAGGATCAAACAAGAGATTGTCCACTGGTTAAACAACATGGAATCAGACGTTGATGCATTTGAACCAGTCGCTGTTGACATGGATGTGGTTGCAAGACAAATTGAGGAATTACAGGTATGGCAGCAGCAAAACGTAGCTCTTTGAAATATCTTGAAATGACAAATGTTTGAGAGGTTATAGTGTTCTACATGTATTATATAGGTATAGAAGCATAAACATGTATATTGTATAGTACATATAGAACACTAGGTTCTCGAATATCTTATGAATATAACTGTACCGTAACCCTCTCCCTCTTAGAGATTTAGATTAATATACAACTATATCTCCTTAGATGTGAATAAGTAGTCAACATATCTACCCCAGCTCTATAGATATTACTGGGACTTCATGGGATTCTGGCCCTTATTATGAATGTTGGTTTGGCTACTACATTTGTCGATGTATGTGGTATTGGTAATGTCATATCTAACCCACCTCCATAGATATTGCTAGGACTTCATGGGATTCTGGCCCTTATGAATGCTGGTTTGGTTACTACATTTGTCGATGGTATGGATAATGGCATCAAGAGGTGCTTCTATGTTGTTCAACTTTATGTTGCCAATTCATTTGTTGATAGTTTAGATATTTTCGTTTCTACAGCCAATGATTCAGGACTACTACGAGTTCTCGCCCCGGATGGATGAGCTGAATGATGTAGGGCAGGCGTATGATGCCATACAGTCGGGAGATTCGAGACCGAAGAGTCCGATGAGATTCAGTAAGTTGCAGCACAACACAGAAACACTTACATTGTGTGTATGATTGCAGCTAACACCTTATACAGCACTGGAATTCTAATTGCAAAATAATTACCTTTTTAAACTCTTAACACTACAGACCTCGAAATAGTCTTACAAAAAGTGTAGATGCAGATGAGCCGGCTCATCTCATTCTCATCAGGATCTGCACTTTTTGCCAGTAATATTACTATTTTTAGACAATTTCCTATTTTAATAAATGAAATGTAATTTTCTTATTAAATTATTGGTCTATAAATATTATGCACCAGTCCATGTCAGTTACTTGGTGTTGAGTGCACCAGTCCATGTCAGTTACTTGGTGTTGAGTGGCTTAAACTCCCATCATTGTTCAGTTTACCATATTCATTTTTCTTTAATTTAAATGGATTAAAGTCTGTCCTGTCCAACATTCTCTGGAACATCACTTTTGAAGAGCGTATAATTACATTATTTTAAATGGTATCATTATGAATTCAAGGTTAGTATAATATAATGCACGGTTAGTAGAAGAAAAGGTTCGATCCCCCGTCTGACCCTAATAAAATTAAGTCTCAGAAACCGAGGTCTCGTGTCTGTGCTTTACACCGTGCACGTAAAAGAACCAGAGGAGACTCTGGAATGGGTCTGTATCACTGCACTATCCTCCAAAATATAAAATAAACTAATATCTTCAGGAGGCATCGCTCATATGGGCAACCGGTAGCGACGATAAATAAACGTAAACAAAACAAAACAAGAAGAAAACTTCTAATTTCAACTCATGCCGTTTACTAATTCAAATGTCGTGATATTGTTGGTTTCTCCATAGTAGGGTGGTACGAAATATCAGGAAAATAGTTCCTGTAGGACTTGCACTCTGTCTCTCCCCCCCCCCCCCCCAATATGGAGAAGAGTAACAAAGAAGCATGTTTTACTAAAGTTATAAAAACAGAGTTTTAACCTTGTTATAAAAAGATTTATTATTTTATAAATATGTGCATGGAATTAAGATTCAAGAATGAGGTTTTGAGGTTAGGCGCAGGACAGACTTTAGTTGTGTATATGGGTGACGTTAGTCCCTGAGCACTACTGTAGATTGGTATGTTGTTGTGCAAGTCATTTTCACCGCTTTTGTGTGCTATGAATTCACAATTCACCGAAAATAGACCACTGAAAATGAAAACGTACTGATTATGTTGGTTTCCAGTTACAGCGAGGCACTTGTATATTAGTACCAGTACCAATGCATTAAAACAAACACATAATAAATTGTACTTTTTAAAGAAAGGCACTGTAAGTGTAAGGGTAGGAAACGCATACTTCATTAATAAATTGTTCCGAAATTCAAGTACAAAATGAACCCATAACCTGCCGAATAAATTGAACGGAATGTGCAAACAACATAGATCTAGATCAGCTGCAGCGTAACGTTGTGTCTGATCAGGATCTATGTTGTTTGCTATTCAGACAAGTGTTTTAGCTCCACTATCCGAATAGCATATAGCCTGATCAGACGGAACATTCTGTTCCGTCTGATCTGGCTCTATGCTGTTTGCAAAAGCGAATCTAGTCGTGATTGGCATGTTACGGGTTAATGGTAGTTCATTCCAGCTAGTGCCACTATCTCACACACATCATGTACATGATAATAATGCTTATTTCAATAATGTGCTCTGACTGTTCAGTCTTGTGCCGAAAAAAACATTTGTTGTTCACACATTGGCATCAAGTAAGGTGTTCAATACGCTCCCGGGACACACTTGTACATTCAGGGCCTTGCGAAAACCTCAGGGCCTTAGGAAAAACCTGCTGACTTTATGTCGCAAAATATTGTGTACGCATCCCAATCTACGGTAGTCCGTTACACCAGGAAACTGAACTAGACACGGAAATAAACAATAAAATCTTAATGAAAGAAATAACCAATTATTCAGTTATAGTTTATAGACGTTGGTGGACTATTGATTTAATATTGTATGTGTGGAAATGGAATTGATTGGCATGTTTCCTTTAACAATACTGTTTTCCGAAGGCTGAAGTCGTTGTGAATAAATAAATGTTCAGGCCATTCCAAAAATTTTAATTATTCATTCATTTATCTTTTTGTAACTTTTTTTTTTGATCTCTTAGAATAAATTAACAAACTCCAATCTAGTCATTAATTTAAAAAAAAAATATTTCAATTTAAGTAAACCATTCTGATTTCTAGCATGACATACAGTCGGGGAAACCACCACTTCAGCCTTGTGGGTTTGTGTGCTATGAACTGTCCATGCATTTACTGATCAAATATACTCGCCCAGTTGTAAAACTTCTGTGTAATATTATAACAAGTGGTAAATAAGATGAGGGCATAACAGAACGTGGCTTATTAACGTGTGTAATACATACCTCGCTACACAGAACTTTGTTGTTTGATACATAAGATTTCCTGTTCCTTGCTTGTAATATACTGTTGTTTTCATAAGAACTTCTATCACTGGATTTAGCTCCCACTTTTCTGTTGTGTATGGTTGTTTATAATTCACTATGTATGTCCCGTCTGCTGCGGAATATCAAGCACAAACGACTTGCAAATTATAAAACACCTGCTCGTATAATTATTGTCGGCAATTATTAGATTTTTAAAGAACACTTTGGATCCATGTTCAATTCCCCCTCTGACCCTAATAATATTAAGTCTTTCAGATGGAACGATAAGGTCTCGTGTATCGGTGCATGTAAAAGAACTGGCTATGCTACTGGAATTTTAAATTCTTGCACTACCCTCCAAAAAATAAAGTGACTAACATAACATATTTCAAGAGGCGTCGCCTTGATTAACCATGAGGCGATGATAAGTAAACGTATCGAAACAATAAACATAGTATTTTTTAAAAAGAACTGGGTAATGCAAAAGCATTGAGCAGTTTTTATATAATTATACTAAATTGATGGTCGAATGGCTATGGTCGTTGAATTCAAATAACTTGCTCTTCACTGCTGTAGTTTCAAATCCCAATAGGGGTGTCAAATTGTTTCATGTGAGGAAGCTATCCAGCTGGTTTGTGGATGATCGGTAGGTTCTACCTGGGTACCCATCCATGCCTGAAATACTGCTCGGAGTATATATACTGAAAAGAATCAAATTTATGCTCAAGTCAATTCAAGTCTGTTATTAGAGACTGCCCGTCAACAAAGAGAACATTTGCCTTTCCCATATGTGGCCTTTACAGACATGTGTTCTGAAGCGGAATAAATTTATGTTAAGTGTGGTCTTATTATCATGCTTGATGTTATGCAAGTAGGCCGGACTTATATAATAGAACAAGCCATAGAGGTAGGCTGGACTTTCATAATTAGAACAAGCCATACAAGTAGGCTAGACTAATATATAAATTAGAACAAGCTATACATGTATGCGGGACGTACATAATTGGAACAAGCCATACAAGTAGGCTAGACTAATATATAAATTAGAACAAGCCATACAGGTAGGCTGGATGTACATAATTGGAACAAGCCATACAAGTAGGCTAGACTAATATATAAATTAGAACAAGCCATACAGGTAGGCTGGATGTACATAATTGGAACAAGCCATACAAGTAGGCTAGACTAATATATAAATTAGAACAAGCCATACAGGTAGGCTGGACGTACATAATTGGAACAAGCCATACAAGTAGGCTGGACTTGTATAATAGAACAAGCCATACAGGTAGGCTGGACGTACATAATTGGAACAAGCCATACAAGTAGGCTGGACTTATATAATAGAACAAGCCATACAGGTAGGCTGGACGTACATAATTAGAACAGGCCATTCAAGTAGGCTGAACTTATATAATTAGAATAAGCCATACACGAAGGTTGGACTAACATAATTTAGAACAAGCCATACATTTCGACTGATCTTACATAATTAGAAGAAGCCATACATTTCGACTGAACATACATTCCAGAACAAGCCATACATATACATGTAGGCTGGACTTACATAATTTAGAACAAGCCATACATATACATTTCGACTGAACATACATAATTTAGAACAAGTCATACATATACATGTAGGCTGGACTTACATAATTTAGAACAAGCCATACATTTCGACTGATCTTACATAATTAGAACAAGCCATACTAGCAGGCTGAACTTATATAATCATTAGAACAAGCCATGCATGTACACATATGCCGGAATTGTATAATTAGAACAAGCCATACTGATTGGAAAAGTGTTGGTTCAATACAAGCATTATTTGAATCGTATTAGATGTTCGCCCTAGCCTTGTTTACCACTTGTCGTGTGATGAGAAACACTAGTATTGCATGTATGCTTGATTTTCCCCATCATGTAGGGAGCAGACGGATCAGCAGTATGCTGTCACCACGGTTACGGAGCCCATCACCCACCATGGGACATTTCTCATTCACCAATGACATAACCAGTCCGATGTCGGCTTCCAGTGATTCTAGCGGTGTAGGGAGTAGAAAAAGCAGCTCAGATTTCCTGCATCTGGACGGTGCGACGCTTATTCCCCATTTCTTTGCTTGTTCTTCTCGGGTTTGAGCTAGAGGATGATATTTGGGAGAAATAGTCTCCAGAGTCGCCTCACTTCTCCCTATTCTGCGCTCGGGGAGAAGTGTTCATATAGTATATAATACACCTGGTTCAGTAAACAACATTCTCCCTAGTGTACCAGAAACTTCTGTCTGGTTAGAAACCCTAGCTCAAGCCCTAATTTTATCATGAGTTTCCTTATCAATCTTACCAACCATCCTTTCCTTACCAATATTTCCAACCATCCTTTCATTACCAATATTTCCAACCATCCTTTCCTTACCAATCTTACCAACCATCCTTTCATTACCAATATTTCCAACCATCCTTTCTTTACCAATCTTACCAACCATCCTGTCATTACCAATCTTTCCAACCATCCTTTCATTACCAATCTTTCCAACCATCCTTTCATTACCAATCTTTCCAACCATCCTTTCATTACCAATCTTACCAACCATCCTTTCATTTCCAATCTTACCAACCATCCTTTCTTACCAACCATCCTTTCATTACCAATCTTACCAACCATCCTTTCATTACCAATCTTACCAACAATCCTTTCATTACCAATCTTACCAACCATCCTTTCATTCCCAATCTTACTTACCAACCATCCTTTCATTCCCAATCTTACTTACCAACCATCCTTTCATTACCAATCTTACCAACCATCCTTTCCTTACCAATCTTACCAACCACCATCACCACTTCAGAAAGTCTCTCTCTTACAAAATACACATTTGTTCTGCAATGTAATATTTTTTTAAATCACGCTCTTGAAAATGTTAACAGATCTTTATTGGCACTCAAAAGTTGGTAAGTGTTGCACAGAATGTCCCTTTCTTCTGTTCACCAATTAACACACATGCTGTTCTTGTGATATATGTTCAGACTCCTGATCTCATGATTTGAAATAATAATTATGTTTAAAATTTTGTTACTAACAATAAATTGCACACTGTGCTGTTCAAACAGCTACACGACCCATAATTATGATGCACATAATCGTAGAGTCGATACATGATTTAACCATAGTCATAATTACTAGCATGATAGAGCATGTGAATGCCAGGGAAGGCTTTGATCTCTCTAGATTTAGAACATCTTCCGAACCCTCCTTTCCTCAATGGTGCCGCCCGATGCAACAAATCCTCTTTATTGTAGAACTTGATACAACAGCATTGACAGGCATGATTACAAGTTTCAGGTATTTCAATTGAAGGTCGTGGTTCTGCACAGGTGCCTGTCTGTGCATTAAATATGGCTCGGAGGGGAGAGCAGTGTCTTCCTCTACCAGTAATAGCTAGAGTCACCATATGACTGACCTAAGCTATCGATGTAGCTTTTTAAACCACAAAATAAACATAAAACAAATTATTTCAATTGATGTTTCTGCTTGCATTAATTATCTTTTTAATCGGTAAAGATGATTTGTTGTATCCGGTTGCATGTGGTGAAAATCGTGATCTGTAATGGAATTGTATAGTCATATCTGTTGATATAAACAATATTTTTAAAATGTAAATACTTCAGTGTGCCAAATTGTAAATTTCTATGCCCTGTATTGATTCGTAACCTGATATCTGGAACATGTTCTCAATCAAGCAGACCTGTCCGAGACGCAGCAAGATCTCGTCGACATGAACCAGAGATATGAGATGCTAGAAGAACGTCTTCTCGATCGCCAGCAGGAATTACAAGGAATGCTGGGTAGCGTGAAGTCCTTCCTACAAGATCTGGCTGATATACTCAGCTGGCTTGATGTCAAAGAGAAGGAGCTAGATGATTCAGTTGCTGTGGCTACCAGTGAGAAAGAGGCAAAGAGGAGACTGAAAGAACATGAGGTGACGATTATTCCTGGAATTTAGAAAATGTCTTGACCTAAATAAATTGTTGTGATGTTTAGGTGAAATTTTTAGTTCTAGTATCAGTTGAGTGGTTTTGTCAGTTTTGATGAGGATGTAGAATCCAGGTGAGATTTAGAGGTAGTTTTACCTGAAGTTGATTTTGAAGTCGGTGAGGTCAAGGTCATTATTGCTCACTATCTTTTTGTTTGCAAAATCAGATTGGAATCGAACTTTGTGTAGCACATATATATATATACATATATGAAGAATAAGACTGATTATGCAGATCGATCACCTGGGTCAACGAAATGATGAGTATGATTCCCACTCAATGAAATGAGGTGTTACTTTTTTTAAACTCTAAAGCAATCTCATTTTCATTTTGTTCTTTGTAAAAACAATATGGTCCACATATACAAAAAAATGTTTTCCGGGATTTTACATGTATTCTTGTTTCTGTATTCACAGAGAGGCCATGCTGAGGTATTGAGCAAGGAGACGATGGTAGATGATATAAGAAAGAAGGGCCAGGAGTTGATGAAACGTAAACGTGGCGTGCCGGGAATAGACATGGTGCAACACCAACTTACTGAACTAGGTGAGGACAATATCATTTACAGTGTATTGGAGATTTCATAGTTCTGAGATAATATCATTTTGTCTATTGGAGATTTTGTAGTTCTAGGATAATATCATTTACAGTGTATTGGAGATTTCATAGTTCTAAGATAATATCATTTACATTTATATAGATGGGGACAATGTGTCTATGCTACGAATGCAGAAAAAAAAGTTTACTAGTTTCATTGCTGTTGGAACTCGTCGGGGCGTAATGAGATCCAATTTGGGTCACATGCAATTTATACCCGTTAGCGACAAACTCATTTGTTTACCGTCATAAATCCAGATTGGACTGGAATTAAGGAGAATTGTTATATACATGTAGATTGTCTTGTTGGGAGATTGTACCCTCTCATGGGGGAGATTCCTAATTGTACCCTCTCACATGGGAGTTTCATAATTGTATCCTGTCATGGGGGCGATTCATAATTCTACCCTCTCGAGGGGGAAGATTCCTCCCTGAACGGGGGGGGGGGGGGTACTTCCCGAGCATGTGAATGTTGAAGGATCTATATCTCGATATATAGTAAGAGAAGAACAATGTAGTTAATTAAATATTCACCAATTCGAAAAGCTTGTTCAGTCAGTAGTCTGCCTCTGTGGTCGAGTGGTTAAGGTCGCTGACTTGTATACCATTGTAACCTATCATCACTGATGGTCACGGGTTCGAGCAATGCTCAGGCCGTGTCTCATTTATATGAAAAAGTTGGCAGTTTCTTACGGAGGTTGGTGCACCCAAGTACTGGTTAACTGCTGGAGCCTGCCCAGGAAAGGTGTTGTTAGGTAAACTGCCCGCCAGCGATATAGCCCAAAATGGTGCTGATGCAGGCGTAAAACCCGAAATATAAATAAATAAATTGTTCAGTCAGTTGAAGGTCATTCAACATGGTTTGGTTTAGATGACAAATGGAACGTTGTTTGTTTTAGATGACAAATGGAACATTGTTTGTTGTAGATGACAAATGGAACGTTGTTTGTGTTAGATGACAAATGGAACGTTGTTTGTTGTAGATGACAAATGTAATGTTGTTTGTGTTAGATGACAAATGTAACGTTGTTTGTTGTAGATGACAAATGGAACGTTGTTTGTTTTAGATGATAAATGGAACGTTGTTTGTTGTAGATGATAAATGGAACGTTGTTTGTTGTAGATGATAAATGGAACGTTGTTTGTTTTAGATGACAAATGGAACGTTGTTTGTTGTAGATGACAAATGGAACGTTGTTTGTTAAAGATGATAAATGTAACGTTGTTTGTTTTAGATGACAAATGGCTAGGGGTGAAAGTGGCGTCGGAACAGCAGAGGAAGCTGCTAGAGGACATAGTGGCAGACCTGAGGTCGTACAAGGATGCGGGCGTACATCTACAGAAGTGGATTGCACAGAAGGAGAAGATGGTTGCCGTGCTTGGTCCTGTTGCCACTGAACCTTCCATGATCAAAAACCAGTTGGAACAAGTCAAGGTAAGCGATGTTCCGCTATTTATTAAAAAAATTGCGAAAATGTGACAATAATATCTGAATTCTGTTTTACTGTAACCCATACATTTTTATCTTATATATATTGAAGCATTGCATCTTCAATAGAAGTATAACCAGCTCCGTTGTTGTGTGTGTTTTACGTTTATTTATCGTTGCTATCGGTTGCCCATATGAGCGACGACGCCTCCTGAAGAGATTTTAGATTTTTGGAGGATGGTGCAATGATACAGACAGAGACCCATTCCAGAGTCTCCTCTGGTTCTTTTTTGCATGCACAGTGTAAAGCACCGACACGAAACCTCGGTTTAAAGTCCCATCTGAAAGACTGTTAATTTTATAATGGTCAGACGGGGGATCGAACCTGTGATCCCTGGATTACCAGTCCAGCGTGGAAAACAATAACCAACAACTAACTCTAGAATCATTCTCCAACAAACCACTGTAGATAAGTAAGTATGGGTCAGACGGGGGATCGAACCTGCAATCCCTGGATTACCAGTCCAGCGTGTTACCACTGGACTACAGATCCGTCTGTTGGTTTCACATTTATTCTTATCTTGGTTAGAGATTTATTGTTGTGCTAAGCTGTGGGTGCAACGTTAAACCCAAACATAAACCAACTTGTTTACTAATATCTCTTTGCAGCAAATAGCATTTATTTTTATCTCCCACCATTACGGTGAGGGATACTGATTTGACCTTCCGTAGAATAAATATGCATCACCATAGTGTAGTAACACCAGAGTTATTGCCCTTTAATTGACTAAAAATCCGCAAGTTTGTGCATCCAGCTCCAGGTCGATGGCAGATATCAGTTCATCGAATTTGTTTATTTATCTATTTGACAATGGACATGTGTCGTTTCAGATCTATGTTTTTAACTGAAGATGTAATCTTATCGTCACCTGTCCTCGTACATATAGGATCTTACATGAATCGGGATTTCATACCATTTCTTACGAAACGTGTGTTCGAATCTTGTGGATATTTATTAAGCATAATTCCAAAACGAGTTTCATAAAATTTGGCATGAAATCACCACGAGTGTAAGATCCTTTGTATCACATTACCATAGCGACCATAGCGCGCTCGTTTTAATAAATAGCGTTGCTACTTTCATTTTGGCGACAAGTGTCGGCGCATATAGTCATGACATCACTAAATTGTCATCGCGTCGCAAATCGGTGTTTTTTATGTTTTAAACAGCGTTGTAATTATCTCGAATATTCTTTTAAATCGTAGTTTGTCTTACCATTGACGCTATGTACCAATTCAAATAGAAATATGCATAACTTAAAGTTTAATTTGTTATAAATAAAGATTATTCTCTCAACCAATCGGAATCCTTCCAGGTGTTATTACACGTGTATTCATATAAGAAATTACGAGATGATTGTATCACACTGAATACAAGCAAAGTTGTGATAAATAGGTATACATCCACTATGATTGCTATCTACCATTCTTGTTAACAGGTTCTGCAGGAAGAACTACTAGGCCAGGAACCACTGTATGACAAATTTATCCAATCCGGAAATGCTGTACATGACAAATGTATCCCAGAATCCAAAGATGCTGCTCACATCACCGAGAAAATGACCGCCATAAGCAAGATGTGGGAGCGACTGAGTGACAAACTGCACGAGCGTGAGAAGAGCTTGAACTCGGTGGAGAGTCTGAGTCAGGATTTCAGTGACACCCTGCAGGAGCTGAGCGGGTGGCTGTTGGATTATATGACCACCGTAGATAACCTCCAGCCCATCACAACAAACCCAGAGAAACATCACGAACATCTCGTAGAAATTCAGGTTTGCAGACTAACATATATTTTTTTATTTATGTTTATTTAACGTCACTACTGGCTGCCCATTTGAGCAATGGACAGTTTACCTAACAACACCTTTTCTGGGCAGGCTCCAGCAGTTATCCAGTACTTGGTGCACCAATCTCCGTAAGAAACTTCAAACTTTTTCATATAAAGAGACACGGTCTGAGCAGTGCTCAAACACGTGACCAGTGATCGAACCAGTGACCATCTACAGACTTTCTTTGTTGCGGAGTTGGTTAATCTATGTAGGTTGGCTTTTCAGAGATTGATATACCTCCAGATACAAAGTATATGGGGATTATATTGGAGTAACACATGTCCATCCGTTCATTCATTTCTAGTTCAGTCTCTATCTCCTAAACACCTACAGGATTTTCCATTGAACTTGATGTGTAGAAACCCATGTTCCAACCATGTTCATTCATTCAAGATCTTGGAGGTCAAAGTATATTTTGTGTCCAGTCCATAACTCTTTCAACAAACTTGAGGAATTTTTAAATACCGGTAACTCTGCACAAACGTTTACCATCTTGAGATGATGTGCAAGGCGAAGGTTTTAACCATAGTCTTTCTAGGCCAAGGTCAGTCACACTTGGAACTTGAAGTATTCAAATGTCTAGTTTTCATAACATTTTGTCAAACCATTTAAATTATAACTCGCATTCTGCCTTGTTTTTCAGGAGCTTGAAAGGGAGAGGAAGAAGCAGCTACCTCTCCTGGAGAAAACCAAAGAACTCGCCAAGAAGCTTATTGACAATACCAAAGATGCCAACACCAAATTCGAGATAAAAAACAAGATTTCCAGCATTGAGAAACCGATGATTGAAGCGGAGAAGAAATTGCAGGCGAGAAGTAATGAGGTGTCGAAGATGAGCGAGCAGGGTGATAAACTACGAGGCTCGTGCCAGGATCTATTGGCTCTGCTGGGTGAACTGAAGGCGAAACGAGCGGGAATGGAGCCACTGTCTGGGGATGTGACCGTGTTGAAGAGACAAGCTCAACAGAATAAGGTATGTTTAATTATTTCAAATTCCAATCATTCCTAGTCGAAGGCTTTTCCCATTCTGAACTGAATTTATTTGTAAGGTTTTCATAGAATCAAATACCCTTTTCTTACTGGCTAGATTTTTTATATTTTTATATTATAGATTTTTATCTATTTCATCTGTTTGGTGTTTAATATACAGCAGAATTTAAATGATATATTCAGCACACTGTCTTTTTTAAGAAAAATATTTTTCTGTAATCTTATTTTTGCCATCGAGGGCCCTAAGGAAGATTAGTTCAGAACTAATTAGGTCACCCTCTATAAATAAAGAAATCTATCAATCAGATAGCTAGGTTATATACTGTTTCGTAATAATACATTTTCATCATCGAGTAACCTTAATAAATGATTTTCGTGAAGATTTCAGTATTATCTTGATTTGGAGAATTTATGGTATAATCAATATACACGAAATGAAAATGTAGAAGATGTATAGAGAATACTGCAAGTAGTTTTCTTGCTAAATGATGGCATATATATATATGTCCTTGGTAGGGTACTCGGTCAGTCAGTGTGGCTTCTCTGCATACCGTATTTAGCTATGTATAGTGCGCACATTTCTTACTGAAATCCTCATC
Organism: Archivesica marissinica; assembly: GCA_014843695.1. Taxonomy (NCBI): domain Eukaryota; kingdom Metazoa; phylum Mollusca; class Bivalvia; order Venerida; family Vesicomyidae; genus Archivesica; species Archivesica marissinica. The sequence continues at coordinate 56,737,723 of CM026397.1, read as the reverse complement.
CATTTTATCTACTGCGCATTATACACCAGTACAGACATCAGGACATTTTTTTCCAGACCAAAATTGACCAATATTTCGTGAAAAAACTGAAATTTGACCAGAACGGCCCACAGTCATTCTATAAGTTGTTACATTCGACACTCGTTATAAACTAGCTATTAAAACCAGTTGCCGATAGTCTATATAAATAAATCAAATGAATAAGACCACAAAATTAGCATATATTTCGTTTATTTTGGCAAACTTTGAAGAATTTAATTGAAATTAGTAAATGCATAAAAAATGGCGATTTGATAACATCACGTGGTTTTATCGTATGTAATATTTCCCGTACTTTTCGCGTACTTCGCCGTACAATGTACAATGCATTGCATAAAAAAAACTTTTTTGGCTGCAGTATTTCAATTGATTGTAGCGATAATTAATTTCGACAAACCTTTCACAATGGGTCCCAGTTAATTAGGTAGGCTTCACGTGTTGAGAAGTTTGAGCATCTGCTGACATGTTTGAGAACGTGTTGAGATGTTTGAGAACGTGTCGAGAAATTTGAGCAGGTGTGCCTGAGTGCGTTACCGTTACTCGATGAGGTATATCGCGAGTGATTAATATAAGTTGTAAAAATCCCGGAGCACAATTTTTAGCGATTCTTGAGAAATGTTAAATTTTGACTTGGAAAATTGCGTTTTTCACGTGCGCAGTATACATCGGAACTCAGTTTTTCCGCCGATTTTCGTGCCAGATAGTGGGTGCGCACTATACACGGTAGCGCACTATACATAGCTAAATACGGTAATATATTAATTTATTACTATGTCCTTTGAATTTGTTCTTAAACTTTACCTTTAAATTGTAATCATTATTTTATTAGTTTACTTTACCATTAAATTGTAATCATTGTTTTATTAGTTTACTTTACCTTTAAATTGTAATCATTGTTTTATTAGTTTACTTTACCTTTAAATTGTAATCATTGTTTTATTAGTTTACTTACCTTTAAATTGTAATCATTGTTTTATTAGTTTACAGTGAACTTAATTCTTTAATTTTAGATCATGATGATAATTGTATGATTGTGTTATTTGTTTGTTTTATCCTATGTACATGTATTGTAAAGCACCTGTGAACGTATGTTGCTGTATGAAAAGAGTGCTATATAAATCCGGTATAATAATAATAATAATATAGCCACAGCCATCATTACACTTGTGAACTATCTTCAACAGGACTTCCTGAAAGATCTGAACAACCTCGCACCAGACATTAAAGAACTAGCAGACCGAGCCAAGCAGTTCGGTACAAGCTCCTCTCCAGCCATCCGCTCATTGGTTGATACTGTGAAAACCATTGAAGCTGAATGGGAGGGGCTTCGAGACTCGGTCGGCAATAGAGAAGAACAGCTGGAGGCTAGCAACAAGCATGCACAGAACTTCCAAGCTCAGTTAGACAAGATGTCGCTATGGTTACAACTCTCCGAAGATAAGATGGAAGGCCTGACTCCTGACGCGATGGATCAGGAAACGATTGCTAAGAAACTGAAAGATGGACAAGGTCTGCGTGGAGATGTGTTGAAGCTGTCATATGATCAGGAACTGTTGAACCGTGAAGGTCAGTCACTGATGGACATGGTGGACAGTGATAAGGGTCTGATTAAAGTACGTCTAGAAGATATCAACCAACGATGGGACAACCTAAATGAAGGTAAATTCACTTTCTCTTGTTTAAGCAGTCCGCCTCCGTGGTCGAGTGGTTACGGTCGCTGACTTGTATACCACCGTAACCTATCATCACTGATGGTCACGGGTTCGAACCCCGCTCAGGCCGTGTCTCATTTATATGAAAAAGTTGGCAGTTTCTTACGGAGGTTGGTGCACCCAAGTACTGGTTAACCGCTGGAGCCTGCCCAGGAAAGGTGTTGTTAAGTAAACTGCCCGCCGGCAATATAGCCCAAAATGGTGCTGATGCAGGCGTAAAACCCGAAATATAACATAACTTTTTAAGCAGCCGCCTTTGCTAAGCAACTACTTTTGGTTATTCTGATATGAATAGTTGTGATAGAAATGACTGTATGGTGAATATTGGAATGAAGTAATGGGGGACTAATTAGAAATGAATATTTTATGTAACCTTTAGCATGCTGTAGGCTGGGACGGTTTGAATGAAGTGTCACAAGCCCTACTTTCTAGGAACAATAACAAAGATATACCGTAACACATTTGTTATCTGCTAATTTTGCCTACAGCATGCTAAAGGTTAAATGAGGTTAGGACTGCTGACATAGCGAAAACAACTTTTCCATGCAGTTTACATCGACATTAAATTTTTGCATTTGATGTAGTAGTCATTCTATTCTCTACATTAAAGAACGTCCCAAGTGATGTCTAATGTTTGCATATAATATTATGTGTGTTGGTATTTCTACAGTTAGAAATCGCGTTCAGGACAGATAGTGTTTGTTTATTATAGTGTAACCCCTATTGAAAGGGGGGCCAGCCATTACTGACTTATGAGACGCCTTCATTTTATGAACATCAGTACTGCCCGAAGTCTATCCTTGTAGGCCAGGCGCCATGCAATCGGTAACCCTTATTTACCTAGCTGGTGGCTCACCAACCGGCCATATCGGAATGAACCCCTGACAAGGTTTGAACATTCGACCTCGTGCTCCATAAGCGGATGCCTTGACCACTAGGCCACGGAGACAGATAGTAATACTGCATGCTTCACCATGATCATTTCATTGTGGAAGTAAATTGAAGATGAGATTATATACAGATGAGATTATATACAGATGAGATTATATACAGATGAGATTATATACAGATGAGATTATATACAGATGAGATTATATACAGATTATATACAGATGAGTTTATATACAGATGAGATTATATACAGATTCCCAATTGGTGAGGGAGAAATTTGTGCGAAACCAATGTTCTACAGCATAGAGACGATAGTAAGATAGCTAAGTAAGATTGTGGTGTATTTAAGGACTCGGTGATAACTAAGTAAGATTGTGGTGTATTTAAGGACTCGGTGATAACTAAGTAAGATTGTGGTGTATTTAAGGACTCGGTGATAACTAAGTAAGATTGTGGTGTATTTAAGGACTCGGTGATAACTAAGTAAGATTGTGGTGTATTTAAGGACTCGGTGATAACTAAGTAAGATTGTGGTGTATTTAAGGACTCGGTGATAACTAAGTAAGATTGTGGTGTATTTAAGGACTCGGTGATAACTAAGTAAGATTGTGGTGTATTTAAGGACTCGGTGATAACTAAGTAAGATTGTGGTGTATTTAAGGACTCGGTGATAACTAAGTAAGATTGTGGTGTATTTAAGGACTCGGTGAAAGGATCCAGAGCTTGGAAGATCTGAGCGGGAAGTTGACAGAGTTTGACGACTGCAGCAAGGACTTGACGGCTACACTCAAGAAATACGAGGAGAAACTGGAGTCGCATAACAAACTGGGCTCATCCGCCAAGGACCCCAAACACCAGGATAAAATCAGAGTAAGTTTGATCAGTGCAAGGGCTAATGAAGCCAATTTAATCCATTCCCATTTAGCTTATACAGATTTATTTTAGCTCGATTGCGAATCAAGTTCTTACAACTTATATTAATCACTCTCGAGACCTCATTCCTGATGGAATCCATCGCCACGAGGTAGAGAGAAGAGGCATGTGGAATTTAAGTGTCTTGCCTAAGGACACAATCGTAACCGCTACAGCTGGTCTCGAGAGTTACAGAAGGTGTACTTTAATTAAGTAGCTAAGATGTTTGGACTTATAGTGTAGTTTTATATGAGATAAGAAGAAACTAAACATGTCAGTCCAGTTTTGTATCATATAACCGGAACTGTGTAAATAGATACCGTATTTATTGATGCTAACACGTATGACCTCATTATTGTGGATTCGGAGTTCAGATGTATAACGCACTCGTGAAAACGCCAGCAAAAATGGTTCAAGATCTGCTAAAATGTGTCGCAGGAATTTTATCTGCAAATAAAAGCATGACGTGCTAATTGCCAACACTCGCATGTGAATTTTGTGATTATACCGAGGAACATGGACATGATCAGCCATGAACATTGAATGTAAATATAGCAGTATGTGCATAAATGTACCCCCCCTTTTTTACGTTTATTTATTGTCGCTACCGGTTGCCCATATGAGCGACGCCTCCTGAAGAGATTAGTCATTTTAGATTTTGGAGGATAGGGCAATGATACAGACAGAGACCAGAGTCTCCTCTGGTTCTTTTACGTGCACAGTGTAAAGCACCGACACGAGACCTCGGTTTAACGTCCCATCTGAAAGACTGTTAATTTTATTAGGGTTAGACGGGGGATCGAACCTGCGATCCCTGGATTAACAGTCCAGCGTGTTACCACTGGACTACAGATCCGTCTGTATAAATGTACCCGGGGTCTTCCTCCACCAATACTAACTAGCTGGAGAGCTGCAAGATGACATAAGCCGTCGGTGCGACATTTTAAACCCAAATAACAAATATATTATAACATATTACAGAGCCTGCAGGATGATGTGCACGGGTTGAATTCCCAGCTGGACTATGTAGATGGAGTCCTGCAGGGTCTGGATGATGGCGACAATGGCTTGCCGGCTGGCAAGGTCTGGGAGGTTGAGAAATCGAGACAGAAACAGGCAGAGCTCGAGCACCAGATCCAGGAACTACTGCAGGATATGGAGGCTGGCACGCAGATAGTCGACCAGTTCCAGGTATGCAGCATATTCACGTTGCTGAAACATGCACGAAAAACTATTTTTATAAATTTTAAAATGTATAACCACCACAATGGCGCATTTCAGAAAAAGGGTCGAAATTGGTGGATTTCTGAAATATATTTTTATACAACTACCCTGGGCAGGTGTAACACCATATGTGCAAACTATCTGGGGTGGATGTACCTCTCTTTCACAAAATGATTTTGTCATTTTGAGGTCTTGCCTCCCTCCCTACAAATATAAATTTTGTTATTTGGACAAACTATTAACAGATGGTGATATATCTATGACACGGTGATATATCTATGACACAGTGATATATCTATGACACGGTGATATATCTATGACACGGTGATATATCTATGACACGACTAAACAAACAAAATGAACTAGTTTAGTTCATGATTGAGCTCGTCCGAACGTACTGTGATATATGATTGAGCTCGTCAGAACGTACTGTGACATAGGTTTTAGTTGCTCACTGCTCTCCGGCGGCAAACTGATGTTTGTCGGCAGAATTCCACAGTTTAAACTGGAATCAAGGGGGAATATAAATTCTAAAGGCTTGAATAGTGGCGTCCGTTTCTGGAGCATTGGCTTTGAGATTGAGAGGTCGTGGGTTACAAACTCTTGTGACGGCACATATGTATTGTCTCCTAGTGTACTTGTGTTGATATTACGGACTTGTGTTGGACTTGTGTTGATATTACGGACTTGTGTTGATATTATGTACTTGTGTTGATATTACGGACTTGTGTTGATATTATGGACTTGTGTTGGACTTGTGTTGATATTACGGACTTGTGTTGATATTACAGACTTGTGTTGATATTATGGACTTGTGTTGATATTATGGACTTGTGTTGATATTATGGACTTGTGTTGATATTATGGACTTGTGTTGATATTATGGACTTGTGTTGATATTACGGACTTGTATTGATATTATGGACTTGTGTTGATATTACGGACTTGTATTGATATTATGGACTTGAGTTGATATTATGTACTTGTGTTGATATTACGGACATGTGTTGATATTATGGACTTGTGTTGATATTATGGACTTGTGTTGATATTATGGACTTGTGTTGATATTATGGACTTGTGTTGATATTACGGACTTGTATTGATATTATGGACTTGAGTTGATATTATGTACTTGTGTTGATATTATGGACTTGTGTTGATATTATGGACTTGTGTTGATATTATGGACTTGTGTTGATATTATGTACTTGTGTTGATATTACGGACTTGTGTTGATATTACGGACTTGTGTTGATATTATGGACTTGTGTTGATATTACGGACTTGTGTTGATATTACGGACTTGTGTTGATATTACGGACTTGTGTTGATATTATGGACTTGTGTTGATATTACGGACTTGTGTTGATATTATGGATGTGTATTGTGTTGATATTACGGACTGTCGTAAAAGTAATATACTGTCATAAAAGTGATATATATGTTGTGTGCACAATTTTCTGCTTAACAGGGCACAATTAAGACGACCGGTACCCATGTATCTCAATTGGAGTCGGAATTGGTGAATATGAGCCCCATATCACGTGATGAGTCAACACTCAAAATGCAAGAAAGGCAGGTCGAGGTAAGTCTTGAGTTGATGAGCTTGCACGTTATAGCCAGTGATGAGTCAACACTCAAAATGCAGGAAAGGCAGGTCGAGGTAAGTCTTGAGTTGATGAGCTTGCACGTTATAGCCAGTGATGAGTCAACACTCAAAATGCAGGAAAGGCAGGTCGAGGTAAGTCTTGAGTTGATGAGCTTGCACGTTATAGCCAGTGATGAGTCAAGTCAACACTCAAAATGCAGGAAAGGCAGGTGAATGCAATCCAACAATTATATAATGAATACAAACACATCCAACAGTGTTATTCATATTGAGCCATGCCATCGTCATTGGTCTTTGCACGCAAGCAGCAGATAAAATCACTTTTTCCGTCTGATCAGGCTCTATGCTGTTTGCTATTCGGATAGTGGAGCTAAAACACTTGGCTGAATAGCAAACAACATAGATCCTGATCAGATGCGCCATTATGCCGCGGCTAATCTGAATCTATGTTGTTTTCAAATGTGGATTTACCGTATTTAGCTGTGTATAGTGCGCACATTTCTTACTGAAATCCTCATCCATTTTATCTACTGCGCATTATACACCAGTACAGACATCAGGACATTTTTTTCCGGACCAAAATTTCGTGAAAAAAAACTGAAATTCGACCCGAACGGCCCACAGTCATTCTATAAGTTGTTACATTCGACAATCGTTATAAACTAGCTATTAAAACCAGTTGCCGATAGTCTATAAATATAAATCAAATGAATAAGACCACAAAATTAGCATATATTTCGTTTATTTTGGCAAACTTTGATGAATTTGATTGAAAAGGTAAATGCATAAAAAATGGCGATTTGATAACATCACGTGGTTTTATCATATGTAATATTTCCCGTACTTTTCGCGTACTTCGCCGTACAATGTACAATGCATTGCATAAAAAAAAAACTTTTTTGGCTGCAGTATTTCAATTGATTGTAGCGATAATTAATTTCGACAAACCTTTCACAATGGGTCCCAGTTAATTAGGTAGGCTTCACGTGTTGAGAAGTTTGAGCATCTGCTGACATGTTTGAGAACGTGTTGAGATGTTTGAGAACGTGTCGAGAAATTTGAGCAGGTGTGACCGAGTGCGTTACTCGATGAGGTATATCTCGAGTGATTAATATAAGTTGTAAAAATCACGGAACACAATTTTTAGCGATTCTTGAGAAATGTTAAATTTTGACTTGGAAAATTGCGTTTTTCACGTGCGCAGTATACATCGGAACTCAGTTTTTCTGCCGATTTTCGTGCCAGATCGTGGGTGCGCACTATACACGGTAGCGCACTATACACAGCTAAATACGGTATTTACTCAGCAGGCAAAGGGTTAATTGTCTTCACATTTGTTATCTAATTATTACTATACTAGAAAGATATAGTTCCAGCTGCACTGACATGACAACATTACCTAGCACCTTGCTACAGCCAGAACCACAAGTTAATACTGATGTTACTTGTGTGTTTTACGTTTATTTATCGTCGCTACCGGTTGCCCATATGAGCGACGCTTCATGAAGAGATTAGTCATTTTAGATTTTTGGAGGATAGTGCAATGATACAGACAGAGACCCATTCCAGAGTCTCCTCTGGTTCTTTTACGTGCACGATGCACAGCACCGACACGAGGGCTCGGTTTAAAGTCCCATCTGAAAGACTTAATTTTATTATGGTCAGACGGGGGATCGAACCTGCGATCCCTGGATTACCAGTCCTGCATGTTACCACTGGACTACAGATCTGATGTTACAGTGAAGTCATTTCATTTTTATAGTGCCTTAGATATAAGCATTGGTTTTTGCAGAACTTCATTATTGCATATTTAAAGTGCAGATATAATATTTGATTAGCTAAAAAATACTTTGGTATATTTGAGAATAAATGGTTTTGTGGTTGCAGGACTTCATATCACGTGTGAATGACATCGACAACATGCTGGAAGATCTTGAAAGTCAGTACGAGATCCTGAAAACAGATGGTTATGTCACGGCATCGGATGGTCTCAAAGCTCAGGTAATTACAATGCTTTGTGCTCTTGTCGTGTTGCTTCAAGACCCGAGTGTGCTTTGTGATGGGCACTTGGTTGTTGACCTTGCTGAATAGTACATGAACTAAGCGTGTGCTTTTTGTGCAACAGAATAACCTTTCATCCCTACCATGTCTTTGCCTTCAATGGAAGTAAAACGTAAATCCTGTGTAACTTTAAACCCCCAAAAACAAACAAGATCAGGCAGCATTCATTATGTCTGCCAATTTTCTTGTTCATTTAAATCTGAAGTTCAGCGTGTCTCTTTGCTAAATGTGCACTGTTCTGTTTGTAGTTGGATATACTAAGAAACCAGCAAGAACATTTGAGAGAAGTATCTGAGGAGAGGAAAGCCGAGATCCAGACTGTGTCGAATGCGCTGGAGGCTGTGACAGATAACCTGCGACGAATGAGAACCAGCATTGACCGTGCAGCAGACGAGCTTGAGATGCACGAACCAATTGGTAGTGATGTAAACGCAATCAAGCGTCTTCAAGATGAACTAAAGGTTAGCAAAGGGATATACACATATTGTATAGCTGTAGTAGTTCTTTATTTCACAGACTGTAGCATGTTTAAGACTTACTTTAAATATGTTGGCTTATGCACATTAGCTTAAGCTTACCTATTTCTGTTGATTTTATTAAACAACAGATATGCTATCTGATCCAATTTAAAATACAAATATAATCAAAATTCATTTCTTAGTATTTTGTAATTCCACAGAAACGAGACGATCAGAGTCGTCGCATTGGCCGCCGGTCCATCATTAATCAACTCTATATATCTTGGACCGATTAACTTTTGAAAAAACTTTATTACAGCTGTTCACTATACCGATATGATTTACAGATTGTAGCTTTCGGCCATGTTGGTTTAAGGTCAAGGTCATACTTAAAGGTCAAAGATTTCATGCACAATATTTTGTGTTCACTCCAAATGTCTGTAATATCTTGATTTGAAATTAATGTTCACCTTGTCAAGATGATGTGAAGAACGCAACTTTTAACCACATTAGGTCAAGGTTATTCTTCAAGGTCAAAGGTCATATTCACAATAGTATGTTTTGTTTCCATTCCATATTTGGAAATAAATGAGTGCATGTTTTAATATTTACCATATAGATGTGTGCAGAGCTGATGTCGACTTAAAGTTGTCAAATTGTGTCGTAGCATGTCGGCTACATACATTGTATTGTAAAAACAAATCGACTGATTTACATATGTCATTTTATATTGCGTTCTGTATACAAACTAATTTTGAATGAACATTTACAGTTTATCCGCAACATTTACAGTTTATCCCATAACATTTACAGTTTATCCCGTAACATTTACAGTTTATCCCGTAACATTTACCATTTATTTATCCAGTGACATTTACCGTTTATCCTGTAACATTGACCATTTATTTATCCAGTGACATTTACCGTTTATCCAGTGACATTTACCGTTTATCCAGTGACATTTACCATTTATCCCGTAACATTGACCATTTATCCGTAACATTTACCGTTTATCCTGTAACATTGACCATTTATTCAATGACATTTACCGTTTATCCTGTAAAATTTACCATTTATCCCGTAACATTGACCATTTATCCCGTAACATTGACCATTTATTCAGTGACATTTACCATTTATCCCGTAACATTGACCATTTATTCAGTGACATTTACCGTTTATCCTGTAAAATTTACCATTTATCCCGTAACATTGACCATTTATCCTGTAACATTGACCATTTATCCAGTAACATTTATCATTTATCCAGTGACATTTACCGTTTATTCAGTAACATTTACCATTTATCCAGTAACATTTACCGTTTATTCGATTATCATTATCGTTTATTCTGTAACATTCACAACCCACAATTTAGATTATATTCTTTGCTATTATTTAGAATAGTACAATATATAGTAAATTATGTACAATACATATTGTAATCTGTTTATTTTTAACCCTTTCAACACCACAGACCTCTAAATTGGCGTACAAAAAAGTGTAGATCCAGATGAGCCGGCTCATGATGAGCCGTCTCATCAGGATCTGCACTTTTTTCAAGTAATATAACTTTTTTTAGAAAAAAAATTACCCATTTTGATAAATGAACTGATCCAAATGTAATTTTGTTATTAATTTATTGGTCTAAAAATATCATGGACCAGTCCATGTCAGTTACTTGGTGTTGAATGGGTTAACCTTAGATTTCAGTACGCAACCGAAATACTAATTGATTTTAGGTATTTAGAGATCCAAATTTTTAAAAATAATGAATATTCGAGTTGTGCTCGGGGGCAAACATATAAACGTCGTATTCTAGAATATATACTCGCGTTTCAAACCAATGCTAAATTCCACGATTACCGATTCACAAGTTTTATTTATAATTTGCTTTGTCCATTTGTTGAATTTTGTCTTCAGCACGACTCGATCATAAAACCCTTGTAGGCGAACTGAGCAGATGGGACGATTTGATTGAAATGTCACAAGCTCTACTTTCTAGGAAAAATAAGAAAAATATTACACATTTGTTATCTGCTCATTTTGCCTACAGCATGCTGAAGGTTAAAGAAATGTTTTTCTGATTGGTTTAATTAACCTTTTCCTCATAGAAGCACCTCTTGACGCCAATGCCAATATGACATACATTGACAATGTAGTAGCCAAACCAATGTTCATAACCCTTTCCCTCATAGAAGCACCTCTTGACGCCATTACCAATACGACATACATTGACAAAGTAGTAGTCAAACCAATGTTCATAACCCTTTCCCTCATAGAAGTACCTCTTGACGCCATTACCAATATGACATACATTGACAAAGTAGTAGCCAAACCAATGTTCATAATAAAGGTCAGAATCTCATGTAGTCCCAGTAATATCTATGGAGGTGGGATAGATATGGCGACTACTTATCCACTGCATGATAGCTAAATGGCTGTCGTTTGTTTGTATGGAGATATAATAGTATATTAACCTAATCTCAATGAAGGAAAGGGTTAAATGGCTGTCGTTTGTATGCAGATATAATAGTATATTAACCTAATCTCAATGAAGGAAAGGGTTAAATGGCTGTCGTTTGTATGCAGATATAATAGCATATTAACCTAAATCTCAATGAAGGAAAGGGTTAAATGGCTGTCGTTTGTATGCAGATATAATAGCATATTAACCTAAATCTCTATGAAGGAAAGGGTTAAATGGCTGTCGTTTGTATGCAGATATAATAGTATATTAACCTAAATCTCTATGAAGGAAAGGGTTAAATGGCTGTCGTTTGTATGCAGATATAATAGCATATTAACCTAAATCTCTATGAAGGAAAGGGTTAAAGCATATGTTCATTCTGTTTTTTATTATTGGATTAAAAACCTAGAATCAATTTAGTCTCTTGGCTGTTGCTTTATATTATAGCGAAGTGAGAATTTAGATGCTAAATTAATATTATTATCTTGTGTATATTCTTCAACAGCGCATGAAGGTAAAGTAGAAGCTGTTTGTATTATTAAACCACTGACTTATCTCCCCTGTCTGGTATTGCTAGAGATCTTAGCTTCTGCGATAAGAATGCAAGTTTGCGTCGTCCTGATAGGTCCTAGAACTCGGGGGAGATGCTAGTACTTTTTGACGATAGTCTGGATTTCCTTTGGGTTTACTTCGGGATTGTCTCCTTAGTGATGGTTTTCTGCTTAACCCTTTGCTCCACAACAGGAAGGTGCAATTTTAAGTCTCCACAATAGGAAGGTGCAATTTTAAGTCTCCACAACAGGAAGGTGCAATTTTAAGTCTCCACAACAGAAAGGTGCAATTTTAAGTCTCCACAACAGAAAGGTGCAATTTTAAGTCTCCACAACAAAAAGGTGCAATTTTAAGTCTCCACTACAGAAAGGTGTAATTTTAAGTCTCCACAACAGAAAGGTGCAATTTTAAGTGTCCACAACAGAAAGGTGCAATTTTAAGTCTCCACAACAGGAATGTGCAATTTTAAGTCTCCACAACAGGAAGGTGCAATTTTAAGTCTCCACAACAGAAAGGTGCAATTTTAAGTCTCCACAACAGAAAGGTGCAATTTTAAGTGTCCACAACAGAAAGGTGCAATTTTAAGTCTCCACAACAGGAATGTGCAATTTTAAGTGTCCACAACAGGAAGGTGCAATTTTAAGTCTCCACAACAGGAAGGTGCAATTAGTCAATTTATCTCCATACTGCTGATGAGCATTAGGCGTACAGTACTAGATACTCGATCAATATTAATGGGAGCTTTGAAAGGCTTTGAATGTGTGGTTAGATGAATAAACGTGATGTACGTACGGTGCTTATGTGGAGTGACGGGTTAATTCTTACTGTCCTTTGACATTTCTTAAAGCGACATTACATCACAAAAAGCCGAAACATGCCTTTTTACGTATATATAGCATTGCTACTACAAATTCTTCAGAAATAATTTGATCACTAACTTTCAATACACAAACTGTGTTTTTTGCGGTCAACAAGCTCTCAAAAGTGAAAATAGGATTTTATGTAACGGTCAGCTACGCTCATGAATTGACGGTTATTTAATATTGGAGTCTATAGTAAGCGCATGCTACTATCGTTTATAGATAATTTAAATCGGATTAATTTAAGGATAAATATGCACAGACACAAAGCAAACAGTGAGATATAACGCTAAATCTGTTCCATAAATGTTGTTATTCATGATGCACGCGTGATATTACGCACGGATGTTGACCCTATTTACATTATATTGTTATGTCAACAAACTCTCTTGTTCAACGTTTATTAGTAAAATACTCGGTTTCTGCGGCAAACATTAGGAAACAATTATACATACCATTACATAGAAAATTACATTCTGTAGAAATTTGCTTTTTAGCCAATGTAGTGTCACTTTAAGCGTGAAATTCATTGATTACAAACTTGCATGCTCGAGTGCTAATTTTGCATACATTTTATTGACTGAAATACTCTTATGCTGTTGGAAAATGGAAATCAGGGAAGGATATTTGACTGTAGGAATCCCAGTAATTACAAATGAATGAGAAATAGTTGTAACCAGCATCTCTCTGTATTGGCTTTATGAGACATTAGAACCTTGTGCGGTTATTTGGCTTATTAGTTTTGGTTGTAGAAAGCATTTTAGCATAGTGTGTTTTATAGATAGCAGAGTGATGTCCAATGAAAACCATGCAATGCTTTGCTGTTAAATGCTTAGGTTTGATTACTGTGTAATATAATGGTTATCACGATTTATATAACCACATTGAATAATACATTGAGTAGAATGCATCGAATATTCACGTATTTATTATATTTCATTTGCACTCCTGTTTTATTTTTTACACCCGCCATTTTGGAGAGGGATATTGTTTTTGGCGTGGGTTAAATTTTATGAAGCTTAAAAGAAATCTGTATTATCGTAGTGTGGTGGTGCAAGTTCGCATTAAATGGGAATTGATCCAGTAACACCAGAGTTATTTCCCTTGAATTTAGTAAAATAAATTCACAAATTTGTCCATACAGAGTAGTACGATAGAGGATATGAATTTGCTTGTTGTAAACTATTTGGACACCATACTTAGTCTGCTACAGTTGTTGCATTTCTGTTTTCATGCCTTTACAAATGTACGTGCCATTATTATTCGGGTAGCGAGTGCGTGAAGCCGATTTCTGTCCAAACGTAATTAGTTTTGAACATTTTAGAAGCCTTGCTTGTTGGGTAGTTTGTGTTTTTTTCCTGTGATTTTTGAAAACTACAATCTTCTGTCTGTCCATCAGCATTTTTCATTATGAATTATCTCGGGTTTGTTCACACGTCATGTCTTCAATGAATGCTCTGTTCTTATTGGATAATTGACCATTTCTGTAAAAAATAACTAGGTCAGCAGGTCATTTGAAAGGAAACCTGTGCTAAAACTGTATCACTACCGTAGTTCCTGTCTTAGTATTGTTGTAAGTGGAGCCTCCGTTGTGTAATGTTTACGGTGTCCGCCTCGTAATTGAAAGGTTGTGAGTTTGAACGTCCTTAAACAAAGACTCATCCACCCTCTTCTCTTCCTTAAACAAAGACTAATCCACCCTCTTCTCTCTCCCTCATGGTGATGGATGCCGTCAGAAATGAGGTCTCTAGAGCGATTCAACTCTTGTTGTAACAACTTGTTTTGCTTTTCGCAATCAAGCTAAAATAAATTTGCATAATTTAAAGAATTAATATATATACATAGCTATCACCCTATACAACCTGATACAACAAATCCACTTTACTATGGACACTTGATACAACAGAACAGTGGAACTATTGAAGCTACTGTAACTCCGTTTCTGTTATTTCTACTTCACCCCATAATATTATACCATACCACAGTGTGCAACTAATAAGTGCACGAGCAGAGAATTTAAGTAACCTAGCTATGCATTTTCATATACTCCTGTGATTGATTACCTCCCCTGGATGTGACCCAGTTATTGATTACCTGATTACCTCCCCTGGATTTGACCCAGTTATTGATTACCTCCCCTGCATTCAAGCCTCAGTTATCTTTCTGATGAACTTTGGTTTAAACATATTTATTCGATAATAATGTACATTACATACCGGTATACAAAACGAGAATGGATTAAATCGGAAGCTTAAAGCTTTTTCTCTGATGACCTTTGTATCACTTCAACGCAGTAAACACACTTTGTTGTATCAGTTTGCACAGGGTGACTTGTAGAAATGCCATGTCTTCAGCCATTCCCATAATGCCTTCTGATCTACTTCACTATCTCACTAAACTATTTTCTTTTCGGAGAATATCTTTTTCTGCTGATTTAATTTTAATTCAATTTGAAATTTAACTGCATGCGAAAAGATAATCTTGCATGGAACCAGAATGTCTCCGCTTCTGTTTTATACAGTTCTGAAGAGTGGGTAGGTAACACAGGTGAGAAAAACATGACATCTGTTCTGTGAAATCTGTTAAATTACTACTCGTCAAGTCGATTCACTTGCCCCTTCATTCAAGCGATGGAAGCTATCCAGCTGGCTTGCGGAAGGTCTGTGGTTCTACCAGAGCTCGAACCGAAAGCCACTCGCTACCATTGCATATCCTCTTCTAGTATATAGCTAACCTGGCTGCTAATGCACCAGCTCACATAATGAGTGAATCAGCAAGCAGGGACTAAAATTTAATGGTAGTTTATTCTCGACGTTTTGTGAAATCTGTTAAATTACTAAAGTCGATTCACTTGCCCCTTCATTCAAGCGATGGAAGCTATCCAGCTGGTTTGTGGAAGGTCTGTGGTTCTACCTAGGTGCTCGGAGGGAGGGCACCCAGGGTCTTCTTCCACCACCAATAATAGCTGGACTATCACCATATAACCTAAGCTGTTTATGTAACTTTAAACCCCAAAAACTAAACGTAACTTTAAACCCCGAAACAAAATTATCGAGTTGATTACGGAAGGTCAGTTGTTCTACTTTGGTGCCCTTCCGTGCTCGGCGGCGCTTCCGGGCTCTCCCTCCACCAATAATATCAGGAGAGTCGCCATAGGACCGAAGCCATTGATGCCACTTCAAAACAGGAGGAATGTTGTCTTTAAAGTCCTCCTCATGTGTACCCTAGTACAAAATAAATGATGGTAGTCGTACAAATCGGCTTAATTAACTTAACGAGTAGCACATTTGATTCTCCAGTAGTGACACATTTCTGATAAAGTTTGAGAAACAACTAGTTGATTCTTGGCTAGATGTACATTGCATCGACGGGAGCATATCTTTGCCATAATTTCAGATGTTCGTTAAGTATTTCAAATGAGGCATATCCGAATACGAACGCTATTTTATCTGAATCTGTGCTAAAATCATTGCATTGTAATTAAGGTAAACCCAGGCAAAATGAAACGTTATTGAGGTAATTATTAAACAAACATCTAAACAGCATGTGTCACCAGATTGGACAGGTGGGTTTTCTCCGGGTACTCCGGTTTCCTCCCACATGAATGACCACATTTATGCTTTATGCTTTCATCCGCGCCAACGAGAGTGATTAATATAAGTTGTTACAGTTTGTTTCGCAATTGTTGTAAAATAAATAAAGTTTAAATTTTAAAAAACTTCATGTAGTTAAATTAAAACCATTGATTATCTGCATGTCATTTGTGAAACTGTTGATTTGTTTATTGAATGAATACATGTATAATGTAAACAAGGATCAATATTACACTTGTTGTTCAATGTGTGGATGATTCCCCTTCCCCCCATCCCCACTCCCCATCCCCGGCTTGTCCCAGATTAAGATAATTACTGTTTATTGAAAGGAACAATTGATTAATTACGTCTAATGACACATGAAAACTAATTTTTCTTCAGCTAATGTTATCATTTTGCTAACCGATACTGGGACTTTCTGGTCTCTCCGAACACTCTAGTATTCCTACTAGATACGGATCCATTTAGTGGTCTGTATTCCCAGGCTGGTTCTTGTTAGGAGGTGGTCTGTAACGTTAGTTTGACTGTATTGCAATTGAGAGTATGTGTGCCCTTGTATTGCAGCAATTCCAACATGGCGTCCTCGAGAATCTGTCGCGTCGCGTTCAGGGCGTTACCATGGAAGCCCAACAGCTCATTCAGAGTGCCGCTCCAGGCGTGGACACCACCACGATAGAGAACGACCAAGAAAGCCTCATGGATAAATGGAACAGCCTTAATGCCAAGGTAAATCTAATAAATGAAAGAACAGCCTTAATGCCAATGTAAATCTAATAATGAAAGAGCAGCCTTAATGCCAAGGTAAATCTAGTAAATGAAAGAGCAGCCTTAATGCCAAGGTAAATCTAATAAATGAAAGAGCAGCCTTAATGCCAAGGTAAATCTAGTAAATGAAAGAACAGCCTTAATGCCAAGGTAAATCTAATAAATGAAAGAGCAGCCTTAATGCCAAGGTAAATCTAATAAATGAAAGAACAGCCTTAATGCCAAGGTAAATCTAATAAATGAAAGAGCAGCCTTAATGCCAAGGTAAATCTAGTAAATGAAAGAGCAGCCTTAATGCCAAGGTAAATCTAATAAATGAAAGAGCAGCCTTAATGCCAAGGTAAATCTAGTAAATGAAAGAACAGCCTTAATGCCAAGGTAAATCTAATAAATGAAAGAGCAGCCTTAATGCCAAGGTAAATCTAATAAATGAAAGAACAGCCTTAATGCCAAGGTAAATCTAATAAATGAAAGAGCAGCCTTAATGCCAAGGTAAATCTAGTAAATGAAAGAGCAGCCTTAATGCCAAGGTAAATCTAATAAATGAAAGAGCAGCCTTAATGCCAAGGTAAATCTAGTAAATGAAAGAACAGCCTTAATGCCAAGGTAAATCTAATAATGAAAGAGCAGCCTTAATGCCAAGGTAAATCTAATAAATGAAAGAGCAGCCTTAATGCCAAGGTAAATCTAGTAAATGAAAGAACAGCCTTAATGCCAAGGTAAATCTAATAAATGAAAGAGCAGCCTTAATGCCAAGTAAATCTAATAAATGAAAGAAAGCCTTAATCCATGTAAATCTATAAAGAAAGAGCAGCCTTAATGCCAAGGTAAATCTATAATGAAGAGCAGCCTTAATGCCAAGGTAATCTAATAAATGAAAGAGCACCTTAATGCCAAGGTAAATCTAATAAATGAAAGAACAGCCTTAATGCCAAGGTAATCTAATAAATGAAAGACAGCCTTAATGCCAAGGTAAATCTAATAAATGAAAGAGCAGCCTTAATGCCAAGGTAAATCTAGTAAATGAAAGAACAGCCTTAATGCCAAGGTAAATCTAATAAATGAAAGAGCAGCCTTAATGCCAAGTAAATCTAATAAATGAAAGAGCAGCCTTAATGCCAAGGTAAATCTAATAAATGAAAGAGCAGACTTAATGCCAAGGTAAATCTAGTAAATGAAAGAACAGCCTTAATGCCAAGGTAAATCTAATAAATGAAAGAGCAGCCTTAATGCCAAGGTAAATCTAGTAAATGAAAGAGCAGCCTTAATGCCAAGGTAAATCTAATAAATGAAAGAAAATGTTTTTATAAAAGCTAGTTTTAGCTTCCTGCTTGATCCTTTGCATAATGTATTATATATGTCGTTGTATGTTATATGTAATGTATTATGTATGTCGTTGTATGTTATATGTAATGTATTATGTATGTCGTTGTATGTTATATGTAATGTATTATGTATGTCGTTGTATGTTATATGTAATGTATTATGTATGTCGTTGTATGTTATATGTAATGTATTATGTATGTCGTTGTATGTTATATGTATTATGTATGTGTTGTATGTTATATGTGATGTATTATGTATGTGGTGTTTTACGTTTATTTATCATTGCTACCGGTTGCCCATATGAGTGACGTCTCCTGAAGAGATTAGTCATTTTATATGTTTGGAGGATAGTGCAATGATACAGACAGAGACCCATTCCAGAGTCTCCTCTGGCTCGTTTTACGTGCACGGTGTACAGCACCGACACGACACCACGGTTTAAAGTCCCATCTGAAAGCCTGTTAATTTTATTAGGGTCAGACGGGGGATCGAACCTGTGATCCCTGGATTACCAGTCCAGCATGTTACCACTGGACTACAGATTCGTGATGTATATATATGTCGTTGTATGTTATATGTGATTTATGTCTTGCAATAAATACTGTTTAAACAAAATCTAATAAATCCCATGTATTGTGATGAGTCATCTAATCGTAAATATAATCAGTTGCTGATAACGGGTCCTGCGATGTGTCGTGAATGTGACAGTTTATTGTTTAAATGGTTTCTGAGATAACGGGTCCTGTGATGTGTCGTGAATGTGACAGTTTATTGTTTAAATGGTTTCTGAGATAACGGGTCCTGCGATGTGTCGTGAATGTGACAGTTTATTGTTTAAATGCTTTCTGAGACTAATTAGCTGCCGGTTATACAATTATGGTATATTCTATGTTGTCCAGAGCTGTAATCACTTCATTCGGTTGATTGGAACAGGGGGTTGCAAGCATACAAGCTTACAGTGACACCTGTGTTAGTGGTCACCTCTATTAAGCAGCCAACCTGTATTAAGCAGCCAGTTATCAGATTCCCAATATGTTGTTTTGCTATACATTTAACCTGTATTAAGCAACCACCTGTGTTAAGCAGCCACCTTCTGTAATTCCCTTTGCTGGCTGCTTAAGACAGGTTTATTGGAAGGTTTTATTGACCGATTTCTCATGTCAATGAACATTATTATGGACCGATATTTCAGCACTTGGTGGTTTTCAAGAAAATCGGCCTTGGAGTAGCAGTGTTAGAGCCCTGGATGGGGACAATAAATGTGGCCTGACATTTTAACAATAATTCTAATAATCCTTGAATTGTAAAATAACGAAGCTATGTCAAAATAATTGTTGTATGAATACACGAAAATAATACAGATAGCGTCTGTTCATGTATCAAAAAGTACACCTCGTATATTATAGGTATCGGAAAGAGATCGTAACCTTGACAATGCCATCCTCCAGTCCGGAAAGTTCAACGATGCATTGAGAAACCTAATCGAATGGATGAAAGAAACTGAAGATCTTGTAGCCAATCAGAAATCACCATCGCCAGATTACAAGGTTGCCAAAGCTCAACTTCAGGAACAAAAGGTGAGCTTTATTTGGCGATTATTACGACTGTATTAAACGTTTACTGGGTGTGGAGCCTCCATGGGGTAATGGATATGTTGTCCACCTCATAATCGCGAGGTTGCAGTTCGAACCCTGCCAGAACCACGACGGTTGTTCCCTCAGGCAAGACTCTTAAATCCACATTGCCTTTTCTCTCTCTCCCTTATTGTGATGGATTCCATCAGGAATGAGGTCTCGAGAGCGATTAAGCTAATGTTGTAATAACTTGACAGTTGAAATTTTCATGTCATGTTGGGTGTACTGTTTTGTTATCCCCTGTCATTTCATTGAGAGATATTGTTTTTGCGTTGTCTGTGCATCCGTCCGGAGTTGGTTCTCAGTAACATAGTGTGTTGGTGCACTCATACTTTTCATCAAGATTGACCCAGTAACACAGAGTTACTGTCCTTTATTTGACTAGAAATCCACAGAAGTTGTCCGGTCAGAGCCAGTTTGTTGGGGGATAACAGTTCATCAAATTGGCTTATTTCTGATTGGTTCAGAGCATTTTTATATGCAGTTTATGTAATAAATGTTTGTAAGTGTTTAATACGTAATTTGCTTGAAAGTTGTAATTAAGCGTACCATTCTGTTTGACATACTAATTTACTGATATGGTATGCCTCTGCACACCGAGCAACCTGCCACTGATCACCTAGCAACCTGCCACTGGTCACCTAGCAACCTGCCACTGGTCACCTAGCAACCTGCCACTGGTCACCTAGCAACCTGCCACTGGTCACCTAGCAACCTGCCACTGGTCACCTAGCAACCTGCCACTGATCACCTAACAACCTGCCTCTGTACACCTAGCAACCTGCCACTGGTCACCTCACAACACCAAGTTATATGATACTATCTTTGATTCTTGCATAGTACAGTGAAATATCAGTAGTCTATATTGTGTTGTTTTCAGTTCCTGTTAAAGATGCTGGATGACAGGGCCCCGACTGTTAAATCAGTCCGAGACTCAGGCACCACTCTGCAGAAGACGCTTGAATCTAGAGAGCGCCAAGCCATTCAGACTCAGATCGGTCAGCTTGATAAACGCTGGGACGAGCTCAATTACCAGGCAGGTCAAAGGTCACAGGTTCTGGAAGATATTGTTGGTATTGCCCACGAGTTCCAAGAAGTTCGTGAACCCTTAATTGGTTGGTTGGACTTGACCGAGAAGAAGTTTGCCAGCTTGGAACCAACTGCAATGGATGTGGATGGGATAGAGAACATTATCAAGTGTCTGGAGGACATGGAACAGGATGTGAAGCAGAAGGAGGATCTCACACGGAAGCTTGCATCTGTTGGCAAGGAACTGCAGAATTACTGCAAAGGTTAGAAATCTTACTGAAACACATACATTTAATTTAATTAATTAAATTCATGTTATAACAAACTTGATGTTGTGTGTGTTTTATGTTTATTTATCGTCGCTACCGGTTGCCCATATGAGCGAAGCCTCCTGAAGAGATTAGTCATTTTAGATTGTTGGAGGATAGTGCATGATACAGATAGAGACCCATTCCAGAGTCTCCTCTGGTTCGTTTACGTGCACGGTGTACAGCACCGACACGAGACCTCGGTTTAAAGTCCCATCTGAAAGACTGTTAATTTTATTAGGGTCAGACAGGAGATCTTGATGTTGCGCAAAGCAAACTATTTTTATAGCCCAAGGGAACCGCACTGATCCTGAATGGAGACATAGGCCTACATATTGAACAATGAAGGAAATGTCGCAGATCTTGAAGAAATTTATAATTTCAAATGTGTACACTCTCAAGGTGGACAGTTAGTTCCTGCTGCGAGAGAATACTTAGTTTATACAAATTTATTTTTAGCTCCATTGCGAAACAAGTTCTTTCAACTTATATTAATGACTCTTGAGACCTCATTCCTGATGGAATCCATCGCCATGAAGGAGAGAGAAAAGGCAATGTGGAATTTACATGCCTTGCCTAAGGGCACAATCATAACGGCTCCAGTGGGGCTCGAACTCCGGACCTTTCGCACCTGAAGCGAACGCGCATCCACTGCGCTATCACGACTAAGGGAATACTTGATATGCGTGGTGTTAACACTATTTTAGAAGAAAATCTTTTTTGCTACGAATAAGTGAAATGTTTCTTTCCTATTTTTGACTATAAATTTGTGGAATATTTCGTTTCATAGGTGATGATGTGAAGAATGTCCAAAGGAAAATTGATGATGTCCAATCGAGGTTTGCCGAGTTGAGCGACAAGTTATCTGACACTCTAGAGCAGATGGAAGAAGCTCTCCCATTGGCTAAGAGTTTCAATGATGCACATGCCAAGTTCATTGATTGGCTCGTAAAGATGGAACCAAAAACGAGACAGAAAGACACCAGTGAACCAGAAGAGCAAGTCATGGTAAGAAAAATTCTGCATTGCTCAGTGTTGACTAGATATTTATGGGAAATTATATATGAAGTCACAGGGGAGGGGGCACTGTGGCCGAGTGGTTACAGTCATTGACTTGCCGCTTAAAATATGTGACGTTACTTAGTATGGATATTATGCATGCTCTATTTGAGCTGTTGATTTCCTGTTTAGTCCGCCTCCGTGGTCGAGTGGTTAAGGTCGCTGACTTGTATACCACTGTAACCTATCATCACTGATGGTCACGGGTTCGAGCCCCGCTCAGACCGTGTCTCATTTATATGAAAAAGTTGGCAGTTTCTTACGGAGGTTGGTGCACCCAAGTACTGGTTAACCGCTGGAGCCTGCCCAGGAAAGGTGTTGTTAGGTAAACTGCCCAGCCCGCGATATAGCCCAAAATGGTGCTGATGCAGGCGTAAAACCCGAAATATAATAATAATAATGATTTCCTGTTTATTTAAGTTAGTCCATGGGTTGCTACTGATATTTGTAGGGTTTTGGTTTGCGCCTGAAATAGCCACGGAAACGCAGTAATTTCTTGCTCGGGGTTAACTTTGTCGGTTTTAGTCTATTATTGGCCCGAGTCATATGGGAATAAAAGGTAATGAAATGGCTGACCAGAATGCAAAGCTGGCTTTGTCATTATCAATTTCTAGGATTAAAGTGTGTTATACCGATTTTAAATCTACAATTCTTACCTTAATTCAATCCTCTTGGCAGGCCCAATGGGATGGTGAAATTTTTAACAAACTTCATTCGGTCAAACCAACACTTGGCGAATGGTGCCCAATTTACAGGCCTATTCGTCGAGAAGAAGTCATTCTTGCCCGTCTCAGGATTGGTCATTCTCGAATATCACATTCATGGCTGTTGTCACGAGATGATGCACCAGAATGTATCCCATGCAATACTCTATACACGGTGGAGCATATCTTAATACACTGTGTTGACCTTCAACCAATCCGGTTGCAGTACTACAATGTGGACAACATTAAAAAACTTCGAATCTATCAGAGTAGAGTCCATCATATCATTTATCAAGGCAATAGGAATTTATAATAAGCTGTGATATCAATTGTTAATCATGCCTTTGTAGTAATCATTCATTCATATATTACCTGTAATTAATCTTACGTCTTTATAACTTCTTAGTATTAATTTTTACGTAATGCATATACTTATATAGAATTTTATTTCATACACTCGACAATAAACATAACTTTAATGCGCGCTACATGACCCTAGATGTCGATGCGCCGTAAAACACCATTCATTCTATTATTGGCTGAGTGGTTACAATCGGTGACTCCCAAATTGAAAAACAAGACCATGGCAATTGCCAGCATTGCACAGGACTGTCTGATTAGCGCAGTGGTTAGCACACTTGCTTCTCATCAATGCAACCCAGGTTCAATCCTCGGTCCGGGAAATATGCGAGATTGTATTGTGGTCTCCAGATAGGTTTTCTCCGGGTACTTCGGTTTCCTCCCACATGAATGACCACATATACACTTTCATCCTCGCCAACGAGAGTAATTAATATAAGTTGTAAGAACATGTAAAGCAGAAAGATTTTCCTTTATTCCAGCAACTCTTGGAAGAGGTCAAAGACATTGAGCCCATTCTAGAGATCATGAATAATGATGGAAACCAGCTGGCCGAGCTTGCTCCAGGTGATGCCGGGTTCAAGGTGGAGGATACCCTAGCCAAGGATATAAAGAGATTTGAGGCTGTGAATGAGGCCATACAGAATAAGGCTGATAAATACAGGGCATCGAAACTCAAAAATGCCGAGGTAAGGAGCTAAGTAACTAAGTAACTAGATTTATAGGTAAGCTGTAGCTAGATTTATAGGTAAGCTGTAGTTAGATTATTAGGCAAGCTGTAGCTAGATTTATAGGTAAGCTGTAGCTAGATTTATAGGTGAGCTGTAGTTAGATTATAGGTGAGCTGTATTGGTATGCACTCGAATATAAAACAGGTCGATAAAATGGACACCAGACCATGTATATAAATAGCATGTTTGACCAGCGCAAGTTGAAGACATTTTCAATGTCGAGGTGCTTTCTCTTTCTACAGCGTGATTATTAATACCATGCTATGTATGATGGGTGATGTGTATGGTTGGAGATATGTAGAATTATGCTATGTATGATGGGTGATGTGCATGGTTGGAGATATGTAGAATTATGCTATGCATGATGGGTGATGTATATTGTATTGTTGGAGATATATAGAATTATGCTATGCATGATGGGTGATGTATATTGTATTGTTGGAGATATGTAGAATTATGCTATGCATGATGGGTGATGTATATTGTATTGTTGGAGATATGTAGAATTATGCTATGCATGATGGGTGATGTGTATTGTTGGAGATATGTAGAATTTTGCTATGTATGATAGGTGATGTGTATTGTTGGAGATATGTAGAATTATGCTATGTATGATAGGTGATGTGTATTGTTGGAGATATGTAGAATTATGCTATGTATGATAGGTGATGTGTATTGTTGGAGATATGTAGAATTATGCTATGTATGATAGGTGATGTGTATTGTTGGAGATATGTAGAATTTTGCTATGTATGATGGGTGATGTGTATTGTTGGAGATATGTAGAATTTTGCTATGTATGATAGGTGATGTGTATTGTTGGAGATATGTAGAATTTTGCTATGTATGATAGGTGATGTGTATTGTTGGAGATATGTAGAATTATGCTATGTATGATAGGTGATGTGTATTGTTGGAGATATGTAGAATTTTGCTATGTATGATGGGTGATGTGTATTGTTGGAGATATGTAGAATTTTGCTATGTATGATAGGTGATGTGCACAGTTGAGGATTTACAAGAATGGTTTGACGAGGAGGAGACATCACTGCAGTCCTGTGAACCAATCAGCTGTGATCCGGCTAAACTACAGAAACAACTAGCCGATCAGAAGGTACGTGCCATCAGTGTTAGTTAATTTATGCCAGTTGTCATGGTAGCATACTGGTATGGTGAGCTTCTCTATGGGGGCTGTGTGGTGAAGGTCCTTTTCTTCTGATCACTTGCTCCACAATGTTGCGGGTTCAAATACCACCAGGAATGTCAAACTGTCGGATATGAGGAAGCTGTCATATGGATGGTCAATGATTCTTCCAGATGCCAACCTATGCCTAAAATTCTGCCCGGAGGGAGGGACACCTGGGGGTCTTTCTTGGCCAAAACATGCTGGCAGGTCACCATATCAGATGTGCTACCTGTGACCGCACACCAAAATACTGAAAAGACAAATAACAGTGGGGTGTCGTTGGGTAAAAACTAATGTGGGGGAAGGTCGGTTGTTCTACCTGGGTGCCCGTTTATATCTGAAATACTGCTCGTAAGGGCACCCGGGTTCTTCCTCCACCAATAATAGCTGGAGTCGGTTTAATCCTTTTATTCCCACTTTCTGTTGTCCAGTAGACATATATATCATATGCATACAACTTAAAGTTATGGCGAATGCACAAGTTCAAATTGAGTTTGTCCGCAACAAACGCGGTGGACAAAGTCTTGTTGTTGGTGGTTACAGGTTCATGGTATGTATATATATAGTTGCTGTCTGTCTGCGTGTCTGTCCGTCCGTTTGATTGTATTTGATCTTAAACACATTCTGTCTGTCTGCATGTCTATCCGTCCCACACCCGTTTTTACCTAATTTTATATAAGTGGGAACAATAGGACTACACCCATATAACATTAGCTGTCAAGTTAAGTCCCACAAACATTCAAATCAGGGATCATTCTAGAGGGCGATGTGGGCAAAATTGTCGCCCTAGGGACCCTGACTTCGCCCTATGGGGACCCCACTTCTCCCTAATAAAAAAATAAAATTTTTGTTTTTGTTTTTTTACGATTTTCAAACAAAATTTTGTCTAGTAAGATACACTGGCCCATTATAAAGCACTCCTTCTATTAAAATGTTGTATTTAATGGTTGTACTGTGTATTTTAACCTATTTTGCAGAAATATATTAAAGAATACCATTTAAGGAAGCGATCACGCGCTTTCTCACTTCTCCCAAAAATTCTGACCTAAAATGAACCCTGATTCAAATGCAATCTAGCAATTTAGCAAAAAATAACTGTATGATCTATTTTCTTGTCGTCAGGCCATGAATGATGACATCAGTGCGCAGAAGATGAAGGCTAGAGACACCATCGCTGCCGGAAAACGTTTGATCCGCGAGGGTTCAATGGATGATGAAGGATCGTTCAATAACAAGATGGACGCCCTGAAGCAGAAGAGCGACATCATAGCCAAGCTGGGCAGTGACCGTCTGGTACAGCTTGAGCAGGCGATGCCGCTCTCCAAGACATTCGTGGAGTCCCACCAGGACCTGCTGACCTGGTTCCAGGAAGTGGAACCAGCTATTGCTGAACTAGAGGTGATGTCAATAAACCAGGATACAGTGAAGAAACAACAAGATAGGGTCAAGGTCAGTACATCGTGAAAACTAAGCTAACTCATTTGTAATATCAGTTTTATGACCTTTTAATCGAGGAAATAGTATCCAATTATTACGAAACTGTCTTTTGAAAGTGTTTTAATCAGTAGTTAAATAATACAGTCGTTTTTCATAGTCGCATAGGATTCATTTTTGGTCGGTCTTTATTCTTTTTTGACACCAAGATAGGGTCAAGGTCAGTACATCATGAAAACTAAGCTAACTCATTTGTAATATCAGTTTTATGACCTTTTAATCGAGGAAATAGTATCCAATTCTTACGAAACTTCTTTTTCCAGTCACATAGGATTCACTTTTGATCTGTCTTTATTCTCAGTTGCCAATATCGTTCAATGACATTGGAATACAGTATTCTAACCATTGATTTGACGTTTACACATGTAGGTTCTCAAACAAGATCTTCAACACAACAAGCCGCTTATTGATAAACTCAATAAGACTGGTCTGGCACTAACCAAACTGTCTTTGAAGCCAGACGACATTGAGCTTGTGCAGGGAACCATGAAAGATGACAACAAAAGAGTTGAGGAGATCCGACATGCAGTCAGGGATCGATCTATGTCCATTGATGAGGCCCTGCAACAGTCTGCAGTAGTAAGCATTCAAATATTTGTTAGCAAATTGTATGTTTCAAGTGACAGTTTAGTCCATTTTTGTCCAAAATGTAGGCATCACTTATTTGTCCAACATGTAGGCTTCACCCACCTGTCCAAAATGTATTCTTCACCCACCTGTCCAACATGTATTCTTCACTCACCTGTCCAACATGTAGGCTTCACCCACCTGTCCAACATGTAGGCTTCACCCACCTGTCCAACATGTAGGCTTCACCCACCTGTCCAACATGTATTCTTCACTCACCTGTCCAACATGTAGGCTTCACCCACCTGTCCAACATGTAGGCTTCACCCACCTGTCCAACATGTAGGCTTCACTCACCTGTCCAACATGTAGGCTTCACCCACCTGTCCAACATGTATTCTTCACCCACCTGTCCAACATGTAGGCTTCACTTATTTGTCCAACATGTATTCTTCACCCACCTGTCCAACATGTAGGCTTCACGTATTTGTCCAAAATGTATTCTTCACTCACCTGTCCAACATGTAGGCTTCACTCACCTGTCCAAAATGTATTCTTCACTCACCTGTCCAACATGTAGGCTTCACTCACCTGTCCAAAATGTAGGCATCACTTATTTGTCCAAAATGTATTCTTCACCCACCTGTCCAACATGTATTCTTCACTCACCTGTCCAACATGTAGGCTTCACTCACCTGTCCAACATGTAGGCTTCACTCACCTGTCCAACATGTATTCTTCACTCACCTGTCCAACATGTATTCTTCACTCACCTGTCCAACATGTATTCTTCACTCACCTGTCCAACATGTAGGCTTCACTCACCTGTCCAACATGTATTCTTCACTCACCTGTCCAACATGTAGGCTTCACTCACCTGTCCAACATGTAGGCTTCACTCACCTGTCCAACATGTAGGCTTCACTCACCTGTCCAACATGTAGGCTTCACTCACCTGTCCAACATGTAGGCTTCACTCACCTGTCCAACATGTAGGCTTCACTCACCTGTCCAACATGTAGGCTTCACTCACCTGTCCAACATGTAGGCTTCACTCACCTGTCCAACATGTAGGCTTCACCCACCTGTCCAACATGTAGGCTTCACTTATTTGTCCAAAATGTATTCTTCACTCACCTGTCCAAAATGTAGGCTTCACTCACCTGTCCAAAATGTAGGCATCACTTATTTGTCCAAAATGTATTCTTCACCCACCTGTCCAACATGTATTCTTCACTCACCTGTCCAACATGTAGGCTTCACTCACCTGTCCAACATGTAGGCTTCACTCACCTGTCCAACATGTAGGCTTCACTCACCTGTCCAACATGTAGGCTTCACTCACCTGTCCAACATGTAGGCTTCACTCACCTGTCCAACATGTAGGCTTCACTCACCTGTCCAACATGTAGGCTTCACTCACCTGTCCAACATGTAGGCTTCACTCACCTGTCCAACATGTAGGCTTCACCCACCTGTCCAACATGTAGGCTTCACTTATTTGTCCAAAATGTATTCTTCACCCACCTGTCCAACATGTAGGCTTCACTTATTTGTCCAAAATGTATTCTTCACTCACCTGTCCAACATGTAGGCTTCACTCACCTGTCCAAAATGTAGGCATCATTCATTTGTCAAAAATGTACGCTTCACTCATTGGTTTTTTTACATTGTGCCTGCCTGACTTGGACACATTAACCAGTTAGTAAGGTATTGGTATGTACCAACTACTATATCATGTCGGGTGCATGTATATATGTGTAATCATTTACCATCAGATATTTAGTTTATACAAATATTATATGTAGCTCATTTGGGAAGCAAGATCCTACAACTTATATTAACCCTTTCAACACTACAGACCTCTAAATAGGGTTGCAAAAAGTGTAGATCCAAATAAGCTCATAGCGAGCCGTCTCATCAGGATCTGCACTTTTTCCTCTAGTTATTTTACTATTTTTAGTAAAAATTAACAATTTTGATATAAATGAACTAGTCCAAATGTAATTTTCTGATCAATTTATTGGTCTAAATATATCATGGACCAGTCCGTGTCAGTTACTTTGTGTTGAATGGGTTAATCACTCTCGAGACCTCATTCCTGCTGATGGAATCCATCACCAAGAGGGAGAGAGAAGAGGCAACGTGGAATTTAAATGCCTTGCCTAAGGGTACAATTGTAACGGCTACAGCTGGGAGCGAACTAGTTGACTTTCGTACCTGAAGCGAACGCGTTACCACTGCGCTATCATTACTTCCCTTCGACATCAGTTATGTGGTGTATATTTGGTGTACTACTGCGCTATCATTACTTCCCTTTGACATCAGTTATGTGGTGTATAGTTGGTGTACTACTGCGCTATCATTACTTCCCTTCGACATCAGTTATGTGGTGTATAGTTGGTGTACTACTGCGCTATCATTACTTCCCTTCGACATCAGTTATGTGGTGTATATTTGGTGTACTACTGCGCTATCATTACTTCCCTTCGACATCAGTTATGTGGTGTATATTTGGTGTACTACTGCGCTATCATTACTTCCCTTTGACATCAGTTATGTGGTGTATATTTGGTGTACTACTGCGCTATCATTACTACTTCCCTTTGACATCAGTTATGTGGTGTATATTTGGTGTACTACTGCGCTATCATTACTTCCCTTCGACATCAGTTATGTGGTGTATATTTGGTGTACCACTGCGCTATCATTACTTCCCTTCGACATCAGTTATGTGGTGTATATTTGGTGTATTTAATGCTGTATGTCGCCTCTCTTCATCAGTTCACTGACAAGTTGGAGAATATGTTTGAGACATTGACGACAACTGAGGAGCTTGTGACCAATGCCCAACCTGTTGCCGCTCATCCTGACAAACTACGGGAACAAATGACAGACAATAATGTGAGTACAACCATTGGTGAACTATATAATCATCTAGGTAAAAGTTTTAATTGCAACCCCAGGGTCTATATATTTTACAACGATTGCGAAGCAAGTATTAACAACTTATAGTAATCACTCTCGTTGGCGTAAATGTGGTCATTAGTGCGGGAGGTACCCGGAGAAAACCCACCTGTCCGATCTGGCGACCACCATACCATCTCGCATACTTCCCGGTCTGAGGATCTAACCCAGGTTGCATTGGTGAGAAGTGGGCGCGCTAACCACTGCGCTAATCGGACTTTAGCCAAGTATTTTTAAATTAGCATTAAATTAGAACCCGATCTTGATTGGAAAAAAAGTAAATCCTTTTCGACATAGAATGTGGTTTTGTGATACAAAGTTAGAAAGTCGCCATGAATCCTAATTTGTCGCTGCTTTAAACATAAACCGTAAGCTGTCACAACTGCTTTAAGGTAAATTCTAATTTGTCACAACTTCCTCGAGCATAAATATTAACGTATAAACTTGTGTTTCAGTCTTTACTAGAGGATATGCAGATGAGGTTAACTGCCCTTGAGTCGGTACAGAACTCAGCAGAGGAACTGATTAAGCAGGCAACGGACAGTCAGGATGATGCTGTCAGAGGTCAGTGTTCACGTAATAAAAGCTTATCATGAAGTTCACTTTATGAGTATAATTGTATACGTACATTTTGGGTGTAGCTATAACACAGCTGGATAGTGCTGGTGAGTTCAGATCAGTTGCTCGGTCACTGTGGCATTGCAGGTTTGAATTATGGTGCATGCTCAAATAATTACATATACCGTCCTAATGTACCATGTAAGTGTCAATTGAAATATTGACTTCAGGACTTCAAAATTTAAATTTATTTTTTTACCACTCACTAATAAGACGTTGAGGCCATAATCTGGTGGCAAAAAAATTGTAGCTAAATTATTTGTTTTGTTAATTTCTATAATATGAAGATTTGTATGGTGACTTAAACCTTCAAGAACTGAACTATTTATTGTATTATAGCATGAAACTGACTTGCCATGACAAAGAGGTGACTAATAGGGTATTGGGCTCTTGACTATGCCGTCTCATCAGGATCTACACTTTTTGCCAGTAATATTACTATTCTTAGACAAAATTACGCATTTTGATAAATGAACTGGTCAAAATGTAATTTTCTTATTAATTTATTTGTCTAAAAATATCACCAGTCCATGTCAGTTACTTGGTGTTGAATGGGTTAATAGACCTTTTTGACCTGTTTGACTGTATCTCTATTCAGCTAATACAATTTAATTGATACGTTTTTTTGGTTATTTAAGATGTGAAAGTAAAGTTGTTGGACCTTGTCAAGCTGTACGAGAAGATTAACGATGGTGCTAATACACGCAGCCTTCAACTGGAGGACACGCTTGAAGTCGCCGACAAATTTTGGGATGACCTCAATTCTCTTTCACGTACATTGAAGGACTTGTCGGACACCCTGACCAATCAGGATCCACCGGCTCTAGAGCCATCAATTATCCGGGAACAACAGGACACTCTGGAGGTGAACATTAGTTGTATTTAAATTAGTTAATGACAAGATGCGACACATCTCGATACAAACTAAATAAATATAAATAAAGTTTGTAACCAAATTGAAACTCGTAAGACCGTTATTACCCCCAAGTCTCGGGAAACAAATGAAACGAAAGACATTTTAAATGTGTTCGAAAATACTAAAATCTTTTTTTTAACTAGACTAGTCATTTTAGAAAATTATTATCACAAACTTTGCCGAATTTCAGTCAGCTTTTTCTGCAGCCACTCGGCTTTTTCTGCAGCCACTCGCATTCTAGTCACATGATCATGATTTAAATCAATTCTAAAAATAGCGCACCGTCTGCTAATTAGTATCGTCGATCGTTTCTGATGTTGATATTTTTGTATCCAGTTCCATCCGCTTAGTAGGTCACAATAGCGAAGAACTGAATGTGCAGAACTGAATGTGTGTAAATCATTTTTAGCACATCTTATTAAAGCGACATTACATCGCAAAAAGCAAATACAATGCATTTTTTCACGTATGAATGCATTGCTACTACAAATTCTTCTGAATACATTCGAACACTAATATCGGATCAATAAACAGTGTTTATGTGGTCTACAAACTTTCAAAATTGAAAGTAGGATTTCATATAACTGTCATCCATGCTCCTGACGTTTGTTTGTCATCGGAGTCGATACTAAGTGCGAGATTATGTCGTTTAGAGATAATTTAACTATGACTAGTCTACAAATAAATATGCATAGGCACAAATGTAGTAGTATTACGCATGGATGTCGACTCTATTTACATTATTTTGTTATGTCAACAAATCGCGTATACGACGTTTGTTTATTTGTTGAATTACTCAGATTTTGAGGCAAATATTGGAAAAACAATTATACCATATAACAGGAAATTACATTCTGCAGACATTTGCACCGATGTAGTGTCGCTTTAACATTGCAAGTATAAAACACGCTGACACTCACAAACGCTGACACTCACAAACGCTGACACTCACAAACGCTGACACTCACAAACGCTGACACTCACAAATCATTTCGCTTTTCTGATAGGATTATATCTTTAAAGCAAGATCATAAAAATGTTTATAAAAATGTAAATAAAGAAAATGGAATTAATAGGCAGTAAACATGATTTCTAATCATTTCTTAGAATTTATCGGTGTGCAGTAAATGCACAATGAGATTTCAGGTAACATGTTCTTGAAAACATATTATTTCAGCGATTTAGGTTGACCTTCTGTGGCATTTTCAATTTATTATCTCTGTGGATATGTTCCGTGTATGTGTGTTTATGAACCTGATTGGATATGTCTGGTTATACCTTGTTTATAAACCTGGTTGAACATGTTCGGTTATACATGTGTTTATAAACCTGGTTGAACATGTTCGGTTATACATGTGTTTATAAACCTGGTTGAACATGTTCGGTTATACATGTGTTTATAAACCTGGTTGAACATGTTTGGTTATACATGTGTTTATAAACCTGGTTGAACATGTTCGGTTATACATGTGTTTATAAACCTGGTTGAACATGTTCGGTTATACATGTGTTTATAAAACTGGTTGGACATGTTCGGGTTATACATGTGTTTATGAACCTGATTGGATATGTCTGGTTATACCCGTGTTTGTAATCCTGGTTGAATATGTTCGGTTATACCCGTGTTTGTAATACAGGTTGAATATGTTCGGTTATACCCGTGTTTGTAATACAGGTTGAATATGTTTGGTTATACCCGTGTTTGTAATCCTGGTTGAATATGTTCGGTTATACCCATGTTTGTAATCCTGGTTGAATATGTTCGGTTATACCCGTGTTTGTAATCCTGGTTGGATATGTTCGGTTATACCCGTGTTTGTAATCCTGGTTGAATATGTTCGGTTATACCCGTGTTTATAAACCAGGTTGGATATGTTTGGTTATACCCATGTTTGTAATACAGGTTGGATATGTCTGGTTATACCTGTGTTCATAAACCTGGTTGGATATGTCTGGTTATATGTGTGTTTATAAACCTGGTTGGATATGTCTGGTTATACCTGTGTTTATAAACCTGGTTGGATATGTTCGGTTATACCCGTGTTTATAAACCTGGTTGGATATGTCTGGTTATACCTGTGTTTATAAACCTGGTTGGATATGTTCGGTTATACCCGTGTTTATAAACCAGGTTGGATAGGTCTGGTTATATGTGTGTTTATAAACCTGGTTGGATATGTTCGGTTATACCCGTTTTATAAACCAGGTTGGATATGTCTGGTTATATGTGTGTTTATAAACCTGGTTGGATATGTTCGGTTATACCCATGTTTATAAACCTGGTTGGATATGTCTGGTTATACCTGTGTTTATAAACCTGGTTGGATATGTTCGGTTATACCCGTGTTTATAAACCAGGTTGGATATGTTTGGTTATACCCGTGTTTATAAACCTGGTTGGATATGTTCGGTTATACCCGTGTTTATAAACCTGGTTGGATATGTTCGGTTATACCCGTGTTTATAAACCTGGTTGGATATGTTTGGTTATACCCGTGTTTATAAACCAGGTTGGATATGTTCGGTTATACCCGTGTTTATAAACCTGGTTGGATATGTTTGGTTATACCCGTGTTTATAAACCTGGTTGGATATGTTTGGTTATACCCGTGTTCATAAACCTGGTTGGATATGTTAGGTTATACCCGTGTTTATAAACCTGGTTGGATATGTTCGGTTATACCCGTGTTTATAAACCTGGTTGGATATGTTCGGTTATACCCGTGTTGATAAACCTGGTTGGATATGTTCGGTTATACCCGTGTTTATAAACCTGGTTGGATATGTTTGGTTATATGTGTGTTTATAAACCTGGTTGGATATGTTCGGTTATACCCGTTTTATAAACCAGGTTGGATATGTCTGGTTATATGTGTGTTTATAAACCTGGTTGGATATGTTCGGTTATACCCATGTTTATAAACCTGGTTGGATATGTCTGGTTATACCTGTGTTTATAAACCTGGTTGGATATGTTCGGTTATACCCGTGTTTATAAACCAGGTTGGATATGTTTGGTTATACCCGTGTTTATAAACCTGGTTGGATATGTTCGGTTATACCCGTGTTTATAAACCTGGTTGGATATGTTCGGTTATACCCGTGTTTATAAACCTGGTTGGATATGTTTGGTTATACCCGTGTTTATAAACCAGGTTGGATATGTTCGGTTATACCCGTGTTTATAAACCTGGTTGGATATGTTCGGTTATACCCGTGTTTATAAACCTGGTTGGATATGTTTGGTTATACCCGTGTTCATAAACCTGGTTGGATATGTTAGGTTATACCCGTGTTTATAAACCTGGTTGGATATGTTCGGTTATACCCGTGTTTATAAACCTGGTTGGATATGTTTGGTTATACCCGTGTTTATAAACCTGGTTGGATATGTTCGGTTATACCCGTGTTTATAAACCTGGTTGGATATGTTCGGTTATACCCGTGTTCATAAACCTGGTTGGATATGTTTGGTTATACCCGTGTTCATAAACCTGGTTGGATATGTTAGGTTATACCTGTGTTTATAAACCTGGTTGGATATGTTAGGTTATACCCGTGTTTATAAACCTGGTTGGATATGTTCGGTTATACCCGTGTTTATAAACCTGGTTGGATATGTTTGGTTATACCTGTGTTCATAAACCAGGTTGGATATGTTAGGTTATACCCGTGTTCATAAACCTGGTTGGATATGTTCGGTTATACCCGTGTTCATAAACCAGGTTGGATATGTTTGGTTATACCCGTGTTTATAAACCTGGTTGGATATGTTCGGTTATACCCGTGTTTGTAATCCTGGTTGAATATGTTCGGTTATACCCGTGTTTGTAATACAGGTTGGATATGTTCGGTTATACCCGTGTTTATAAACCAGGTTGGATATGTTTGGTTATACCCGTGTTTATAAACCTGGTTGGATATGTTAGGTTATACCCATGTTTATAAACCTGGTTGGATATGTCTGGTTATATGTGTGTTTATAAACCTGGTTGGATATGTCTGGTTATATGTGTGTTTATAAACCTGGTTGGATATGTCTGGTTATACGTGTGTTCATAAACCTGGTTGGATATGTCTGGTGATACATGTGTTTATAATTCTGGTTTCAGGCTCTCCGTGAAGATATCGAGGCAAGTCAGTTTGACCTTGACGAAGTACACGAGACCGGTGACCATCTTATGAAGCTATGCGGGGAACCAGACAGACCAGAGGTGCAGAAGAACATGGATGACCTAGACAATAATCTACTCTCCATTACTGGAGAGTTCGATAAACGCTCAAGGACACTGGAACAGGCCTTGGAAAAGTCCATGCACTTTCAGGATGCACTTATGGTAATAACTTACGTCATAGATCTCTGTTACACAGTTCTCTATGATTTGATAATACTGTTCAATACGAAAACAGTTGACTTGTGTCTATATACTGGAAAATATATGCATGTATATACAGTCTACATCCGTTATGTCACGGTTATATCGAATTCTCCGGTATTCTCCAAGTTGGATCAAAGTCCCGTTTCAGACACTATCATTTTACATATAACTGGCTCTGTTTATATCGAATTTCGTTAAGTCAATCTTCGGTTATATTGAAGTATTTTGTTCAGTCCGACGGAATTAGACATTGCAGATGTCGACTGTATACAGGGTGTTTCATAATATCTGTGCTTTTTACGAATGATATTTTCTGTATATTAAATCTGCATGTATATTCCAACTGGGATATTAATATTACGAAGTTATGTCTCTACTGAAAATTTCTGATTAATGGTGTACATTGCAAAACACTTAGACGTGTTTACTTGGTGGCGAGAGAGCTTGAGTCTTGAAGTACAGAGTAACATGTTGAAGCCTTATTTGGCACTGAACCATAGTTTTAAAAATCTAGAACATTTTTGATAGACCGTAGACACACTATTTATTGAAATACCCAGTATAGCCGTGTGGCGTCCAGTGGTAGAGCATCGAATTTGGAATCGAACGGTCCCGGGTTCGATACTCAGTCAGGACATGTATGTAGTGTCATTGAGCAAGGCACCTCACACACATTGCTTAGTACTGGTTAACCACTTAGGTCAGCTAAGCCTGCCCAGGAAAACATGTCTAAGTCCCCGCGAGGGGTTTGACATTAAAGGAACATACATACATAGCCGATTTCTGTAATCAGAATCTATCATTTGATGCACACCTATTCAGTAAATGTTCAAATCTACATCGTTACATAAATGGATTTATGTTTTCCAGAAAAGCCTCGTCTGGCTACAGAAACGTGAGGATAGATTGAAGGAACTGACTCCAGTATCTGGAGACTTCAGCACTATCAAGGACCAATGGAATGAGGTCAAGGTCAGTGCAACATATAGTAGAGTATTTATGGGAGAGTATTGAATTGTTCAATTAACGCAAATTTGTTGCTCCATTTTGATATGGTAAGTAAATGGTAAGTAAAAGGGGACCGATCTGGGATCTTTATCGACCGTAGACTTGGGACATTGGGGATCTTAATCGACCGTACACTTGGGACATCGGGGATCTTCATCGACTGTAGACTTGGGACATCGGGGATCTTCATTGACTGTAGACTTGGGACATTGGGGATCTTCATTGACTGTAGACTTGGGACATCGGGGATCTTCATCGACCGTAGACTTGGGACATCGGGGATCTTCATCAACCATAGACTTGGGACATCTGGGATTTTCATCAACCATAGACTTGGGACATCGGGGATCTTCATAAACCATAGACTTGGGACATCGGTGATCTTCATCAACCATAGACTTGGGACATTGGGAATTTTCATCAACCATAGACTTGGGACATCGGGGATCTTCATCAACCATAGACTTGGGACATCGGGGATCTTCATCAACCATAGACTTGGGATATTGGGAATTTTCATCAACCATAGACTTGGGACATCTGGGATTTTCATCGGAGTATACGGTAACGGGTTGTCAAAAATTAGTTGCATATCCAAATACATAGGAAAGTTATGGCTAGATCGGAAAATGGAAATCCATCTTTATCAACTTTGATGTTACTTTTCTTACAGGCTTTCAAGCTGGAAGTTGACCCTAAGCACGCGGACATCGAGTCGTTGAACCAGAAGGTAACCGAGCTGGTGAAGGATGCTAGCCCGGACCAGTCTGTGTTTGTGAGGGAACCAGTTATTGCTGTAAACAAACGATGGGACGGTCTACTCTCGGGAATAAGTGACAGGTACACTGTAATAATAACCAAGTGTGATAACTAATGTTGCTGTTCAACTTGTCGTAAATAGATTGTACGGTGAATATAGATTGTACGGTGAATATAGGTTGCTCGGTTAATATAGATTGTACGGTTAATATAGGTTGTACGGTTAATACAGATTGTACGGTTAATATAGATGGTACGGTTAATATAGGTTGTACGGTTAATATAGATTGTACGGTTAATATAGATTGTACGGTTAATACAGATGGTACGGTATTAAAATTAATGCACATACAGTTGTCTGTAAAATGCTAGTAGATAGCATGTGTCTATGAACTGGCTATTTACCTCATTCTGATATTCCTATAAATGATTGCCAGGCATGTGTCTATGTACTGGCTATTTACCTCATTCTGATATTCCTATAAATGATTGCCAGGCATGTGTCTATGAACTGGCTATTTACCTCATTCTGATATTCCTATAAATGATTGCCAGGCATGTATTAGCCGTATCTGATTCCACTTTCTACAAGGAACGTTTCGAATATTTCCTATTGACAATAAGCAGGACAAGATTCTTGCAACTCTCAATGAGGACATTTTGGTGAAAATATTACCTCATTTCAAATAAATGTGTGGACCTAGCACTGCTCCTTGCAACATCGATCATGTTTAATCATGTTGTTGGTTTTCAGACAACATGATCTACAGTTGGCTATGCTGAATGTGGGTCAGTTAGACCACGCTATGACAGAGTTATTGGCCTGGATGGACAAGACCTCGCAAACCCTGGATGAGAACAAACCAGTATATGGTGACAGGAAACTCGTAGAAATTGAACTGGCCAAGCATAAGGTAAGCATACAGTTATTGAGACGGGAATTTCTAATGTAAACATACAGTTTGACTTGAAGAGGGAGACGGAAATTTGTAATTTAAACATACAGTTTGACTTGATGTGGGAGACGGGAATTTGTAATTTAAACATACAGTTTGACTTGATGTGGGAGACGGGAATTTGTAATTTAAACATACAGTTTGACTTGATGTGGGAGACGGGAATTTGTAATTTAAACAGGTCTATCTTTGTGATGTTTATTTTGGATTGACCTTATGCTCAGGTTTTATATTTTAAAATGAATGAATAGTTTACATTTTATGAACTTTAAATATCAAATGAATCGGTACAGTGAATGTCAATAGAATGTCACCTTATGTCAACCGGCGCTAGGTGAATCGGCTGTCTGATTAGTGTAGTGTTTAGCGCACTCGCTTCTCACCAAAGCAACCCGTGTTCGATCCTCGGGCGGGGAAGTATGTGAGATGGTACGGTGGTCGCCAGATCGGACAGGTGTGTTTTCTCCGTATACTCTGGTTTCCTCTCGCACGAATGACCAACATTTACGCTGTCATCCGCGCCAACGATTGTTGTGAAATAAATAAAGTTTATACTTTAGATAAACTGAAAGTAGTGATACAACCTTAGCTAACGGTGCAATGGTATTGTAAGCGGACAATTCGTTTTAGCAGTTAAAATTTGTCCTTGACTTTCTAGGTCCTTCAAAACGACATTCATGCTCACGAGCAAAGTGTGAAGTCCGTCAAGGATGCGAGTCAAAGGTCACTAGGTGCTGAAAGGTCGTCAACAGGCAAACGTAAGCAGGATGACCTTAACCGTCTCTGGAACACAGTACAGGAGAAAAGCGACAGTAGACAGGCTGAACTGGAGGATGCTCTCGCAGAGGTAATCCATTTCAAATACTATAAATCATGCACTCACAGAGATATACGATTTCAAATACTATAAATCATGGTCTCACAGAGGTATACCATTTCAAATACTATAAATCATGGTCTCACAGAGGTATACCATTTCAAATACTATAAATCATGGTCTCACAGAGGTATACCATTTCAAATACTATAAATCATGCACTCACAGAGGTATACCATTTCAAATATTATAAATCATGCTCTCATAGAGGTATACCATTTCAAATACTATAAATCATGCTCTCATAGAGGTATACCATTTGACCCCAATGATATGTACACTTTGCCGTACAGAAGATTGACACTGCCAGAACAATGGTATCCATACAACATATATTCCCAAATCCAGCATAGTGATTGCTCTACACTGCTGAAAATATAGTGAGATACTGCCGGATATACAGGCTAGGTATACTTGGATATACAGGCAAGGTATACTTGAATATAAGGGCTTGGTACAGTCCTCTATACTCGGATATACAGGCTATGTATACTTGGATATACAGGCAAGGTATACTTGAATATAAGGGCTTGGTACAGTCCTCTATACTCGGATATACAGGCTAGGTATACTTGGATATACAGGCTAGTCGCCCCTATTTAAAGGGCCAGCCATTTCTGAGTTATGAGACACCTGTTTTTATGAACATCAGTACCCGAATCCTATGCTTGTATGCCAGGCACCAGGCTCGTAGGCAATCGGTAACCTTTATTTAACTAGCTGGTGGCTCACCAACCGGCCATATCAGAACGAACCCCTGACGATGTTCGAACCATTCGACCTCCTGCTCCGTAGGCGGATGCCTTGACCAATAGACCACGGAGACGGTATGTATGTAAGCGAGAGTGCTTGTGGTGAGAAAGTGCGAGAGCAAGTATATGAGAGCTAATAACTATATCAATTTCTTTTTGAAAAGTAAATGTTTAGATTATTTACATGTAAATGCATATAGAATGTTAATATTTCTAGAGCAAGGTATGCAAATTTATGTCGTTAAATAGCTATAATGCTAATGTTATTTGTAACTAAAAACTCTGACAATAAATAAAGGTTGAATTGAATTGAAACACTTTAAATATTAATCGATTGTTCGCTTTTTCAGGCAAAGGCCTTCTCTGAAGATATGGAATGTGTGTTGGTACGCCTCGGTCAGATCGAGGGTATGCTAATCACGTCCCGCCCAGTAGGCGGACTTCCAGAAACTGCTAAGGAGCAACTGGAGCGATTCTTGGTAAGTGGGCGAGAGTATATACACAGTGCATGATTTCTGCATATGATTAATCTATTAGCCAATTATATTTCATTCAAGCATTTATTTATTATAGCTTAGTGGAATGCGCAGTCATACATACTTATCGCTAGAGGCAGGGCAGCATTTAATTGTTAATTGTATTGTACATGGCAGGGCAACAGGTAGAATACGGTATTCTCGCCTTCTGTAATAAAACGGGCTTCATTTTCATTTAGAGACGGTTCTTAAAACCTTATCATGCTAATCGCAAATAAAGTCAAACATGCAAACATCATACTTGTAGTATGATCAGCATCTATGTTGTTTGCTATTTGGATAGAGAACTTGTGACAACATAGATCTTGATCAGACATGGTATTACACTGTGCATGACACTGATCCATGTTTGCACAATAGTTCAAAGTTATTCAGCAGGTTAACGGTTAATTTATGATCAATCCAGCGTTGCTACCTCGTATGCCAAATATTCGGGCATCTTCTATTCCGACTGTAAAATGCCAGCAATTGTCTCCTACTTGACGTAAAAAGTTACCTTTTAAAAACATTCACATATGTTCCAAGAATCCTGTCATTTATTCACCTTGTAAGAATCAACCCATTTCCCATATTTCATAAATCGCTTTACGATCAATATTGCCTACTTCTTTCATAATTTAACTTTCCTATATTGTTTTGGAATTAATCGACTCAAATCTGCCTAAGGTCCGCCTCCGTGGTCGAGTGGTTACGGTCGCTGACTTGTATACCACTGTAACCTATCATCACTGATGGTTACGGGTTCGAGCCCCGCTCAGACCGTGTCTCATTTATATGAAAAAGTTGGCAGTTTCTTACGGAGGTTGGTGCACCCAAGTACTGGTTAACCGCTGGAGCCTGCCCAGGAAAGGTGTTGTTAGGTAAACTGCCCGCCGGCGATATAGCCCAAAAATGGTGCTGATGCAGGCGTAAATCCCGAAATATAACATAACATAACAAATCTGCCTATTGTATATTAAGTATGTTTAACTGTAAGGTATACATATATGTCCGTGTAGTAGAATTATATGTTATTATTTTGCAAGGAGCTTTGTCATATATCGTAACTTGTGATGTTTTGCACATCGTAATTGCTAGCTTCTCGTGCATCTCTTTTTACCCACTGGTAGTCAGTAATTCCATGCTAGTCATCCAAATGTAAAACCATGAACTAGATATTTCAATTTCTCCTAGTTATCATCTCTCTGTGCGTTTTTTTTCTTCCACAAATGTAAAACTACATGTAAGTCAGTAATTCATATGTAAATTTACTCCACTGTTATCTTCAGCAAACCACTATTTGCAAACTTATTATAAGAATTAATAATTTGGTAAAATAAATATCTGTAAAGGGAGATAATTTAACACTAATAATTCTATAAAAACAAGTTTGTTAATAAAATATGATTTACAAATTATTGAAAAATCACAATTTGACAATCAGTATTTCAGTGTGCAGCACATTCTAAGCAAAAAAACCTGTATACGATGGTTTTAATATACCCACATGTCTTACTACACACTTCTATGTTATATTAGTTGTATAGTTAGTAACTACTAGTTACATATGTATACATAGGAACTTACATGAGTGGTGATTTCATACCATATTTTATGAAATGAGTTTTGGAATTTT
Organism: Archivesica marissinica; assembly: GCA_014843695.1. Classification (NCBI taxonomy): domain Eukaryota; kingdom Metazoa; phylum Mollusca; class Bivalvia; order Venerida; family Vesicomyidae; genus Archivesica; species Archivesica marissinica. The sequence continues at coordinate 56,694,793 of CM026397.1, read as the reverse complement.
GCTATTAAATCGCCACGAGTGTTAGATCCTTTTTATCACATTACCACGGTAACAACAACCATAAATATAAATAAATATGAAGAAATATAACGTTTCCAGTATATTTTTGAGCCTTATGACATTAAGCTATTACATCCATACGCCGTAGTAAATAGTCCCTGATAATTAAACAACTTCACGTAAATAATCGACAATATTTTTTAATCACTATATCCTGCTAGTGCATATTTAGCATTTTATTTATCTAAGCAGTTGATTTTTAACAAGTAAAGCATGAACACAAACAACAGGTGTATGTCGAATGTGTATTGCAAGCTGTCAATGTCATGCGGCGACCAATCAGAACGTGTGGGCATATAAGAATTTATGTCGTGGCTTTATTACACTGAATACAAGCAAGGTGATGTGATAAATATTGATATATCCTGCTGCTGTACATGTGTTGTGATGGATGCACGTTTGTTATTCTCTACCTATACTATGCAGAATGATAGATATGGGGTATGCATAATCTCTTTATTTAATCACATAGCACCATTTTATGTTACGGTTTTAGTTCATGTACTGTAGATTGGCATTTATTTGCGAGAGTAATATTTTCACATGTTTTCGCGATTGGGCTTGATCACAAATTCATAACGTGCACAAACCAGTCATCGACAATGGATATATACCAAATAATTCTTCTACTGTAGATTGGTAATTATTTGTTAAGAGTAATATTATCACATGTTTTCGCGATCACTAATTCATAACTTCCAAAAAGCAATTATCGGATATATATTCCAATTAAGGTGGAATTGATGACTTTGTGAATAAACACGCATTATTTGATTCGTAAAAATGCATGCTTGCAAATTTAAAGTCTACAGTATGGGCTTTACCAGTTTTTGTCTGTAGTTTTAAATGTTCACGAAATTTTCAGCATGTACGGGATGGCTCTGATCTGGATAATTCACAATTGTCTCACGAATATCAGCGAGTAGGTCGTCCTATCTCATATAGTGCATCATGGGTAAATTGGCTGGTAAGCTCCACCCACTTGTTGCTTGGCATACACGAGTGCACTCACAATGCTTGGACGTTCGCGATGCAATAAACTCTTGACCCTTGATCACAGCCAATGTCAACCTTTGTAACAACCAAGTTTAGCACATATTGTTATATCCAAGGTTTCTCATTTCTGTTTAAATGGTTGTCCCTGGAAATGTTCTGAACACATGTTCGTGTTTTCCGCATTTTAAATCCATGCAATACAAATACAGATGGATTGGACTTAGATTTACCAGTAAATATTTACTCGGTAATCTGGAATCTTCATAAATACAAAGATTTATATTTTCCCAGAACTGGTTTTGATAGTATACAATGTAATGGTTTCCACATGTTTTGTGTGTTAACCCACTCTTGACCCTTTCAACACTACAGACCTCTAAATATGCTTACAAAAAGTGTAGACCCAGATGAGCCGGCTCGTGATGATCCGTCTCATCAGGATCTGCACTTTTTGCCAGTAATATTACTATTTTTAGACAAAATTACCCATTTTGATAAATGAACTGATCCAAATGTAATTTTCTGATTAATGTATTAGTCTAAAAATATCATGCACCAGTCCATGTCAGTTAATTGGTGTTGAATGGGTTAAATTAAATATGTCGGTTTATCCATACAATTAATTGCTTAGGTCAACACATAGTTAGTGTTCTATGTTTCTATTTAACCCACAATATGTTATGGGTTGACCCATCCATGCATTTAAATGATCAAACCCTCCTGTATGTTTTATTATAATCGTACAAGTATGTGGATTGCTCCTTATATATTTGTACGTACCCCATTCCCTCTTGGTTTTTTACAGACGGATCTAGCCCAGTAGTAACACGCTGGACTGGTAATCCAGGGATCGCAGGTTCGATCCCCCGTCTGACCCTAATAAAATTAACAGTTTTTCAGATGGGACGTTAAACCGAGGTCTCGTGTCGGTGCTTTACACCATGCACGTAAAAGAACCAGAGGAGATTCTGGAATGGGTATATCTCTGTATCATTGCACTATCCTCCAAAAATCTAAAATGACTAATCTCTTCAGGAGGCGTCGCTCATATGGGTAACTGGTAGCGACAATAAATAAACGTAAAGCACACAACCCTCTTGGTTTGACCCCAATGATATGTACACTTTGCCGTACAGAAGATTGACACTGCCAGAACAATGGTATCCATACAACATATATTCCCAAATCCAGCATAGTGATTGCTCTACACTGCTGAAAATATAGTGAGATACTGCCTGAAATGGGTCCTTATACAGAGTACAGAGCTTGGATAACCATGTATACCATTGTTATAGAACCTGCATACTACATGTAGGTGTTATGTAGACTTTCTGTACAATACATCCATATATACATATTCTGTATACTGCCGGATATACAGGCTCGGTATACTTGAATATAAGGGCTTGGTACAGTCCTCTATACTTGGATATACAGGCTAGGTATACTTGGATATACAGGCTAGGTATACTTGGATATACAAGCTAGGTATACTTGGATATACAGGCTAGGTATACTTGGATATACAGGCTAGGTATACTTGGATATACACGCTAGGTATACTTGGATATACAGGCTAGGTATACTTGGATATACAGGCTAGGTGCACTAGTATAGGGAACCATTGTAGCATAGTAGTTTCACCTCTCACTGTAGTTTCCAATTCAATGCATGTTTTGCCTGCTTTGCATGTTGCTATGTGTAATCCATTATGCTTTTAGTTTAGTTTAGTCATATGTTCATATTTTCATGTGTGCTTCATAGCTTTTGAACCATTTCATAACTTTTGAATTGCCAGAGGAATTTATTTTTAATTAACAAAAAATGTTAACCATAAACCAACACGCAGATTTCGGCCATGTTTGTGCAATGTCACAGTCACAGTTAGAACTTAGCTTTGTGTCAGCTTGGTCTATTCTGTTTGCAAAAAACAAGTTTATAATGTTCCAACATAGCTTAGAAGCTGAGAAAACTTGAAATATTCAGAAGCAATAGTGAAAACCCTGCATTTAAATATTGCAGAATTATCTCCCTTTTGCATATGTACACGATTGTAGGGTTGATATCTCGAGCTGCTCTCTCGTTCTTATTTCAATTTAATAAAGCTTGGAAACACATAGAAAGCCAATGAATTTATACGTCACAGCCAAGATTAGCAATTCTATGTGCGTGTCCTCCGTGGTCAAGTGGGTACAGTCTTGATGACATGAACGGTTAAGTTTTGAGCTGTGTAGTACTATGCATGGGTAAATGGGTGTGAAATGCTATGTACTGTTGTAAATATGTTCACACTTTGTTTGGGATGTATACTAAGCATATTGGTGACGTGTTTGTTACAGTTGTACAGGTCAATGTAATGTCTTGACTTGTTTTGATACAATGATTCGTCGTTAAAGATGATACAAGCCTAAGATTTATGTATGTCCGTCCATCTTTGCACCATGCAAGTGCAAGCTGTCATTGTCTGATTGTTAGATATATATATGTCCGTCTGTCTTTGCAACATGCACGGTCGCCTCCGTAGTCGTGTTGTTATGGTCGCAGACTTGTATACCACTGAAACATATCATCACTGATGGTCACAGGTTCGAGCCCACTCAGACCGTGTCTCATTTATATGAAAACGTTTGCAGTTTCTTACGGAGGTTGGTGCACCAAGTACTGGTTAACCGCTGGAGCCTGCCCAGGAAAGGTGTTGTTAGGTAAACTGCCTGCCGTCGATATAGCCCAACATGGTGCTGATGCAGGTGTAAAACCCGAACAAACAATTGACAGTGCATACTGGAGCCTGCCCAGGAAAGGAGTTGTTAGGTAAACTGCCTGCCGTCGATATAGCCCAACATGGTGCTGATGCAGGCGTAAAACCAAGCAACATTGATACAATGAGTTTCTTAATGTGATAACCATACGTTATGCAATCATTGCTCGGCATCTTAAATGTGCTGCTCATATATCATGTAGCAGACATTTGTAATCCTGGCCCAGGCCCCATGGTTATCAAACTGTTCTCTGACCTCAATCTCCCTCAAGTCATTTGATTGGTTGAATGTGCACTTTTCTGAACCGATCGGAATTCTCGAGCGAGATAAGTTCAATCAGAGATTTGCACTTGTCTGAACCAATCAGACTGCTTGAGGTTGGTTGAATCTGAGATTTGCTCATATCTACACGATTCAGACAGAATACTGAAGTTTTAGAATTTGTTTTAGCCGCCATGTATGTTTCTCTCCTGAGGTAGGAGGCACAGACAACTTTCTGTTAATACACGCAGGCAGCACTATATACATGACAAGATTAAACATGATTGTATGCACAGAACCCATTGAAACATACACACTTTGTGCAGATCATAGCTAAAGAAATTGTCCATTTTAACATAATTCCGGGAAGAAATTTCAGGAATTTCTTACCATTTTGACCGTTATAATCGTGTTTGCTTCAAACTGACTAGTTTATCTGCTGATCTTACAGGAGGTCCACAATGAGCTCCAGGACATGGAACCAATCATATTGAAGCTACAATCCGATGGTTCCCGGCTTATACAAAAGAGCCAGGATCCAGCCTCGTCAAACATTAAGCAGAACATGCAGCTGCTGCTGCAGACTTGGGAACATGTGAAAACACGGTCTACTGATAGAAAGGTTTGTGATTAAACCAATTTTAAACAAATTTCAGATGAAACGCACGAAGATGAAAAAATGAAATCGGTTATTTGTGGTCGTTTTAAAATGATTCATCAGTCCGAAGATGATATGGAGATAGGATACTAATGATGAAATCATGTCTATTGTGTAAGTTAGCCATTAAGATGACCTGTTTAATATAAATTAGCAAAACAAGTTTTTTAAATGAATGAATGAATACCAAGTTTTCTGAATTTATTTTGTTTGATCAGAATGGTGTGTTCTTTGAAGCGAGAGTCTTAGAAAGTATACAGTCAAACCTCTCTAGAGCAAACACCATCCGGATACATCGAGATTGGTTGTTGTAGAGAGGTTGTTGTTCTAGGGAGGTTCAACTTTTTGAAGTCTGGAAGTGCGTGAATAGTCAGTTTATAGTCGGTAGCTCATACTGATTTGAATATAGAGTATACAGAATGGGGTCCTATGTACAATTGTACTTTCGGTAAATATTTTTTAAAAAACTGACTCAAAGCATTGAAAATTCAACTTCTTTTTAATACATATAACTATACAGTATACATATATCAGTCTGAAACTAAACACAGATTTTATGTTTGCTTGAAAAAGTCATTGATTTTACTCTGAGGTCCAGCTGAGGACAAAATGTGTGGGAGGTGGGACTGTATGTTGAGCTTGTATATGTTGAGCTTGTATATGTTGAGCTTGTATATGTTGAGCTTGTATATGTTGAGCTTGTATATGTTGAGCTTGTATATGTTGAGCTTGTATATGTTGAGCTTGTATATGTTGAGCTTGTGTTCATTTCAGGGTAAGCTGGAGCAGGCTGTAGTACAGGCTAACAATTTCCATGGTGACCTGAACACATTCATTGCCTGGCTTACCGACACAGAGCAAATACTCAACCATATGAAACCAGTCAGTAGAGTGATCTCGCACGTATCTGACCAAATCAAAGACCAGAAGGTATTGTATTACAGAGATTGTACATTATTGTTGCTTTACGTGAGGTACTACTAAGTAATGCTGAAATTGTACATTTACAGTTGTGGTGAAATGTGGGGTAATTGTAAGTCGACGCAGAGATTTTACATTTACGGCTGGGAAATGTGGGGTAGTTCTATTATTAAACAGAGGTTGTACATCTACGGCTGGGAAATGTGGGGTAGTTCTATTATTAAACAGAGGTTGTGAAATGTGGGGTAATTGTAAATTAACACAGAATGTGCATCTATAGCTCGGAAATGTTGTGTAGTTCCAAATTGACATAGAGATTGTAATTTTATGGCTGTGAAATGTGGTGTAGTTCTAAGTTGATTGATGGAGAAATGCGATGTAAAACCAAGTTGATATAGAGATTGTATGATTATACATTTATAGCTGTGCAATGTGGGGTCGTGAAACTGTTTTCAAGGAGAAATGGTATTGATTGTATCAAACTTGTTTAGTAATGAACAAAAATTTCAATATGGCTGCTTGCCATTGTGTCCATCTTCAGTATTGTTATGGAATCTGGTAGTTGTACTGGGATAATGACCCAGGGTGATCAATACCTTAATGTCTTCATATTTTACTTGTCGGTTTTTAGATTGTTTTATTTAAATTATAGTCCGCCTACGTGGTTAAGGTCGCTGACTTGTATACCACTGTAACCTATCATCACTGATGGTCACAGGTTCAAACCGTGTCTCATTTATATGAAAAAGTTGGCAGTTTCTTACGGAGGTTGGTGCACCCAAGTACTGGTTAACCGTTGGAGCCTGCCCAGGAAAGGTGTTGTTAGGTAAACTGCCTGCCGGCGATATAGCCCAAAATGGTGCTGATGCAGGCGTAAAACCCGAAATATAACATTATTTAAATTATAAAAATTTAATTTGCTTTTAACTTCTAGTTTCATGCTTTCCAATATGACAATGGCAGTTACCGTTTATTACATACATCATATTGCAGGCTTTACAAAAAGACATTGCGGTTCACCGCGAGTCTATGATCAAGCTGGATAAGACGGGCACACATCTCAAGTACTTCAGTCAGAAGCAAGATGTCATTCTCATCAAGAACCTGCTGTCTAGTGTTCAACAGCGCTGGGAGAAGATTGTGTCACGCAGCGCCGAGAGGACGCGACATCTGGAGAGGGGTTACAAGGAGGCGGAACAGGTACCAGAGAACATTGATACGTCGTATATCTGTTTCTAACAATAGCTGCTCCAGCTGCAGAATAAATCTGAATGATAATTATCTAGCAACCTGCACATAGATTACTGGGGATGTTTACGTTTGTATCCACTGTGTTATTCAGGATAAGCAGTGAGCATATCTACCTCTATTTTGCAGAGCTGTGAATCTTCCTCATTTTTGGTAAAAATGTTGAAAAATGAATATTGTCAGATTTGGTCCAAGCTGGATGAGTTTGGTACAAGCTGAATGAGTTTGGTCCAAGCTGGATGAGTTTGGTACAAGCTGGATGAGTTTGGTCCAAGCTGGATGAGTTTGGTACAAGCTGGATGAGTTTGGTCCAAGCTGGATGAGTTTAGCTGGATGAGTTTGGTCCAAGCTGGATGAGTTTTGTCCAAGCTGGATGAGTTTGGTTCAAGCTGGATGAGTTTGGTACAAGCTGGATGAGTTTGGTACAAGCTGGATGAGGGTGATCCTCTTTTTTTCAGTATTTTTGTCAGATTTAACATTTGGCCCTTACAATATGTTTATAATAGTTTCGCCCCTATTGAAACTGCCAGCCATTGTGACTTAAGCGACACTTCTTATGAACATCAGTACTTCCCGAATCATATCCTTGAAGACCAGGCAACCATTATTTAACTAGCTGGCAGCTCACCAGCTGGCCTTATCAGAACGATACCCTGACGAGGATCGAACCTTTGACCTCCCACTCTATAGGCGGATGCCATAACCACTAGGCCACGGAGACGGTAATATAAAGTGCATGTGGTATTTTCAATGGTGGTGAGGAATGCTTCAAGTGGGAAAGGGTTAAAGGACCTTCGTGAGCTTGTAAGTAATGAACTTGTGTGGATGTTTCCTCTCCATATTAAAACTGTGAGTTTCATATTTTAGTTCAACGAGATGATGAAGGACCTGCTGGCTTGGCTTAATGAGGCTGACCTCAACTTAAACGTGGACCACTCCGTCGGCAATGATCCGGTCAAAATCAAAGGACAGATCTCCAAGCATAAGGTAGGACAAACGGATGTTTGCATAACTTAAACCCGCTAACTCAGATGGAAAGACATAGCTCTTTGGTGTATTCTGTATTCACAAATTTCTGAAATTGAGTTTTTTGTTGATATAATATAAAGCAATGTTGATTTGATGTATTGTCACTATCGGTTGCCTAGTGATTACCAGTTTTACATTCTGGGTGATTGTACGAGATATAGACAGCTTCATACCACAAGCCCAGTGTAAATAAATCACTATTACGCAAAGCCTTAAGTTTAAAATCTTGCTCAAAATGCTTTCATCTTAGTTCATTGTGATCGAACCCATGATTCATGTACTATGACCCGAGTGTGTTATAACTAGACTAGTGGTCCACTCTTGTTGATTGCTTGCATTGCAATACAAATCTCAAATTCATCCAAAGCATAATAAAGTATAGGAAACGTTTAGAAAGCCAAAGAAATTATATGTACAACAATTCAATTATATAGGTCACAGCCTATATTAGCAATTCTTAGTCTGCCGCTGTTGTCGTACAACAATTCAATTATATAGGTCACAGCCAAGATTAGCAATTCTTAGTCTGCCGCTGTTGTCGTACAACAATTCAATTATATAGGTCACAGCCAAGATTAGCAATTCTTAGTCTGCCGCTGTTGTCGTATAACAATTCAATTATATAGGTCACAGCCAAGATTAGCAATTCTTAGTCTGCCGCTGTTGTCGTATAACAATTCAATTATATAGGTCACAGCCAAGATTAGCAATTCTTAGTCTGCCGCTGTTGTCGTACAACAATTCAATTATATAGGTCACAGCCAAGATTAGCAATTCTTAGTCTGCCGCTGTTGTCGTACAACAATTCAATTATATAGGTCACAGCCAAGATTAGCAATTCTTAGTCCGCCACTGTTGTCGAGTGGTTAAGGTCGCTGATTTGCGACAGAGCCAAAAATGGTATTGATGAAGGCATAAAACCCCAACAAACAAACAAACATCCAAGCATATCTCTTTAGCCAGATTTAAAGCTTACCGATTGGTTGAACTTGGTATAAGTATAATATTTAAAGCAATCGTATCTCTTTTACCGGATGATTGGTCCAGTGGTTAACACGCTGGACTTGAAATCCAGGGGTCGTAGGTTTGATACCCTGCTATACCATACTAAAATGACTCTCATCATAGTCTTTCGGGTGAGACTTTAACCGAGGTCTTGTGTCGTTAGTTTACACCGTGCATGTAAAGGAACCAGAGGACACCCTGGTATGGGTCTCTGTCTGTATCATTACACTATCCTCTAAAAATCTAAAATGACTAATCTCTTCAGGAGGCGTCACTCATATGGGCAACCGGTAGTGATGATAAATAAACGTAGAACACGCGCATATGTCTTTAGTCGCCCAAAATGCATATATGTGGTGTCGACTTTAAATATACTTATAAATATAATGAGTTATATCTTTTGAGCTGAGTCATAGGCGATTGTCCAGTTTTATATATATATCCTAAAGCCCCGATTCGGTCTCTAAGTTAATTCTGTTGTTTCACATCTGTTTAAACAATCTAACCTGGTAAAATAGGAATTTTCGTTTTGTAGTGATACCACGTAAACGAAATTAACTTCTGCAAATTTCAGAATACATTTTCATGTAATTTCCAGGAATTTTACTGCTAAGAAAAGGGCTTGGAAATTTAATCTCTTAAAAGGAATATTTTGAATTTTTTTTTTATCGCAGGTGTTTCAGAAAAGCCTTGGTGCGAAGCAGCCAGTGTATGACAATGTGAATCGTGCTGGGCGTACCCTGAAGGAGCGGTCGCCGGACGAGGATATACCTGTAATCAGCGAGATGTTACACCAGCTTAAAATGAAATGGAACGGCATTTGTGGGAAATCTGTAGACAGGTAACTGTTATAAAATTCCAAAATATGTCGTTTAACATAACAATTAACCCTTTCGGACAGCCAATCTGTCCGATTAGCGCAGTTGTTAGATCGCTCGCTTCTCACCAATGCAACCCTGGTTCGATCCTCGGACCGGGAAGTATGCGAGATGGTACGGTGGTCGATGGATCAGACAGGTGGGTTTTCTCCGGGTACTCCGTTTGCCTCCCACATGAATGACCACATATACGCTTTCATCCGCGCCAACGAGAGTGATTGATATAAGTTGTTAGAATCATTGTAAAATAAATAAAAGTTTAAACTTTTTTTAATTAACCCTTTCCCCATCGAAGCGCCTCAGCATCATTACCGATTCCACATACATTGTCAAACATAGAAACACCGTTAATGTAATTCAGAAGAACATAGTGGATTCAACCAGTAAACATTTCCAGTAATCTTTCAAGTGGTCATGGTCGAGTGGTTACGGTTGTCGACTTCAATTCACTTGCTCCCCACAGCTGTAGGTTCAACTTAGAATTATTTATGTGAGGAAGCTATCCAGCTGGCTTGCAGAAGGTCGATGGTTCTACCTGGGTGTCTGCCCATTCCTGAAACCTTACCCAGATCGGCAACCAGTGTCTTCCTCCATCAGTAATAGCTGGAGAGTCACCATCAATTATGGCAAACTTTCAAGAGATTGCGTCATCTGATGACCGCTAGAAATCTGTCTTGAAGTGACTTGTTATTATTTCGTCAAATTATTTCATTTCCATGGGCCATAATACAATGTGGCAGTCGTGATAGCGCAGTGGTAGCTCGTTCTCTTCAGGTGCGCAAGGCCCAGAGTTCATGCCCAGCTGTAGCCATTACGATTGTGCCCTCAGGCAAATTCCACATTGCCTCTTCCCTCGTTGCGATTGATTCCATCAGGAATGACGGCCTCTGAGTGTTTAATATAAGTTGCAAGAATCGAGCTAAATTAAATGTTGTATTCACTAATACAATGAGAATTCCATTAAAACTATGTTGTCGCTCCCCGTCCCAATTCCAGGAAAAGCTTCAATGAAAATATGTTGTCGCTCCCCGTCCCAAATCCAAGCAAATCTTCAATGAAGAATTAATCATAATTGTTTGTATATTGTTTTTCAGACAACGGAAGTTGGAAGAGGCATTGTTGTTCTCTGGTCAGTTCAATGATGCACTACAGGCATTGCTGGACTGGTTAGCCAAGGTTGAGCCTGGACTGGGCGAGGACCAGATGGTTCATGGTGACATAGACACAGTCAACAACCTCGTAGAGGAACACAAGGTATGCCTAGTTACCGTAACCAACACGAACATAGTTAGCTGAAATTATAATGTTTCTTAGCAACCCACATCTGTACATTATGTCTCGACCACTCGCCAGTTCTATCAATATAATAAAAATGTTTTTGATGGCCGTTTAGATCAGGACTGTATTTGTTACAAAAGTAATCCTACCATTAGACACTCTAATTGTTCCTCGCGTTAATATATGCACTTCCGCTATACATATTTCAAACCATGAAAAGAAGTTGTATATATAACCGTACCCTATATATTACCGTACGCTATATATAACCATACCCTATATATTGCCATACCCTATATATTGCCATACCCTATATATTGCCATACCCTATATATAACCATACCCTATATATTGCCATACCCTGTATATAACCATACCCTATATATTACCGTACCCTGTATATAACCATACCCTATATATTGCCATACCCTATATATTGCCATACCCTATATATTGCCATACCCTATATATTACCATACCCTATATATTACCATACCCTATATATTGCCATACCCTATATATAACCATACCCTGTATATAACCATACCCTATATATAACCATACCCTATATATATTACCGTACCCTGTATATAACTGTACCTTACCGTACCCTATATATATATATAGCGTACCCTGTATATAACCGTACCTTACCGTACCCTATATATTACCGTACCCTATATATAACGTACCCTGTATATAACCGTACCTTACCGTACGTACCCTATATAATATGTACCCTGTATATAACCGTACCCTGTATATAACCGTACCCTGTAAAATTACCGTACCCTATATATTACCTTACCCTATATATTACCTTACCCTGTATATAACCGTACCCTATATATTACTGTACCCTGTATATTACTGTACCCTGTATATTACCGTACCCTGTATATTACCATACCCTGTATATAACCGTACCCTGTATATTACCGTACCCTGTATATTACCGTACCCTGTATATAACCGTACCCTGTATATTACCGTACCCTGTATATAACCGTACCCTGTATATAACCGTACCCTGTATTATATAATCGTACCCTGTATATTACCGTACCCTGTATATTACCGTACCCTGTATATAACCGTACCCTGTATATTACCGTACCCTGTATATAACCGTACCCTGTATATAACCGTACCCTGTATATAACCGTACCTTGTATATTACCTTACCCTATATATATTACCGTACCCTGTATATAACCGTACCCTGTATATTACCGTACCCTGTATATAACCGTACCCTGTATATAACCGTACCCTGTATATAACCGTACCCTATATATTACCGTACCCTGTATATAACCGTACCCTATATATTACTGTACCCTGTATATAACCGTACCCTATATATTACTGTACCCTATATATTACCGTACCCTATATATTACCGTACCTATATATTACCGTACCCTATATATTACCGTACCTATATATTACCGTACCTATATATTACCGTACCTATATATTACCGTACCCCGTGTATTACCGTACCCCGTGTATTACCGTACCCCGTGTATTACCGTACCCCATGTATTACCGTACCCCATGTATTACCGTACCCCATGTATTACCGTACCCCATGTATTACCGTACCCCATGTATTACCGTACCACATGTATTACCGTACCCATGTTATTACCGTACCCATGTATTACCGTACCCATGTATTACCGTACCCCAATATAACCGTACCCCATATATAACCGTACCCCATATATTACCGTACCCCATGTATTACCGTACCCCATGTATTACCGTACCCCATGTATTACCGTACCCATGTATTACTGTACCCATGTATTACCGTACCCTATTATTTCTATACCCCATGTATTACCATACCCCATGTATTACTGTACCCCATGTATTACCCTACCCCATGTAGTACCGTACACCATGTATTACCGTACATGTATTACCGTACCCCATGTATTACCGTACCCTTCCCATGTATTACCGTACCCCATGTATTACCGTACCCCATGTATTACCGTACCCGCATGTATTACCGTACCCCATGTATTACCGTACCCCATGTATTACCGTACCCCATGTATTACCGTACCCGCATGTATTACTGTACCCCATGTATTACCGTACCCGCATGTATTACCGTACCCCATGTATTACCGTACACCATGTATTACCGTACCCCATGTATTACCGTACCCATGTATTACCCTACCCCATGTATTACCCTACCCCATGTATTACCGTACACCATGTATTACCCTACCCCATGTATTACCCTACCCCATGTATTACCCTACCCCATGTATTACCGTACACCATGTATTACCCTACCTACCCCATGTATTACCGTACCTACCCCATGTATTACCGTACCTACCCCATGTATTACCGTACCTACCCCATGTATTACCGTACACCATGTATTACTCTACTCTTTGTGTCTTTATCAGGCATTCCAACAAGAACTAGGAGCAAGAGCCAACAATGTAGCATTTGTTCGGAAACGAGCCCGTGAGCTCTTGGACAAGTCTGAAGAGGACACGTCACAACAACAAGCTCAGCTAATTGAGCTCTCCACAATGTGGGATCGTGTATGTAAACTCAGCGTGAACAAGCAGGAGCGATTGGAGCAAGCTCAGAAACTGGTTAGTTTAACGTTTTGTTTTACTCCTTTGTTCAGAAGATGGTTATACCCATTAAACCACATAGGTTTTGTCCCGCTCCTCAATGTGACACTAAGAATGATATAATGTTATTGAAAGGCCAGTAATTTATGTTATTCACTGGTAAGTCGGGTTTTAAACAAGCATTTATCTACAGGTTTTACCAATTTCTTGGTAATAAGTATTTATTGGATGGCAATAGTGACTAACTGATTATATTAGCATCATGGACTAGCAGTCATCTTGCACTCGCCACTGTCTGCATTTCTGTCATACTGAGTGTGAAATATAATCCAATTAAGCTGTAGAATGTTGGTTGTTCTACCATGTTTCCTTGGAAACAATTTGACACCGAGTGGCTGCTAGTTCAACACTTCATTCCATGCACAAGTACCATATATTCCCAACCATAAGTCGATCTCGGCCATAAGTTGAGGTTCAAATATTTACTTGAAAATGCTGATTTTATGCTGAATCCTTCCATAAGTCGAGGGTACTTTGTGAACTATAACATTCATTATGACAATGATTTTTCTCTCTCATTTTTGAATGAAACTGAGGTAAATTTGAGATATCTGGACGACGTTATTCCATAACAAATCGTAAAAAAATAACCTGATGCACAACAATGAAGTTTGATTATCACCTTTTCTATCGTTTAAAATGTAAATAAATAATTGTCTTAAGCAAATTGTTATAATAAATCAAATAAAACAAACGGATATAAATAAAGTTGCAAAAAATAAAAAAAGTTCAACTCCCCCCCCAATTTTTTTTTTTTTTTTTTGTTGTTTATCGTCCATATGTCGACGTAGTACTGTCATCACATTTGTCAATGAGAAAAAGGTCGACTTATGGCCGGGTATATACGGTATACATACACGTAAGACGTGAATTTATAAATGCATATCCACATATACAAATCAATATTTAATTCAAAAATGCTAATTTGATCAATGACCTATTTAAAGGCTGAAGATTTCCACAAGAAGGCCCAGGGTCTGATTGTATGGTTGACGAGTGCTGAGAGACAACTGCGCTACAAAGGAGCGCTACCCGATGATGACGGCGAGATTATCAAACAGATCGAGGAACACAAGGCGTTCGAGGAGGAGTTTCTACGCCAGGAGGGGATACTACGGGAAACTCTCAACATCGGACAGGACATCATGAAGCGGTGCCATCCCGACGCAGTCTCCACGCTCAAACACTGGCTCTCGGTGCTTAAGTCTAGATGGGAGGAGGTGAGTGGCATCCGGTGGTCAGGGTGCTCGTGTTGGATGTTTGTAGTTATTGACGTCGTTGTTTGTCTTCTAATTTACTGGAACTGTCCCCGTATTAATGGGTGACTATGTACTAGACACGTTCATGGGCGACGATAAATAAATGTTTAATGAAACCAAATCAAAGGCGAGATTTGAAAGTCACTGGTATTCAGGTATCAAACATGTAATGTATGTCACAGTATTAAATGCATAGAAGGAATAATGGTATTAATGCTCTTATATGAATTGGCTAAGCCATCTGTTCTAAAAGTAAAGTAATGTGTTTATTTATTATAGTGTCACCCCTATTTAAAGTGCCAGCCATTTCTTACTTATGAAGTTATGAGACACCTCTTTTTATGAACATCAGTACTTCCCGAATCCTATGCTTGTATGCCAGCCGCGAGGCTGGTAGGCAATCGGTAACCGTTATAAAAATAGCTGGCGACTCACCAACCAGCCATATCAGGACGAACCCCTGACCAGATTCGAACCTTCGCTCCGTAGCCTTAACCACTAGGCCACAGAGACGGACATATCTGTGTAATGTACATTGGCCTAATTTCACGGCCGCATCCATGTAGTAATTGGCTTATTTTTATGGAAGCTTATTCTGTAGTTTAGCATTTTTGTCTCAATTTGGCTGCTCCATCAATTTCGCAAAAATAAAATGTCACTGAATATTTCGATAACCCTGGTGATTTCAATATCTTGTTGGACAACAATGTTGTTGTTTTAACATTTATGTATAATTTATGATCATTGTGTGATGAATACACATTGAAGCGCCCGGAATGATACCTTGATTACAGTAACCAAGATTTGTTCATATTTGTTAACAGGTTAGCAACTGGAGCCGCCAGCGAGGTACTAGATTGCGCGAAGGTCTGACGGCCTTGAGAAGGAACAACCAGTTACTGGAGGAGTTGATCGCATGGTTGAACGGTGCCGAGACCAAGCTCTTTAACGACAATGCTGAACCTATACCCGACGATGTGGAGGTTATCAACGATCTTATACGGGAACATCTTGTATGTAGTATTATACAGCGCTATTATATTTTACTCTGTTAGTTCTCCTTTTTGAGCGGCCGAATAGTTACAGTTGTTGGCCTCACATTACTTGCCTATCACCGCCCAAAGCTATACAGCTGGCTTGCTGTATGTGGTTCTACCGGGTGTCCGTCCGTGCCTCAAATACTGCTCAGATGGTCACCCGGGGACTTCGTCCACCAATAATAGCTGGAGAGTCGCTGTATGACCTAACCTGTTTGTGCGACTTTAGTCCCCAAAAACAAATTGACATGTCGCTCTTGTTGAATATTGTACGGAGACTGAAATAAAATTATTCTAATTGTATCGATTTAATCAAAAAACGATACTAGAAAATCAATTTGTGTACAAGTCCGCCTCCGTGGTCGAGTAGTTACGGTCGCTGACTTGTAGACCACTGTAACCTATCATCACTGATGGTCACGGGTTCGAGCCCCGCTCAGACCATGTCTCATTTATATGAAAAAGTTGGCAGTTTCTTATGAAGGTTGGTGCACACAATTACTGGTTAACCGCTGGAGCCTGCCCAGGAAAGGTGTTGTTAGATAAACTGCCCGCCGGCGATATAGCCCAAAATGGTGCTGATGCAGGCATAAAACCCGAAATATAACATATACTGTGTCAAAAAAGAAACGATACCTGGTGTTTATGTGTCTATAATTTCAACATTTATTAAGAAAATTCTTTGAAAATTCATAATATGATAGTCCAACATGTTTGAAAGAGGAGCACATAAAGCATAATGAGCCTCCGAAACTGTCTGCTGCGTGATGACGTAATTCGTCGGACAGGGGTCTAATGGAGTTTTCACACAGACGTCAATACCGAGTATGGGCACCATTTGCGTCTCTCACTGCAATGCACCGCCGTCGCATCGAACGGAAGAGTGTCTGAATCTCTTGCTGGTCAATATTTGTCCACTCCTGACGCAAAACATCCCTCAGTTGGTTTAACGTTACCGGCTGACGTCGTCTGAGCGGCGGTCTAACGTATCCCACAAATGTTCTATGGGTGACAAGTCTGGTGACAAAGCAGGCCACGGACAGGGTTTCAATATTGTTCTGCTCCAATAATGTGGTGGAAATCCGAGCAGTATGACACCTGGCGTTGTCCTGTTGGAACAGTGTGACGTTTCTGTTGGCGTTAAAGAACGGCACAACAACTGGCGCAAGGATCTCATCACAGTACCGCTGGGCGTTTAGGTTCCCGTCCACCACTAACAGTTCAGTGCGACTGCCGAAGGTGATACCGCCCCACGCCATAACGCTTCCGCCCCCGAACAGATCGACCTGACGTACACATGCGTCGGCGTAACGTTCACCGCGTCTGCGATATACCCGCTCTCTGCCATCCGCTCGATGCAAACAGAACCGCGATTCATCGCTAAACATCACCGAATTCCACTGTAACCCGAGTCCAGCGAGCACGTTCCGTCATCCATTCCCGCCGTACGTCACGGTGACGTCGTGTCAGGATGGGTCCAACGTATGGCCGATAGGCACGAATGCCACGTTCACCGAGCCGGTTCCTGACTGTTTGTGCACTGATGCGATTGTTGGTCATCCCAGGAGTAACGGCAGCTGTGTGCGTAGCAGGTAGGAACCGGTCACGTAAATGTGACGTCCGAATGTGACGGTACTGTTCACGCGTCGTCACACGTGGTCGACCAGATCTTGGACGGTCGTCCACCGATCCATGTGTTCGATAACGTCGAAGTAGACGTGTTATCGTGATCCGCGTAACCCCCGAGTCGATTTGCGACGTCACGCTGACGTAAACCGCCGTCAATCATGCCAATGGCACGCATTCTCTGATTGCGGTTTAGCCTAGGCATTTTGTTAGAGGTAACAATGGGTATGTAAGGTGTTTTTCCTCGATGATAATGCAATACCAGTACAATAAACCGGTTTTCCGATTTGTACATGTGTAGGAAGTTGTCTTTGTTGAGGAGCACGTGCAAATCGGAAATTCGGCGTTCCAGGATTATCGGGTGTTTATTTACCTGTGTTTATGGTTGGCTGACGTTGCAATAAGATACCCGGTACTGATACGTAATAATATATTAAACCTTTCTATGGTTTTATCCGTTTTACGTCATTTTTAGTTTGGTATCGTTTCTTTTTTGACTCGGTATATAACAATTTGTGTACAATATTTCAGCACAAACCATCGAGATAGGAGGAGCCTACTCGTGTGAGAACCAACATAATTCAATACAAACAGTTTGGTTTGGAGGGAGTTTAAGGATTAAGTGTGGTTTCACTGAACTTGCGTGCATACTGCATAGTAATATTAGATGCAACATGTTTGATAGTTATTGGTTTGTTATTAAAGGACTTCCAGAATGAGATGTCGGGCAAACAGTCGGAGATCAATCGGGTTACCAAGGGAGACCGTAGACAGAGGACCACGTCTCAGGCCGGTGAACCAGTCTCACACATTCCCACGTACAAAGCGTTGTCGGGCAGACGGACACCTACACCGGTGAAATATGGAACACCAAGGTAACCATACTCACTTCGTTTTAAATGATAGTCTTAGTATATTCTCCATTTTGAAGTTGATACGAAACAATTTTTGATATGGTCTGTGTGTAATATTTATAAAATATTTGCTTTACATTTCTGAAAATTTAAACATTGATGGTACTTTGCGCTTGATGAAGGTGGCCGAGTTCTTACGGTTGCTGACATCAAATCACTGGCCCCTCACCGCTTTAGGTTCGAATCCCACTGGTGGTGTCGAATTATTTTTATGTTAGGAAGTTATCCATCTGGATTGAGGATGGTTGGTGGTTCTCCACGGGTTCCCGTCCTTGCCTGCAATGCTTCTCTGATGGGCACCAAGGTTCTTCATCCACCAAAAAATAGATGGAGAGACTTCATCTGTTGGTGCGACATTAAACCCTCAAGTGGTCACGGGTTCGAGCCCTCTCAGGCCGTGTCTCATTTATATGAAAATGTTGGCAGTTTCTTACGGAGGTTGGTGCACCCAAGTACTGGTTAACTGCTGGAGCCTGCCCAGGAAAGGTGTTGTTAGGTAAACTGCCCGCCGGCGATATAGCCCAAAATGGTGCTGATGCAAGCGTAAAACCCGAAATTAAAAAAAATTAATTTATTAAACCCTCGAAACAAACAACAAACCTCTGGCCTGTCTTCGCAAAAGTAATTAGTAAAGAATTATGCACAAAAGTTAGATACTTATTGTATAAATAAATTCTGCGACATAACATGTTCTTGTGTCTGTTAGACGAGGCCGTGATGACGATGGTAGACGCACGCCCGAGACCCACTTCAAGAATCCGAGAGTAGGAGCCTTGTACAACAAGTGGCACCAGGTCTGGCTCAACTCCATGGAACGCCAGAGACGACTCCAGGAGGCCCTCGATTACTTCAATGAAGTATGTGTCTCTATATTCGCTAATCTATCAAACCTTCTAACCGATCAGTTTATGAAAACACTATTCCATACATTGAAGGATTAGTAAATATTTAATAAGCCTCTCGTCCGCCTCCGTGGTCGAGTGGTTAAGGTCGCTGACTTGTATACCACTGTAACCTATCATCACCGATGGTCACAGGTTCGAGCCCCGCTCAGGCCGTGTCTCATTTATATGAAAAAGTTGGCAGTTTCTTACGGAGGTTGGTGCACCCAAGTACTGGTTAACTGCTGGAGCCTGCCCAGGAAAGGTGTTAGGTAAACTGCCCGCCGGCGATATAGCCCGAAATGATGCTGATGCAGGCGTAAGACCTGAAATATAACATAAATATAACATATTAATAAGCCCCACCCCTACTGTTGTGAAGACAAGTAAATGGTTTACACAAATCCTGCAAGTTCATATATCTTACCTTTGGTTTAATTAACAAGTTTTATTGCATAATGTTGTCAGTATAATAAAATGCTCTATAAATGTATGAAAGCATAATTTTGTCACCTGTGATCCTCCATGGCCGAGTGGTTACGATCGTCGACTTCAAATCACTTGCCCTTCACTATAGGTTCGAATCCCAATGGGGGTATTGAATTATGTCAAGTGAGGAAGTTATCGGGCTGACTTGCGGTAGGTCCGTGGTTCAACCCGGGTGCCCACCCGTGCCGGAAATAGTGCTTAGAGGGACATCCGGGGTCTTTCTCCACGAGTAAAAGCTCGAGTCGCTATATGACCTAAACTGTTTGGTGCGACTTTAAACAATTATGTCACCTAAATATAGATCTGAGAACAACAAACGGTAGAAGGATAGACATGCCATGGCAGATGAAATAAAATATTGAATATCTAAATGCATCACGTGTTTAATAACCCTTAAAATGCTCAATAAATGTGAAGGAATGTGCAAACAACATAGATCGAGATCAACCGTGGTGCTATTGAATTGGGTTTTGTGAAATTACTATGTATAGATAGGGGCCTCCGTAGCCGTGTGGTTGCGTTTGGAACCTCCATGGCCGACTGGTTCTACCCGCATGCCTGAAATACTCGGAGTAGCACCCAGGCTTTTCCTCCACCAATAATAGCTGGAGAGTCGCCATATCATCCCTAAAAATAAACTATTTGCTATTATAGTCTACAACCGTTATGTCAAAGTCGGTTATGTCGAATTCTCCGGTTATCTCGAAGTCTGACCAATGTCTCGTTTCAGACACTATCATTGTACATATAACTGGCTCCGTTTATATCGAATTTCGTTAAAGTCAAACATCGGTTATGTCGAAGTATTTTGTAGACATTTGTTACAAAACATCGGTAACAGTGTAAATGGATAATTACTAGAAATAACACGAGAATAAATTTGCTTATGAATCATTGTCTTATATTTCATTTGAAGAAGATACACGCATAAAATGTCGTTAAATTAATCGATGTTTATTTTTAGTTGGAGAGAATGAAGAATTTCAAGTTTGATGATTGGAGAAAACGTTACCTGACCTGGATGCACCACAACAAGTCCAGAATCATGGACTTCTTCCGTCGCCAGGACCGCGACAGAGACGGCAAGGTGACGAGGGGCGAGTTTATCGAAGGCATCATGATGTCAAGTAAGAAGCTTCGACATTTACCATGGTCGAGTCGTTATGGTCGGTGACTTGTATATCACTGTAACCTATAATCACTGATGGTCATTGGTTCGAGCCCCGCTCAGGTCATGTCTGTTTATATGAAAAAGTTGGCAGTTTCTATGGAGGTTGGTGCAACAAGTACTGGTTAACCGCAGGAAAGGTATTGCTAGGTAAACTGCTCGCCGGCGATATAACCCAAAATGGTGCTGATTCAGGAGTAAAACCCGCACAAACAAAACAAACAATTGACATTTACACATTGTTCTTTAAAGCGACATTTTATTACAAAAAGCCTAAAAATGCACATTTTCACGTATGAATAAACATTGCTACTACATATTATTCTTCAATAAACAAGGTTTCGAAAATAAAAGTATGAATTTCTGAAACGGTTAACACGACCCGGAAGGGATATGTGCTTAATACTCATTCCTACTATGCAGGGGAGGTAATTGTGTCATACTGCCGGTTAGATGTTGGTTAATTCAGATTCCTCCGAATTACTATGTGCAGCTGCAAAGGGTGAGATAGAAGAATAACTTTGTACGAACACTTTGTGATCATTGATACCACATCTTTATTCATGATTTCACGTGCTATGTCGTGTATTATTTTAGAACTTCCTTATGTAAATTTGTTATGTCCACAAACTTCGATGTGTACAATGTTTGTTTATTAGTTGAAATACTCTGTTTCTGTTGCAAATATGGGGGGGGGGGATTATACAATTTATTGAAAATTACATTCTAAGACATTTTCGTTTTTTCCCACCTATAGTGTCGCTTTAATGTTATCTTGAGATTTTTATACAATGAAACCTGTGTATAAAGACACACACAATGGAATTGCAAAACCTTGTTCTTATTGATGTTATCAGAAAATGCTTAAATGCATTGTAGATCAATATAGCGGCCTTTGGAAACCAATGTTTAACACTTTCGTTCATACAGATTTACGTTAATATACTATTATATCTCCGTACAAACGACAGCCATTTAACCCTTTCCTTCATAGAGATTTACGTTAATATACTATTATATCTCCATACAAACGACAGCCATTTAACCCTTTCCTTCATAGAGATTTACGTTAATATACTATTATATCTCCGTACAAACGACAGCCATTTAACCCTTTCCTTCATAGAGATTTACGTTAATATACTATTATATCTCCATACAAACGACAGCCATTTAACCCTTCATACAGATTTAGGTTAATATACTATTATATCTCCATACAAACGACAGCCATTTAACCCTTTCCTTCATAGAGATTTACGTTAATATACTATTATATCTCCATACAAACGACAGCCATTTAACCCTTTCCTTCATACAGATTTACGTTAATATACTATTATATCTCCATACAAACGACAGCCATTTAACCCTTCATACAGATTTAGGTTAATATACTATACTGAACCAAATAAGAAACTTTCGCAAAGTAGGTCTTAAACTTATAAGGTTAAATACAACATGTAGAAAAATGTGTATATGTAGTAGTTTACACTGACGTCCTACTTTGGGAAATCGGTCAGATAATCACCTCATGTCGAACAATATCGTCTGTTTTGACAAAACCTCCATTTTCACGTGCACGCACAGGGTGGACATATCTGGTTTACATGTGTTAACTTTTTTCACTGCAAGTTATTGCACTTGACGACTACAGTCATAAAAATACCTAAACACCTTTATATCGATACAATTTGGGCAAAATTTCGATGCCTCGAATTGCGAAACATTTAAGAGAGAGAGCCGTTGGGATGCTGGAGGCAGGAGCTTCAACGGAAGAGGTTGAGACCGGAAGCACGGAAGATCTTCCACGTAGCGGTAGACCACGTGTAACCACGCCGGCGCAAGACCGCTATATTTTGAACCAACATTTACGAAATCGTTTTTTAACTGCGACAGCTACAGCGTCTGTCACCCCAGGTACTTATAACCCCAGGATTTCCGCTCAAACCGTACGAAATCGTTTGGCTGAGAACAATTTACGTGCACGTCATCCCTACGTCGGAACAGTATTAACGGATCATCATCGCCATGACAGGCTTCAATGGGCTGATAGACACATCAACTGGACAAGGCAAGACTGGTGGACGATTCTTTTTTCAGATGAATCCAGGTTTGCATTGTCCAATAGTGATGGTCGGATCAGGGTCTACCGACGTAGGAATGAACGTTACGCTGACTGTTGCGTTCTTCAGCGGGATCGTTTTGGCGGTGGGGGTTCCGTGATGGTCTGGGCCGGAATAAGTTATGGGTATCGTACCCAATTAGTGGTCATTGATGGCAATTTGAATGCTCAAAAGTATAGAGACCGTGTCCTTGCCCCACACGTTGTTCCTCTCTTACAAAATCACGGCGTTATTTCTGTGTTTCAGCAAGACAACGCCAGACCTCACGTCGCCCGTGACAATATCCAGTTCTTGCGAAACAACAATATTGATTTCATAGACGACTGGCCCTCAAAAAGCCAGGATCTAAATCCCATCGAGCACCTTTGGGATAATCTTGACACACGTGTACGGCAACGTCAAAATCCGCCTGGTAACGTCAATGAGCTCCGTGACGCTTTGCTAGAAGAGTGGAATAATATACCCCAGGCTCAAATTAATAATCTCATCCACTCAATGCGTCGTCGCTGCCAAGCTGTTAGCAATGCTCGCGGTGGGCATAATCGTTCCTAAAGCAAAAAAAATTGAATCGACACCTACCTCAAATGAAATTGATAATTTTCAGACTGTAAATGAACTTTGATGAATTGATTTTAAATTATTGTGCAATAACAAATACGAATAAAAACTGTTAATATACACATATGTGGAAACAGTCCCATTGAAGTCTCGCGAAAGTTTCTTTTTTGGTTCAGTATATTATATCTCCATACAAACGACAGCCATTTAACCCTTTCCTTCATAGAGATTTACGTTAATATACTATTATATCTCCATACAAACGACAGCCATTTAACCCTTCATACAGATTTAGGTTAATATACTATTATATCTCCGTACAAACGACAGACATTTAACTCTTTCCTTCATAGAGATTTAGGTTAATATACTATTATATCTCCATACAAACGACAGCCATTTAGTTATCATGCAGTGGATAAGTAGTCGCCATAACTATCCCACCTTCATAGATATTACTGGAACTACACGAGATTCTGGCCTTTATTATGAGCATTGGTTTGGCTACTACATTGTCAATGTATGTCGTATTGGTAATGGCATCAAGAGATGCTTCTATGATGGAAAGGGTTAATTAACCGTTTGCCAGCTAGCGGCAGATAAAATCACTCTTGTAAACAGCATAGAGCCAGATCAGATGCTGCTGATCTGGATCTATGTTGTTTGTAAATGTGATTTTATTTACTCAGCAGGCAAAGGGTTAAAGAGTGGTCTTTATTTCGAGGATTTCTTCTAGCACATATTTAAGAGTCTTTATAAATATAGTATATTGTTTATTTATACATTTCCATACCATTTGTTGTCTTCTAGAATTCCAAACAACACCGATGGAAATGGATGCGGTCGCTAACATATTTGACCGAGATGGTGATGGATTTATAGATTACAATGAGTTCGTCTCGGCGCTCCGACCCAACAGAGACGTAAGCAGTATTCTATATTCTGTATACAGCGTTCATTTGTTAAAATACTCAATGTGGCATTTTTTGAAGTGCAGTTTTGATGATGCACCTTTCTCACAGCTCATGTCAAATTAAAGAAAAACGTTGTTACCAATGGCGCAGTATCAGGTTTGATCAGATCCTGTTCCAACTTTTTTTCTTCTGAAAATTGTTCAAGAAAAGAAACTGTTGACCTCATAGTTATTTAAGGGTTTTGTACATTACCGACTAATGGTACATTTGATTACTACTGTTTGTGCAAGCTAAGTTTCAAGTTGTTTAAAGCAGATTAGTAATCGATATATGATATATAACTTGGATAAAGAGGATAACGTACTGATGCAGGGCAATAGGGCAACTAGAAATGTGAATTCCTGACAAAATCACAGATAAAACTTACAATGTTGACATCATAATAGAACTACTTTTACTGGCTTTGTAATAGGGAAGTTTTCTTGGAAATTGCATGGGATATTTTTATATTGTAAGGCACCCTGTTATAGAGAACATCATTCTGTCTTACAATTCTATGTGAGAGTATTTACTGAACCTATTCCCTGTAATTAAAGGTCGGTCGAAGACAAGCCTGTACAAAGAATAGAGGCGAGAGATCTGCATCTTATTTGGCCATTTTGTTTCATAATAATTGTGCATTGACATTCTAACAAAGATTTCAATGTGTTTAACCAAAAAAAACATTATTATATAAAGTATATACTATTATAAAGCAAATATTCTTCAGAAAAGCAATGAATACCGAGTAATTCCATGTGAACATTTACTTATTTCTAATGTCACCTTTTAGAAGTTTGCCTAGAAAAAACATTTATATCTAGATTTATTCTTAGAAATATTTATTACCGTAGTTCATCTCTTTGTTTACATTTTCTCTCTTTCTGATTAATTAATAATATTGGGTTTACAATACATGTATGTTTGCTTGAAGAAATTGTAACGTAATTAATTAATTAATAAGATTGGGTTTACAATACACGTGTATGTTTGCTTGAAGAAATTATAACGTAATTAATTAATTAATAAGATTGGGTTTACAATACACGTGTATGTTTGCTTGAAGAAATTATAACTTTTAATTGGCATCTGTTGAAAATTTATAAATATGAAGAAGAGGTTTTATTTGCATACCGGTATAAACCCACAGATGGGTCATTTACAAGCAACAGTTTAACAAATATGTAATGGACTTGTTTAATTAGTTGATTGCTGCTCAGCCTTCGTGGTGAAATTAATACAGTGTCCGCCTTGTAACTGAGAGGTTGTGAGTTTGAACCCCGTCAGGACCCTGGTGGTTGTGTCCTTGGGCAAGATTATTAGATCCACGTTGCCTCTTCTCTATCCCTCATGACGGTGGATTCCATCGGGAATGAGGTCTCTAGCGCGCTTAATGTTTGTAAAAACTTGTTTCGCAATCATTTTATCAATTAGTATGTATAAGTTGATTCCACTATTTTGAACTGGCACCCTTTTCTAAGAATAATTATTTCTACATTTAAACACCCACATACAAAACCATACCCTGTATACTGGAATTGCTGGTTATTAGATTACACAAATTTATTTTAGCTCGATTGCGAAACAAGTTCTTACAACTGATATTAATCGCTCTCGAGACCTCATTCCTGATGGAATCCATCGCCATGAAGGAGAGAAGTAGAGGCAACGTGGAATTTAAATGCCTTGCCTAAGTGCACAATCTTAACAGCTCCAGCGGGGCTCGAACTCCTGGCCTTTCACTCCTGAAGCGAC
This sequence comes from Archivesica marissinica, assembly GCA_014843695.1. Taxonomy (NCBI): domain Eukaryota; kingdom Metazoa; phylum Mollusca; class Bivalvia; order Venerida; family Vesicomyidae; genus Archivesica; species Archivesica marissinica. Next base: position 56,668,259 of record CM026397.1, on the reverse strand, counting down.
TGCGCTATCACGACTTCCACGTTATGCATGTATTATGGGGAGGATTGATCACTTAGCTTTCTGCTTTAAAGGGCCATATTGTACGTACAATGTAAAAGGGCCCACAAGTTGTAGGGATATTTATTCTAGTCACGCTGGGAATCTGGTACACATGTACGTCTATTTATACTCTACCTGTTCCATGTTTGTGATGTTTCATTTGTTTCATACTAATAAATACAAACACATTTTATTTAAAGTAGTTTGTGTATACTATTGTTGGCTATTGCATGTATATTTATATGTTTCATTAGGTTTATGTGGCTGTCATTTTTATTTGATTGTTTACGCTAATGCTACCAGCTGTATGTACACTAGTGGTACAAGCTGTACGTACACTAGAGGTACAAGCTGTATGTACACTAGAGGTACAAGCTGTATGTACACTAGAGGTACCAGCTGTATGTACACTAGTGGTACCAGCTGTATGTACACTAGTGGTACCAGCTGTATGTACACTAGAGGTACAAGCTGTATGTACACTAGAGGTACAAGCTGTATGTACACTAGAGGTACCAGCTGTACGTACACTAGTGGTACCAGCTGTACGTACACTAGTGGTACCAGCTGTACATACACTAGAGGTACAAGCTGTATGTACACTAGAGGTACCAGCTGTACGTACACTAGTGGTACAAGCTGTATGTACACTAGAGGTACAAGCTGTATGTACACTAGAGGTACCAGCTGTACATTAGAGGAAGTATAAATTGTACCGCACTGCAGAAAATTGGTTCATTTACAGTAGTGTAAGGAGAATATATATCCAAGTATGGATTCGTATGTCCAACCTATCGAGCATGTACGGATCTGTATATCCAACCATACAGGTATGTACGGATCCCTATACTAGATGTCCCATATATGGAACCGTACACTCGGGTATATGGACTCCGTATGCACACACGTTTATATGGAACAATTACATGCAATTTTTGGCTGTCAATGTTTGCTACTATAGGCTATTATAGCATATTGTTGTACATTGTTATTTTATGCCGGAGCGGACAGACGGCTTAACGTATATGGTACATGTTACGGGTGCACTGCACAAGTTAATACCTGCATAGTCTGGAATGCGTTATCTGCAATGGCCTTGAACTTTACATTTAAATTTCAGTCTAGCTATATTCGTTTCATGTCTTCTAATGCAAAAAACTATGTATATCTTGCCTGACGGAACTTCTTGTTTCGTAATACTAATGTATCTTGTTCATTAGGCCAATGCTATAACAGTTTTGTTTCCTTTTCCCCTGGTGCCATGAATGAAGCCTTGATGAAAGGTGGATTGGGAAGAGAGTAAGATTATAAAGATGTATACAGTCAAACATGTCTTAAAGCAGCCAGCCAAGGGAGTCAGATAAGGTGGCTGCTTAATAGAGGTCAAATATATAATAAAACAACCAATTGGGAATCTGGAAACAGGCTGCTTAATACAGGTTGGCTGCTTACTAGAGGTGACCACTAACACAGGTTTGACTGTATTCTATGTACCAGCTATGTATATAGAGTCGTGTCCACATGTCTATAGGTATATTGTTACATAGTGTCTGAGCATATAAAGCCTTCATCAACATATATACTATATAGAGTCATGTCTATAGATGCATTGTTACATAGTGTCTGAGCATATAAAGCCTTTATCAACATATATACTATATAGAGTCATGTCTATAGATGCATTGTTACATGGTGTCTGAGCATATAAAGCCTTCATCAACATATATACTATATAGAGTCATGTCTATAGATGCATTGTTACATAGTGTCTGAGCATATAAAGCCTTTATCAACATATATACTATATAGAGTCATGTCTATAGATGCATTGTTACATAGTTCTGAGCATATAAAGCCTTTATCAACATATATACTATATAGAGTCATGTCTATAGATGCATTGTTACATAGTGTCTGAGCATATAAAGCCTTTATCAACATATATACTATATAGAGTCATGTCTATAGATGCATTGTTACATAGTGTCTGAGCATATAAAGCCTTCATCAACATATATACTATATAGAGTCATGTCTATAGATGCATTGTTACATAGTGTCTGAGCATATAAAGCCTTTATCAACATATATACTATATAGAGTCATGTCTATAGATGCATTGTTACATGGTGTCTGAGCATATAAAGCCTTTATCAACATATATACTATATAGAGTCATGTCTATAGATGCATTGTTACATAGTGTCTGAGCATATAAAGCCTTTATCAACATATATACTATATAGAGTCATGTCTATAGATGCATTGTTACATGGTGTCTGAGCATATAAAGCCTTATCAACATATATACTATATAGAGTCATGTCTATAGATGCATTGTTACATGGTGTCTGAGCATATAAAGCCTTCATCAACATATATACTATATAGAGTCATGTCTATAGATGCATTGTTACATAGTGTCTGAGCATATAAAGCCTTTATCAACATATATACTATATAGAGTCGTGTCTATAGATGTATTGTTACATGGTGTCTGAGTGTATAAAACGTTTCTCAACATATATACTATATAGAGTCGTGTCCAAATGGCTATCGGTTTATCGTTACATGGTGAGACCAGTGTCTTCGGTTGTAAAGCTTTTTCTCAGATCTCAAACTCCAAGTTTATTCGGAGATTTACTTCCAGCTGAACCAATCAGCAGCTTGTAGCTTGTTCCGGAGAATGAGATTTGATGCAAGTTTTATAACCTCCAACCCAGGTGTGGTCTAGACGGGTAAAGGGAAACAAAGCGTGTTTTATCTTGTTGGCCTATCTGTTTGACCTGTCTGAATGCGGCATTTAGAGCTTCTACCTTTACACCATGTATATTTCTCCACAGAAAACTAGAGGCACATACAACAAGGTAAAGGTTTCATAGTTAACCAGTTGCAGGTTGTCACGAAAACAACTCCTTTAATTCCGAGAATCGTCCACGACGACATTCACTCTCTCTCCGTTTGAAATGTTTTGCCTCGTTTACCAACCCGTCTGCTTGAGCACTTTGATTACGAGCATGTCCCTGCTCATGAGCATGTAGACTTTCGAGCATGTATTTTGTTTGCATGCTTTACAAGTAGTGAGTTGAATAGATGATATAATGGCAGTATTTGGATCTGCTAACACAACAGGTTCTTTCTTGCCTCTAAAAACGTTATGCGTTGAACATTGAAAACGATACTGGCGCAAGTTTGCACACAATCCACGTTACTTCTTCCTTTCCGATACATTGTGTGAATTGATCCCCGAGTGTTTTTTTGCGCTACAGTAACGTGTAAATTCCGTATTTTTTCTAAATATTAATAGATATTTATTGTTACGATTGTGCCCTTAGGCAAGGCATTTAAGTTCCACGTTGCCTCTTCTCTCTCCCTCGTGGCGATGGATTCCATCAGGAATGAGGTCTTGAGAGTGATTAATATAAGTTGTAAGAACTTGTTTCGCAATCGAGCTAAAATAAATTTGTATATAAACATTTATTTAATGATGAAATAAAAATGAAACGGTGTAAATATCAATTTCTGTCCACACTGATTTAATCCTGTGGTTCCCATATGCCACAATGTCCAAAGAAACACCAAATAACAGCAGAGTTAAATGTAACTATTGGAAACTGGACAAACTACTTTCTGCAGTAATACAGGGAAATAGTAACAACATGTTTAGATAATGGCCTCTAATCTGTGCCAAAACACATGTACAGTCATCGATTACTCTCGGTGGTGTTAGTGAATGCGAGGCAGAAATAGACGGTTGGTGTTAGCAGAAATAGACGGTTGGTGTTAGCAGAAATAGACGGTTGGTGTTAGCAGAAATAGACGGTTGGTGTTAGCAGAAATAGACAGTTGGTGTTAGCAGAAATAGACGGTTGGTGTTAGCAGATCTAAATGTGACCATGTATTTGTTGTCTGCTATTTATTACAAATCTTAATGTAGGGCTATGCAGCTTCAGCCGTTTGGCTTATCACAGACGCATTCTTACTTTATAGTACATTATTTTCACAGATTTTCAGTTTTTTTCATGATTACAGGTAACGAGGACTGTCCCTATCATAGAATTGTAATGTGAAAAATGTCATAAAATCCAATTTATTTGACTAAAATACGTTCAGAAAACAAACACTTTTCAAATTCTGAATTCCAATATTTTTTTTTAATTAACGCCTCACCCCCTCCCCCCCCCCCCGATTTTACTGACCCCCACATAACTCTGTGACGGGCCAGTAGCAAACCCAATAACTACGGTAATAATACAAAAATGTCATTATCGTAATATTTGTCCTTGGTGTGCCCAGTCTATTCATTCTAAATACATCGCATATTAAAGCATTTCGAGGGTGGTTGCATGCTTGTCAAAAGCTGAATCACTAGTTCGAGTCACGAAAATATTATCTTGAGAATTCACCACGCTCTACGGTGCATCATTGGAAACGATTTCATCGACTTTAGTTTTGATTTCACCCAATTATATATTATTTAGGATTCTGGTAATTTTGAATTGGGATCGAGGCTTTACAGTAGCTTAAAACTCTTGGCCTGATACTCGAAAACAATTCTAGCATAGATATGGTAAACATAGAGGAATCTAACTGGTAGTTTTATAGAAAACTTTAGTTTAACCCATTTCATTCGGGATACCGTTCAAACAGTATTTGCAAAGAACATAGAGCCAGATCAGTCGCCACGGAAATTGCCGTCTGGTCAGATTCTATGCTGTTTGCTATTCAGATGATCTTGCCAATACACTTGGCTATGTAGCAAACAACATAGATCCTGATCAGCACGCAGCGTCACGCTGCGGCTGATCTGGATCTATGTTGTTTGCAAAAGCCTTTAAATGTATCCAGAATGAAAAGGGTTAACAATTAGACTTGAATAAATAATTTAGCCGCATTTGATTCCAGTGTTGCACCAACATCAATCCATGTTCCGCTTAAAACCCAATCTAACGAGATTAATACAAGATGGTTGAAACTTGTGGTTTAATGTTATCTCTTTGCATGCTGGGTAAAATAAAGTCTATAAATAGTTCAAATAATTGTAGCAGATGACAATTTATTAATGTGTATTTCTCATTTCTAACTGAAAATTCTGGAAATATGTCGTGGAATAACGGCATAATTCTAATGAAATTTCGTGACATATTTGACTGTTATTTTCTCCGCTAGCATGCAAAGAGTTATCCGTACTATGATTCATTCAATATGTTATAATCAAGCACTCCAGTCCGGAGTTCGAGCACCGCTGGAGCCATTACGATTGTGCCCTTAGGCAAGGCATTTAATTTCCACATTGCCTCTTCTCTCTCCTTCATGGCGATGGATTCCATCAGGAATGAGGTCTCGAGAGTGATTAATATAAGTTGAAAGAACTTGTTTCGCAATCGAGCTAAAATAAATTAGTATAAACTTTAATCAAGCACTTCTAATCAATCGGTGTATAATTCGCTAATTCAGTTTAATTCTTCTTCTACCCTTGGTATTATAAAATGCAACAGTGATTTTCCACAGGAAAGAATTAATATATTACTGCAAGCTGTCGGCTCAGTGTTAAACTGCTCTATCTGGCGTCTTGATCTATGTGCAGTAAGAACAGTCCTGCGATAAGCTCACAGAATCTATTTTTTTTATTCAATGTACGACAGTAACGAGTAGATAATTATAGATTTTCAGTAGATAGATTTTTAACAATTCTAATATTTACGCTAACCTAGACTTTGGTTAGTTCTACCTGGCTAGACTCGATGCTTCTGTATGTCCAAGTCGGTTGTGCTAGTTAGTTACTAGTTTGTTACTCTTTGTTGTTTTGTTTGTTATACGTGTAGTTCTGTGTAAAAATGTCTCTTTAACCCTTTCAACACCACAGACCTCTATATAGGCTTACAAAAAGTGTAGATCCAGATGAGCCGGCTCGGGACGAGCCGTCTCATCAGGATCTGCACTTTTTGCCAGTGATAGGACTATTTTTAGACATAATTACCCATTTTGATAAATGAACTTGTCCAAATGTGATTTTCTGATTTATTTATTGGTTTATGAATATCATGGACCAGTCCATGTCAGTTACTTGGTGTTGAATGGGTTAATAACGAGTAGGGAGAATAGAATTTATTTTGCGCTCATTACATGTATATTCTGGAAAACTCGAGACAACTTTGTGAGTTTGACAATCCCCGACAATTACTTTGCATACATGTGCAGTATCATCGTTAGGGTGTATATATGTATATATTGAACAAGGAAATTTGCGTTGGGTGTCGTTAAGACTTCAAATCACTTGCCCCTCACCACTGTAGGTTAGAATCCCACTGGGGGTGTGGAATGCTTCCATGTGAGGAAGCTATCCAACTGGCTTGTGGAAGATCGACGGTTCTACCTGGGTGCCCCCTCACCACTGGGGGTGTGGAATGCTTCCATGTGAGGAAGCTATCCAACTGGCTTGTGGAAGATCGACGGTTCTACCTGGGTGCCCCCTCACCACTGTAGGTTAGAATCCCACTGGAGGTGTGGAATGCTTCCATGTGAGGAAGCTATCCAACTGGCTTGTGGAAGATCGACGGTTCTAACTGGGTGCCCCCTCACCACTGTAGGTTAGAATCCCACTGGGGGTGTGGAATGCTTCCATGTGAGGAAGCTATCCAACTGGCTTGTGGAAGATCGACGGTTCTAACTGGGTGTCGTCCGTGCCTGAAATACTGCTCGGAGGGGCACCCGCAGTCTTCCGCCACCATTAATAGCGTACTGCTCGGAGGGGCACCCGCAGTCTTCCGCCACCATTAATAGCGTACTGCTCGGAGGGGCACCCGCAGTCTTCCGCCACCATTAATAGCGTACTGCTCGGAGGGGCACCCTCAGTCTTCCGCCACCATTAATAGCGTACTGCTCGGAGGGGCACCCGCAGTCTTCCTCCACCATTAATAGCGTACTGCTCGGAGGGGCACCCGCAGTCTTCCTCCACCATTAATAGCTGGAGAGTCGCCATATAATCTAAGCTGTAGGCGCGGCTTTTAACCCCCAAAACAAACAAGGAAATAGGGGGTTCTGAAAGGATGACCTTTGTAATGTAGAGAAATAATAACTCGTATCAAGGAAATTAGACCTTAGATCAAAGGGTACAGTTTGCATTGTAGCATTTGTGCTACTGCATATACCTGTACAATGTATTTGCCAATGTATGATCGCATCAGTTAAAATCGACGATTAGTGATACCTTTATGTTCTGTCAAAAATACATGAGAGGGGCCTCCATTGCCAAGTGGTTAATATCATTGACGTCCGACCCACCGCCGTATATCTTTATGGATGTACGTTGAAGTCTCGTATATCTTTACTGTGTTGAAATACCTGACATAAATTGTTCTGTCCTAAAATAACCGACGTATGTTTTGTATGTCAAATCTCTATTGCATGTCCTACACCAAACCCTACCTGTTCATCCAGCACATACTGATTTGTGGGCATATTTAATCTGATATAAACAATTTCAGGTAAGTTATTCAGATTGTACTAAATGCTGCAAAAGGAAATCTTCATATTTGGCAAATACATTACATTATAACCCATTTTGAACAGGAGTTTGCTTCAAATACCATATGTTGCATTTTCACTCGGATCCTGTGAATGATGCAATGTGTTGCTGTGTTTTCAGCCGGAACCCGTGAATGATGCAGAGATGATCCAGGATGAGGTGAAGCGCCAAGTCCACAAATGTACATGCGTGAAACAATACAGAATACACAAGATCGGCGAGGGCAAATACAGGGTAGGATTGATTAAAATAATACATGGTTTGTTGCAAACCTCTCATGACTCTCTGCATGAATATGTTCTTCATTGTGTACCAAGCATGCTGCTGATGCTCTCGTCACTTCTTCCTGTATGAGGACTATGCAGGTGCTCTTTAGATGTTAAAATACACGTTAGTAGTTTAGTTTAATCATATTTTATTGCTCGATTCGTTTTACATATACCGGTACATATGAATACAAAACATGACAAATTAAATAAAGGCAAAAGAGTCAGGCTTCAAGTTCTAGCGACATTAGTTTCGACCCTTCCCGCAAAAGGGAAAACTCTTTAGTATTGCCCCTAATGAAAGGGCCAATCATTATTGACATGTAACCCATTCTTTGTGTGAACGTCAGCAAGCCTCTTGTTCTTCATTGTGCACCAAGCATGCCACTGAGCTCTCGTCACTTCTTCTTGTATGAGGACTATGCAGGTGCTCTTTAGATGTTAAAATACTCGTTTTTATTGTATTATTGCATCTTATGAACAATAGCCAATCATTTCTGACATGTGTCCGGCAGCAACCCTCTCAATCCTAGCATTAATGCCAGGCACCAGGGTGATGCTCGATCTGTGACCACTATTTAACTTTTGTTTACAAAACTGGCCATATTGACCCAAACCTTCAACTGCCCGTCATTACGACACAATTCTAATGAAGTTGCACAACATATTTGACTGTTATTTTCACCGCTGGCTTGCTGAGAGTTAGGATCAAGTAATGGGTTTGAAATGATGTAGTTGTTTACACAGTTTGGTTTTTGCAATTCATGACTGTTGTGTACACGACGACGTTTATGAAATGATGTAGTTGTTTACACAGTTTGGTTTGTGTAATTCATGACTGTTGTGTACACGACGACGTTTATGAAATTATGTAGTTGTTTACACAGTTTGGTTTGTGTAATTCATGACTGTTGTGTACACGACGACGTTTATGAAATGATGTAGTTGTTTACACAGTTTGGTTTGTGTATGTAATTCATGACTGTTGTGTACACGACGACGTTTATGAAATGATGTAGTTGTTTACACAGTTTGGTTTGTGTAATTCATGACTGTTGTGTACACGACGACGTTTATGAAATGATGTAGTTGTTTACACAGTTTGGTTTGTGTAATTCATGACTGTTGTGTACACGACGACGTTTATGAAATGATGTAGTTGTTTACACAGTTTGGTTTGTGTAATTCATGACTGTTGTGTACACGACGACGTTTATGAAATGATGTAGTTGTTTACACAGTTTGGTTTGTGTAATTCATGACTGTTGTGTACACGACGACGTTTATGAAATGATGTAGTTGTTTACACAGTTTGGTTTGTGTAATTCATGACTGTTGTGTACACGACGACGTTTATGAAATGATGTAGTTGTTTACACAGTTTGGTTTGTGTAATTCATGACTGTTGTGTACACGACGACGTTTATGAAATGATGTAGTTGTTTACACAGTTTGGTTTGTGTAATTCATGACTGTTGTGTACACGACGACGTTTATGAAATGATGTAGTTGTTTACACAGTTTGGTTTGTGTAATTCATGACTGTTGTGTACACGACGACGTTTATGAAATGATGTAGTTGTTTACACAGTTTGGTTTGTGTAATTCATGACTGTTGTGTACCGACGTTTATGAAATGATGTAGTTGTTTACACAGTTTGGTTTGTGTAATTCATGACTGTTGTGTACCGACGTTTATGAAATGATGTAGTTGTTTACACAGTTTGGTTTGTGTAATTCATGACTGTTGTGTACACGACGACGTTTATGAAATGATGTAGTTGTTTACACAGTTTGGTTTGTGTAATTCATGACTGTTGTGTACCGACATTTATGAAATGATGTAGTTGTTTACACAGTTTGGTTTGTGTAATTCATGACTGTTGTGTACACGACGACGTTTATGAAATGATGTAGTTGTTTACACAGTTTGGTTTGTGTAATTCATGACTGTTGTGTACCGACGTTTATGAAATGATGTAGTTGTTTACACAGTTTGGTTAGTGTAATTCATGACTGTTGTGTACACAACGTTTATGAAATGATGTAGTTGTTTACACAGTTTGGTTTGTGTAATTCATGACTGTTGTGTACCGACATTTATGAAATGATGTAGTTGTTTACACAGTTTGGTTTGTGTAATTCATGACTGTTGTGTACACGACGTTTATGTTATATACATGTTAAACATATCTTCTGTCTTCTTTAGTTTGGAGATTCCCAGAAGCTGCGTTTGGTGCGTATTCTGCGTAGTACCGTGATGGTACGTGTGGGCGGAGGATGGATGGCACTCGACGAGTTCCTGGTAAAGAATGACCCGTGTAGAGGTACGTTAAGTTTCTTTCAAGTTTCTATGGTAACACAAGTCGCTACCATTTCTTGTGGTATAGCGTTTTAAAAGTTATATCTGGTGCTTCACCAAGAGCCAGAAACGAGTGTCGTCACGGTGGAATAGATTTTCATTTTACTCTAAAACGGGTAGTTAAAAACCAGGTTAGTTTCTTGTGCTGTAGTGAGTTGGTGCTTGCTCAAGTGTGTGTGTACTCTGCAACATGGCAACACTGGTCTGTAGTAGTAGGCTTAATGTACTGTATATAAATTATTTATTTTAACAACATAGTTAAACCTTGTCTAATTGATGGGAGTGGGTGGGGACTTGAGATCAAAGATTAGGCTTCAACTTTATGTGATAGGTGTAGCTATCCTAAGGCGTGAGTGACATTCTTCACATCACATAATTTTAACACTTAACCTGCCAATCACAACTAAATTCACTCACTTTTGCAAACAGCATAGAGCCAGATCAATGTGCCGTCTGATCAGGCTCTATGCTTTTTGCTATTCGGATAGTGGAGCTTAAAACACTTGTCTGAATAACAAGCAACATAGATCCTTATCAAACGCGGTGTTACACCGCGGCAGATCTAGATCTATGTTGTTTGCACATTCGGCAGGGTATGGTTTAAGCTACTACACGTCACTGTGCCCCTCGTGTCAAATTCGTTCTAGCGAGGAAGCTATCCAGCTGGCTTGTGGAAAGTCGGTGGTTCTCCCAGGTGCCCGTCCATGCACGAGTACTAGCTGGAGAGTGGCCGTATGACCTACGCTGTTGGTGCGACTTTAAACCCCAAACTAAAAGAAACAAAAACAAAACTATTTCGGTATCCATGGAAACGTAGGTGTTACAGAGTTAGTTGCATAGCTAAGATAGAGCTTTTTCTAATACGCTAGTAACGGCAGCTAACATGAGTCAATCAAATGCCACTAAATTGATTACGCTATATGTTTCACGTCTCGCCTTCTCAATCCAGAATTCACATCACCATCTAAGCTAATAACACAATTTCACAACCAGGTTTCCAAATGACCCATTAAACTAGTGAGGACATTTACAGATCAGAGAGTGGATATTAACCGTAGCACCATGTAGACGAAATGGGCAGATAACAAATGTGTAATGGATGGAGATAATTTCAATAAGCTTTAAGCCATTCAACACCAAGTAACTCACATGGACTGGTCCATGATATATTTAGACCAATAAATTAATCAGAAAATTACATTTGGACCAGTTCATTTATCAAAATGGGTAATTTTGTCTTAAAATAATAATATTACTGGCAAAAAGTGCAGATCCTAATGAGACGGCTCATCTGGATCTACACTTTTTGTAAGCCTATTTAGTTGTCTGTGGTGTTGAAAGGGTTAAGCTTTCCATTAAATCCATTTTCATTCTGTATGCAGTAGATATGTACTGTACATTATGAATGAATAAATATGTTTAAACCAAATGTGTAATAAGTCGTGATAGCACAGTGGTATGCGTTCGCTTCAGGTCTGAAAGGTCCGGAATTCGAGCCCCGCTGGAGCCATTACCATTGTGCCATTAGGCAAGGCATTTAAATTCCAAGTTGCCTCTTCTCGCTCCCTCGTGGCGATGTATTCTATCAGGAGTGAGGTCTCGCGAGTGATTAATATAAGTTGTAAGAACTTGTTTCGTAATCGAGTTAAAATAAATTTGTATAAACTAATCGTCAAGCCCAACCTTCTAGGAAAAATACTACACATTTGTTATCTGCTCATTTCGCCTACAGCGTGCTACGGGTTGAAATGGACAAATATCCTTCAAGAAATGATACCTCAATTGAATGTTTCTCCCCGGATATTTTGGACATTTACCTGTGTTGTGTCACTTCTGTGTGATTTGATAGTTAAATATTCTCGTGCACTTTGTCATTGAAAGAGTGGGAATATGAAATTGCATATTATCAATAATTCTAGGTCCCATCAAGGAAACCCTTATACAGCAGAAACACACTAGAGCCCCCATGTCCTACATAGCCAAGCCTGGTCCTTCGAGCCTCGGTGAATACATATTGTGATTAAACTGTTCCACTTTCTGCTCGTGTAGTTGTCGTTTCCGACACCAGTTTTGTAACACACTTTACCAAGTTCAGATTTATTTTTCTAAGACATTTCTAGGCCCATTTGTCCACCCAGTATATATTGATCATGTGACATTGTTTGTTATTGGTCTGCAATGCCTGTTCTAATGTACAGCACTTAGTGCACGAACACAGTTCTATATTTGTAAAACGATCCTCACTTTGACCCATTGTTTGTCTCCACCAACACTGCAGAAGATATGTCAATATATTGGAGTGACTGTGATCTCTTTCTTAGTATATCCAAGAATTCAGGAGTGTTTGGGCCGCATCTATAGTTTCTTTCTGAATATAATACCAGAATAAGGGGAACCAGAAATGTTATATTTTTGCCAGAACATGGGGAACCAGAAATGTTATATTTTATACCAGAACAAGGGGAACCAGAAATATTATATTTTATACCAGAATAAGGGGAACCAGAAATGTTATATTTTATACCAGAATAAGGGGAACCAGAAATGTTATATTTTATACCAGAATATGGGGAACCAGAAATGTTTGAATTGCAATAAGTACAATATACAATAAAACAACATCGGATTATGCACGTTTCAATGTAAGTTTGCAATACATAGAAAGTACATCTATCTATGATGTCTGCATATGACATCAAAATGTTGTGTTGTAAAATGCATGGGAAAATTACATGTTTCTGTGAAATTTATTAACAATTTCAAAACTATTTATATATAGTCCTAGAGCCCAAGGGGGTTGGAGTCATACATGTACACCATATCTAGAGCCCAGGGTTGTGGTCACTTTATTCCAAATGAGGGCAATTTAAATAGAACACAGAAGGTAGCAAAGGGAGAACTTTTTTATATTGTGATGAAAATGATCTTGGACCCTTTCTAGGATGGGGGGGGGACCCGAGCCCTTTGAATGTGTGGGGGTGGGGGACAGTGTCCTTTGAGTGGTGTGGGGGACAGTGTACTTTGAATGGTGTGGGATTGGGGACCGAGCCCTTTGAATGGTGTGAGGGTGGGGGACAGTGTCCTTTGAATGGTGTGGGGGTGTGGGACAGTGTCCTTTGAATGATGTGGGGTGTGGGACAGTGTCCTTTGAATGGTGTGGGACAGTGTCCTTTGAATGGTGGGGGGGGGGGACAGTGTCCTTTGAATGATGTGGGGGGGTGTGACAGTGTCCTTTGAATGGTGTGGGGTTGGGGGGACAGTGTCCTTTGAATGATGTGGGGTTGGGGGGACAGTGTCCTTTGAATGGTGTGGGGTTGGGGGGACAGTGTCCTTTGAATGATGTGGGGGTGTGGGACAGTGTCCTTTGAATGGTGTGGGGTTGGGGGGACAGTGTCCTTTGAATGATGTGGGGGTGTGGGACAGTGTCCTTTGAATGATGTGGGGGTGTGGGACAGTGTCCTTTGAATGGTGTGGGGTTGGGGGGACAGTGTCCTTTGAATGGTGTGGGGGTGTGGGACAGTGTCCTTTGATGATGTGGGGTGTGGGACAGTGTCCTTTGAATGGTGTGGGGTTGGGGGGACAGTGTCCTTTGAATGATGTGGGGTTGGGGGGACAGTGTCCTTTGAATGATGTGGGGTAGGGGGCAGTGTCCTTTGAATGATGTGGGTTGGGGGGACAGTGTCCTTTGAATGATGTGGGGGTGGGGGACAGTGTCCTTTGAATGGTGTGGGGGTGTGGGACAGTGTCCTTTGAATGGTGTGGGGTGTGGGACAGTGTCCTTTGAATGGTGTGGGTTTGGGGGGACAGTGTCCTTTGAGTGGTGTGGGGTTGGGGGGACAGTGTCCTTTGAATGGTGTGGGGTTGGGGGGACAGTGTCCTTTGAATGATGTGGGGGTGGGGGACAGTGTCCTTTGAATGGTGTGGGGGTGTGGGACAGTGTCCTTTGAATGGTGGGACAGTGTCCTTTGAATTATGTGGGGGTGTGGGACAGTGTCCTTTGAATGGTGTGGGGTTGGGGGGACAGTGTCCTTTGAATGATATGGGGGTGGGGGACAGTGTCCTTTGAATGGTGTGGGGGTGTGGGACAGTGTCCTTTGAATGATGTGGGGGTGTGGGGGACAGTGTCCTTTGAATGTTGTGGGGGTGTGGGACAGTGTCCTTTGAATGGTGTGGGGTTGGGGGGACAGTGTCCTTTGAATGGTGTGGGGTTGGGGGGACAGTGTCCTTTGAATGGTGTGGGGTTGGGGGGACACTGTCCTTTGAATGGTGTGGGGTTGGGGGGTGTCCTTTGAATGGTGTGGGGTTGGGGGGACAGTGTCCTTTGAATGGTGTGGGGTTGGGGGGACAGTGTCCTTTTGAATGATGTGGGGTTGGGGGGACAGTGTCCTTTGAATGATGTGGGGTTGGGGGGACAGTGTCCTTTGAATGATGTGGGGTTGGGGGGACAGTGTCCTTTGAATGGTATGGGTGTGGGGAGTGTCCTTTCAGTGGTTTGGGGTAGGGGGCAGTGTCCTTTGAATGGTGTGTGGGTGGGTGGCGGGGCGGTTGTGATACTTGACGTATATATTGATTGTGTGGAGATCGTCACTTATGTTATGTTCTTGTATATGTTCTACAGCACGAGAGTTAGGTATGCACAGACGATAAGATGTGATGTGTTTCTGTGGTGTCTCAATGCTAACATGTAACTCTGTGTGCCACAGCCTACTACATTGTCTGCTACAATATCCTCCAAACACGGCATTGCTCTCGTTATAAATGCTTCAATCTCTATTAGAGTCTGCTTTTGCTGTAAAGCAAACACGTTTAATGATCAAGCGACCTGCCAATTATGCTTAAAAAAATTCCAAATAAATAATTTGAATTTTTTTTGTTTTCAAATAAATAATTTGAAATTTATTTATACAATTGTAAGCAAATGAAAAAGCACCACTGAATCCATAGAACTGATAGGCTGCTGAATCTGAGATCTTAATCCAACTAAACTATCTCGTATTGAAATATTGGTATAAGGGAGATAACCTCATTTTTAATAACGACCATGCGTAAATATTTTGATACGATATTGTTGAGTGATGTTCTCAAATTCAGCATTGGAATAAAAAAATATTTTGAAATACAACTTCAATCTTAAAACTTTAAAAGAAATCGGAATTATTTTGCTGTACAATTTTGGAAAAAGTTTTCAAATTACACTTACCTCTATATTTTAAATGAAATCGGAATTATTTTGCAGTACAATTTTGGAAAAAGTTTTCAAATTTCGCTTACCTCTCTATTTTAAATGAAATCGGAATTATTTTGCAGTAAAAGTTTTGAGAAAATTTTCAAATTACGCTTAACTCCATAAATACCATAAACACACTTATTGTAGTTATTGTGCTACGTGCTTTTAGCTTCACTCGATCCATGTACATGTTACCACACTGTCTGTCATGTCCGCACTATGTAAACAGACCACGTACTATCCTATAGTCTAGTATCAATAACCAGCCTCAAGATATAAACGGTAGAAACATTTGGAACACGACTAATTGTACATGTATTTTTATTCATAGACTAACACGCTAATGTAATCAGATCTCTTTTAGGATATTTGTATAATTGTGTTGATAATCTTCTGTTTTAGCTGTCCTTTATACAGTGACCTTGTATTACTGACCTTGTATTACTGTCTATGGAAAACTGACCTTGTATTACTGCCATTGGAAAACGTAGTACAGTTGCTATGGATAAAAATAGCATAATATCTATTTGTAAAAATTACAAAATTGCTATAGTCCGCCTCCGTGGACCAGTGGTTAAGGTCGCTGACTTGTATACCACTGTAACCTATCATCACTGATGGTCACGGGTTTGAGTCCCTCTCAGACCGTGTCTCATTTATATGAGTTGGCAGTTTCTTACGGAGGTTGGTGCACCCAAGTGCTGGAGCCTGCCCAGGAAAGGTGTTGTTAGGTAAACTGTCTGCCGGCGATATAGCCCAAAATGGTGCTGATGCAGGCATAAAACCCGAAATATAAAAAATAAATAAACAAAATTGCTATAGAGATTGTAACAAATTTGTTATTATTGATGAAAATAGTAAAATGGGCACGGAGAGAAAATAGGGATTTAAAGACGGGATTTAGATCAGTGGGGGGGGGGTGCAGTATTCTTCACAAAAGTGAGGGGATCCAAACATTTCATTGTCCGTCACATTACAGTTAATCCTATACAAAGAAGTAACTGTATATGAAGTGGGACATTTTGTGAGATTTGAAAGTAGGTCATTTGTGTCTTTAAATACTAATATAAGATTGTTCCTGTGCATTCTCAGACTGGCCAATTCTGCTTATTTTGGCAGAGGAAGGTAAAATAGTGATGGGTGTTTGGGAATTACACCATTGTATTTAAAGCTTGATTTATGTTGGGAGCTAGCTGACGTTATGTTATACTTTGTTTAAGTTTGTGTTTTATGTTCATTTGTAAAGTGGTGTCTGTCTGTATTTAATGTTAATTTTCATGTATCTGTCATTTTCATTAGTTCAATCACTTCACTTGCATAATTGTGTCGCTTTCATAAACATGTCCATTTCATAGATTAAATGTGTCGCTTTCATAAATATTACATTTTCATAGGACCCTTTCATTACCATGCCCATTTCATAGATTAAATGTGTCACTTTCATAAATAGGACACTTTCATAAACATGCCATTTTGTAACTGTGTAGCTTTCATAAACATGTCAGTTTCATCTATTAGTGTGTCATGTTCATAAATGTGCCATTTTGTAACTGTGTAGCTTTCATAAACATGTCAGTTTCATCTAAATGTGTCACTTTCATAAATCTGTTAATTATATATTTATGCATTCTTAAGTGATATTTTATTCATTATTTCGTGCAGTAATCTTTCATTCAGCATAGAAAAATGCTAGGTTCATACGCATTCATCTTGTGTATTAGTCATGTACATCTGCCTCCGTGGTCGAGTGGTTAAGGTCGCTGACTTGTATACCACTGTAACCTATCATCACTGATGGTCACGGGTCCGCCTCCGTGGTCGAGTGGTTAAGGTCGCTGACTTGTATACCACTGTAACCTATCACCACTGATGGTCACAGGTTCGAGCCCCGCTCAGACCGTGTCTCATTTATATGAAAAAGTTGGCAGTTTCTTACGGAGGTTGGTGCACCAAAGTACTGGTTAACCACTGGAGCCTGCCCAGGAAAGGTTGTTAAGTAAACTGCCCGCCGGCGATATAGCCCGAAATGGTGCTGATGCAGGCGTAAAACCCGAAATATAACATAACATAGTCATGTACAATCCATGGAGAACAGTTTATTCCATCAGTTATTCACTGTTAGTTTATACAAATTTATATTAGCTCGATTGCGAAACAAGTTCTTACAACTTGTATTAATCACTCTCGAGACCTCATTCCTGATGGAATCCATCGCCACGAGGGAGAGAGAAGAGGCAAAGTGGAATTTAAATGCCTTGTTGCCCAAGGGCACAATCGTAACGGGGAGAGCGGGGCTCGAACTTCGCAGGTCTTTCGCACCTGAAGCGAACACACTACCACTGCGCTATCATGACTATATTGACTGTTCTTGCAAGAATTAGAAAGTGGAAAACAGGTCCATGTTGGCCCATACATGTAGTTGTGCAGTGATTAGACCATGGAAAGATGATCAGTGTCCATTATGGACCATGGTTGTACAGTGATTAGACCATGGAAAGATTATCAGTGTCCATTATGGACCATGGTTGTACAGTGATTAGACCATGGAAAGATGATCAGTGTCCATTATGGACCATGGTTGTACAGTGATTAGACCATGGAAAGATGATCAGTGTCCATTATGGACCATGGTTGTACAGTGATTAGACCATGGAAAGATGATCAGTGTCCATTGTGGACCAGGGTTGTACAGTGATTAGACCATGGAAAGATGATCAGTGTCCATTATGGACCATGGTTGTACAGTGATTAGACCATGGAAAGATTGTCAGTGTCCATTATGGACCATGATTGTACAGTGATTAGACCATGGAAAGATTTTCAGTGTCCATTATGGACCATGGTTGTACAGTGATGAGACCATGGAAAGATGATCAGTGTCCATTATGGACCATGGCTGTACAGTGATTAGACCATGGAAAGGTAGTCCATGCCGGCCATATAGTAGTTCTATAATTAGACCATAGAAAATGGTCCATGTCCATCTTGACCCAATGCAAAACCCTTTACATTAGTCCGCTTCCGTGGTCGAGTGGTTAAGGTCGCTGACTTGTATACCACTGTAACCTATCATCACTGATGGTCACGGGTTCGAGCCCTGCTCGGGCCGTGTCTCATTTATATGAAAAAGTTGGCAGTTTCTTATGGAGGTTGGTGCACCCAAGTACTGGTTAACCGCTGGAGCCTGCCCAGGAAAGGTGTTGTTAGGTAAACTGCCCGCCGGCGATATAGCCCAAAATGGTGCTGATGCAGGCGTAAAACTCGAAATATAACATATATATTTAAGCATGTACAATATTTATACATTCCTGACCAAGTTTAACCATTTGAATGGGTTAAGATATCATTTATATATTCATGCAATCATAGACCATGGAAAACTGTTCCTGATCCATTATAATACATGTCCAGAGAGTGAGTATCATGTCACCACGTAATCTACAGGGATGCTAGTTATGCAGTATTGGAAACGGTCGTGCATCATTGTTGTGTATTTGAATGTTGGAACAGTTTCGGACTGAAGCTGTAATTTTAACTTCAATTATCCGACTGTTGGCAGTTTAATCGCAATTAAATGTTTAATGAATTTGTCTGAATATTGTGAACATTATTGGAAATGGATTGGTTTGTACTAGCATCCCTGGTGTATTTTTGTGTCATTATTCATTGTCGTTATGTACTTGTGTGTTGTTGTTGTCATTGTCGTGCATCAGTACATATGAACAAACTGAGTTTTTGGGCTAGATTTATTTTATGATGTTATGAATTGTTATTTGCATTCGTACATGTACCAACGTATGTCAATATTAAAATCACTTATTTAATGAACTGGTAATTTTCAACAGTCTTAACTCTTTCAACACCACAGACCTCTAAATAGGCTTATAAAAAGTGTAGATCCAGATGAGACGGCACTTTTTGCCAGTAATATTACTATCTTTAGATAAAATTACCCATTTTGATAAATGAACTGGTCCAAATGTAATTTTCTTATTAATTTGTATTGGTCTAAACATATTACTATCTTGCACCAGACCAGTCCATGTCAGGTACTTGATGCTGAATGGATTCACTGATATAAGCTTGTATGCAAACAAGTTGGAAACCTACCTTTAACACAAAACAGAAATAGAAATATAAAAAACAAATTATTATATTTTATTGCTTGTTTATATACAATACAAAACATGATACATATATAAGCAAAATAATACAACTATAATGCTAATACTTAAACACTGTAAATATAAAATCTAGGAGCAAATGGGTTGGGCAACAAGTTTTACCAATATTAGTTAGTGCCCTCCCAAACGTACAGAAATAATTGGTGTTGAAACTCTACCTTTAAGTCAATAACCTGAGGTGACAAAAGTTTAAACAACATGAATTGATTGACAAAGTTGAAAACCTACATTTAAAATAACATGAAATGACGAGAAATGTCCTTGTTAGTTGTTGAAACTCTACCTTTAAGACAATAACCTGAGGTGACAAAGTTGAAACAACATGAATTGACAAAGTTGAAAACGCACATTTAGAATAACATGAAATGACGAGAAATGTCCTTGTTGGTGGTTTTATTGTGCATGAATATAATATTAGTTAACAATAAGTTATTTTCTTTACTGTGAAAATTGTATACAACAGACCATGGAAATCAATTCAAACAGCTGAAGATATTTTGCAGAGTTGTTACAGATGGATCTGTAGTCCAGTGGTAACACGCTGGACTGGTAATCCAGGGATCGCAGGTTCGATCCCCTGTCTGATCCTAATAAAATTAAGTCTTTCAGATGGGGCTTTAAACTGAGGTCTCGTGTCGGTGCTTTACACCGTGCACGTAAAAGAACCAGAGGAGATTCTGGAATTGGTCTCTATCTGTATCATGTACTATACTCCAAAATCTAAAATAACTAATCTCTTCAGGAGGCGTAGCTCATATGGGCAACCGGAGGCGACGATAAATAAACGTAAAACACACATGCAGAGTTGTTTAAAAATTGATTGTTGTGTTTCGTTGTATCAATTTTCAAGGTAATGACAATTTGTTGTCATTGTGTGGTAGCATTGTTTCAATGGTGAAGTGAAACATACTGGAAAGTGCTTGTTTAATGAGAAACATTAGTCAGTTACTGCCCCTGAATACTATATTATATACTGAATAGTATATTGGTCCTCTTAATTGGTTTCGTCTGTTTTTATCGTTGTTTCCTTTGCACCACATGTTTTCCATTTTCCACTGTATTCGCGTCTTATAATTATGAAATTATTAAATCTCGACAGATATCCTTTAGCATGTCCAATGGATACCTTACTGTAAAAATTGGTTCAATTAATTAAAATTAAATTAATTAAAACGCAACATCTGGTTAGACTACAACAGTAAAAACAAAGGATTCCAACTGAAAGGACAAATATACATTTAGGAATAAAACTGACTTTATCCATCAAGGGAAGTAATAGAAAAACCAGTAATGTCTCTCATTGTTTATTCAGTTCTCTGTTGTTTTGTTATTAATTTGGTTTGGTTTCCAGCAACATTTTATTGCTCAGTAAACAGTTGAACCTGTCAATTGGAATCAGCTGTAGTAAGAACAAAGGAATCGATCCAATCCAATTATATGTTTACTTTTTGTTTTATTCCGACAGTGTGCGCCTGGAGAAGGAACCGATTTCGCTTGAAATACCGTACAGCATTGACGCAGGGTCGTAAACTATTTATATTTTAGGAATGACTGTTGTGTCCCCCTAGCTCCTTGTATGAAACGTCCATTTTGTTGCAGCTTGCGAATGCTAGAAATTGCTCGTAATGCCTAGAATGAGATGCACGTAAAGCTGCAGCGTCTTGTTTTGATAGTTTTGGATGAATTTGTCCGTCAGTGTTTATCCGACTTTTAGCATTTTGTGTATTGTTCCTTGTTTTATCGGTTTTTATTAAGACTACTGTAGTCGAATATCGGATAGATGTTAAGTATTGTGACGAACCATTAAACGCACTAATTAATAATTACTATACAAACTAACAATGAATCTGTTGTATGAACAATAATTCGACTGTTTTAGGCTTAAATGCAATTCCTAAACGTAAATGCCACTTAATGGTGTATGGAAACTTTATATTTGGTATACTGTAAATTTACTTATTTTGTAACGCTTGCGAAACACTCTTTAACAACTTGTATGAATCACTCTCGTTGGCGCGGATGAAAGCGTAAATGTGGTCATTCGTGTGGAAGTAAACCGGAATACCCGGAGAAAACCCACGTGTCCGATCTGGAGTATCAGCTGTCCAATTATAGGGTGCCTCCCTTACACCATTAAGTGGCATTTTGCGCTTACAAATTCTGTTTCAAGATTGAATGGTCAATTTGAGTAGAGTTCGAATATATATTATGTGTAATTCTAGAATTCCTAGAAATCCATATCCCTTCTAAGAAATATTTGCTGAAATCAAATATTAAAGGACACACCTCTACATGTCGATTATTAAACAGTAAAGCTTAGTGTATATATATTCTAATAAATGTGTAACCAGTGCGTAACCGTGGTAATCAATTATTGTACTCAAATGTGTTATCGGCAGGTGCTCCTTACCTAGTATATGGATATCTAGAAATACACAATCAATGCTTCGAATAATTCTCAACTTCCCTAATCAAGTTCTGTAATATTGCCAAATTACCTTTAATACATTCCTAAAGGAAAGGGATTGGAATAAGTTACTATATAACTTTTCCCCCAATCCTAAGTTGCTGTTGCAACTATTCCTGTGTTATGTACCATTCTTGAATACAATTTTGTTTAAACTAATACATTCCTACATTCTCTGTAACTAACGGTTAACAAAAATTAATACTAAACAGTAATTAGGATTAACACAGACTGACAGAGTTCAGTCCCTTGTTATATATATATAGCACAGACTGACAAGAGTTCAGTCCCTTGTTTATATATATAGCACAGACTGACAAGAGTTCAGGCCCTTGTGATTGCAGCTACACCATTGTTTGTAATAGTTTGTACAATGTTCGCACTAATGGAATGAGATTATAAAATGTTTGTTATGTGATGTACAAATTTTCTATGACAACTATTTACATAAATGATGCATGCATTAAGCAACCACTAATAAACGTATAGTAAGATGCAAGCAATATGACATGTTGACTGCTAAGGATTTTCCGTGATCTGTAAGCACAAACTTTATGAGAAACGATTGTGGAAACTGTTCAGTTACAAATTTCCTTTATTGAAAATGAAACTGTTGAAATCCCTTGCACCTCACTCAATGCTGTAGGTTCGAATCCCACTGGCGGCGTCAAATTGTTTCAAGTGAGGTCAGTGGTTCTACATGGTTGTCTGCCCATGTCTGATATACTGCTCTGAGGGGCAACCATGGTCTTCCTCCACCAATAATAGGTTGAGAGCCGCCATGTTAACAAAGCTGTTGGTGCTACGTTAAACCCCACAACCAACCAAAAAAAAGTATTATTTTGTTTATGAGACTTGTGCAGACTGGTGGCATAATATTATGTCTATATAGAATGAGAAATTTACCAACAGAGCTACATGTACAGTCAAAATATAGCAAATTTACATGTACAGTCAAACCTGTCTTAGGCAGCCAGCCAAGGGGGTCAGAGAAAGTGGCTGCTTAGCACAGGTGGCTGCTTAATAGAGGGCAAATGTATAATAAAACAACCAATTGGAAACTGGCTGCTTAATACAGGTTGGCTGCTTAATGGAGGTGACCACTAACACAGGTTTGACTGTATGTAAGAAGAAATAATTATGAATGGAAAATCCTTATTTATAGATATCTTTTCATGAATGCATCTACATTACCGTATATATTCTAAGTTTACTTTTATATTCCAAGTTCACTTGCACACTTTTGTTGCATAATGATTTGAACTTTTGATATGGTGTCTGTTCATTTTGTCAGAATGTTTGCGATAATTCTTAAGTGGTGACCGTGTCACGTTGTAGTGATTTGTGCTAAATATGAGCGTCACAACAAAATGCTGTGTGAAATGTCACATGTTCGGTCACAAATCATTCATGCTGTGACACTTCTAGGGACACAAATCATGTCTCGTTGTGACCGAGACTTCCGTCATTGTGGGGGATAGTGCGTCTGCTGAAAAGTATTCTGAATAATTTCGTAGGTCGGCTAAGCCTATACAGGAAAGCATTAAAAAGGTTTCTAGGTCACCGCAAGGGATTTGAAATAAATGGAAAATACAAACAATAATTCTGCTCAAGTAATACATATGTCTGTAACTAAACTTCTTCACGATCAGTGAGTTTTCAAGTTGTAACCTGACTTATACCGAAAGTTAATCTTGTATGATTTACTAGTAATAATTGTCTATGTGCAAGTATTCTAAGTATTTCTTTTAATCGTAACTCTTTTCTGATTCCGCAGCAATAATATACATTTGTATAGCATTGAAAATGTCTGTTTCGATGCATTACAGCTAAGGGACGCACAAATACGGAACTACGGGAGCAGTTCACACTGGCCAAGGGAGTGAGCCAATCGATGGCAGGGTTCACTGCCAAGTCGCCCAGTGGCAGCTCGTATTCGGGGAGCTCCACATACTCTGGAGCGACATCGCCTTGGAGTGCACGCTCACCCAGCAATGCAAGTGGACCTGTGATAAAGGTATGCAGAAAGTTCATAAAACTAGAATTTGGCAATTTCGCTGATTGAATTCATTTTGTTGTTGTGTCTATTCTGCCTTATTGGACAGACGTTATTGGACAGACGTTACACATGCATAAATGGGGAGGGCCATAACTAATGTTGTTAAAACTTGTGGCCCAACCCATTTGCTTCAACATTAATTGACAATTATTGTGCAAAACAATGACATAAAGCGTATATACTATTCATAATTATAATTATACAAGTTTGTTAATTCATTTTGTTCTGTACATTGTATATATAGAATGAATGCAATACAATATGATTAAACTTTCAAAAATGCATAAATGCCGCCAAAAATTTAATTTAAATCATAATTTCCATCGGACATTATATAAATTGCAACTTTTTGTTATATTATAAATACCTTCATTTTGTAATCTTCTAATCTTGCTACTTAACTGTGTATTCCTACGCCTAATTTGAACTGTGGCTGATTTTGTCAGCCATCTTGCAAAATATGAAACATTGTTATAAAAGTGGCTGGAATGTTGCAGGTTTTTTTCTCTTGACAAAGAAATAAACGTAGTTATGTACAAAAGAATGCAAAGCAGAAAATGAATGATTTCGGTAGAAACAAAAAGTAATTTTGGCAGTAAATGATCATTATAATAATAGAGTTGGGGGAAAAAAATGGATTACTAAAGTAACATTGAACACTACTTAAAACCGCTCGGACCTAAGCGAACAGTTTGGGTTAAACGCTGCGAGGACTAGAACTATATTAAGACGAACATTGTGGAACATTCTGTGAACAACAATAGTCCGTGTTTCCAACAGATATTTGCAAAAACTGAAAACTTTAAAACAGTCGTTCTTTGTTAGAACTGTGCTAGACTAGAACAAACACAGTGATAGTGACATCCAGCAGGACAAGATCGAACAATTCAAGTGGTATGTCCAATCTAAGAGACAATACGCTTTAAACGCACACTCTCCCCGTTGAGTTAAAGCCAACAGAGGTTACTTCAATGTATTGATACAGATACAGACAGAGTAGTAATTGACAGACATAATGACATACCCGGTAGCTTCTTTGATATATTTACAAACATTTATCAAATATTTTTTTATTTTTGCATGACATGATAGATATAAATTTATTTATTGCCATGCTGCTATGTAGCCCAAATATTTCAATCATATATCTCTGTATTTTTCACAACATAATATAAAATGGTATTCTGATTCAATTACATTTTGATTGCATAATTTGCATAATCTATCAATAGTAAACTATGTGACAGTAACAAAAGTATGATTTTGTTTATTACTGCTATCAGAGGAGAAAGTCTAGACCCCAGTGTCTGGCTCATTCACAGCCTAAAACATACTGGGTAAGTCTTGTGTATCGTTTAAGTAGTTGTTCTGTGCACAAAATAGCCTATATATCGATCCTATGTGTATATTCACCAACGTCATATACATTCATTATATTACATTGTATTATTATAGGTCCACTTGCAATATACATGTATATTATTAAACATTTCCAATATTTGTATGCTCCCCGAAGTGGGACCTCCTTGGGCGAGTGATTACGATCTTCACTTCAAATCACTTGCCCCTCATCACTGCTGGTTCGAATCCCACTGGGGTAACGAATTGTTTCATGTGAGGATGTTATCCAGCATGCTTGCGGATGGGTGGTGGTTCTACCCAGCTGGTTCTACCTTGTCTGAAATCGTTTTTCAGAGAGCACAATGGTGCCCACTTTGTCTCTGCATGTCTATTAGTACCCATGAAACTTCACACGATTGTTCAACACAATGGGGCAGTTTGCTCTGTGTGTCTCGAAAGTCGAGGTCAAAGGTGAAATCTTGTTTCATCAATTACTTGTACTGGAAACAGATTAATGAAACTTTCGTTAAAATGTTCAGCACGATGAGGCTTGGATACAGGCATCGATTGGGCCTCAAAGGTCAAGGTCACACTTAAGTGGGGGGGGGGGGCACTTACATATCGGGTTGTGTAAGGAAAATGTATGTGTACTGGGACATATTTCCAGATGAGAGAGCCTGACCTGCAGAATTATTTGTAGATATTCACTTGGGTATATTTCAAAGAGAGAGGCCTGTGTTGGAGGTTATAAAACTTTTCTCTTAAATCTCGAGCTCAAGTGATTTGATTGGTTGATTCTGAGATTTACACTCGTCTGAACCAATCAGAAGCTTTGAGACCAAGTTGAGAAAAGTTTTATAACCTGCAGGTCTGATTTGTTCATCGTATGTAAAATTTTGCTTGAATATATTTCAAGGTTCGAGAAAAGACTGTATACAATGCCCCATGGCGACACAACATGGCGAGAACAGGACCAGACAGCGAGGTACACAACATCATGTCTGGAACAACACCCGATAGCAAGCGATATGGGAACAATAGACAAGTGCGAGAGACGTTGTTCAGCCCTAGACACCTACACAGCCCAGGTAATAATAACATGCTCTCGCAGACCATCATGAATACCCGCTATATGCACACCGTCTGAAATAATAACATGCTCTCGCAGACCATCATGAATACCCTCTATGTGCACACCGTCTGAAATAATAACATGCTCTCCCAGACCATCATTTACCGTTTTGGTTGTTTGTTGTTTTTTTTGGTTGTTTGTTGTTTTTTTTGTACCCTCTATGTGCACACCGTCTGAAATAATAACATGCTCTCCCAGACCATCATTTACCCTCTATATGCACACCGTCTGAAATAATAACATGCTCTCGCAGACCATCATTTACCCTCTATATGCACACCGTCGGAAATAATAACATGCTCTCGCAGACCATCATGAATACCCGCTATATGCACACCGTCTGACATGAACACCTGCCACAGAAGTTGACTGGTAGATAGCCTCACAAAAAATGATCACTGATTGATTCATCAAAATATGACCTCACAAATATACCCTCGCTGATGGGTTCACCAAAACGTGACCTCACAAATATACCATCACTGATTGATTCATCACAACGTGACCTCACAAATATACCCTCACTGATTGATTCATCACAACGTGACCTCACAAATATACCCTCACTGATTGATTCATCAAAACGTGACCTCACAAATATACCCTCACTGATTGATTCACCAAAACGTGACATCACAAATATACCCTCACTGATTGATTCACCAAAACGTGACCTCACAAATATACCATCACTGATTGATTCACCAAAACGTGACCTCACAAATATACCCTCACTGATTGATTCACCAAAACGTGACCTCACAAATATACCATCACTGATTGATTCACCAAAACGTGACCTCACAAATATACCATCACTGATTGATTCATCAAAATATGACATCACAAATATACCCTCACTGATTGATTCATCACAACGTGACCTCACAAATATACCCTCACTGATTGATTCACCAAAACGTGACATCACAAATATACCCTCACTGATTGATTCATCAAAACATGACCTCACAGATAGATCATCACTGATTGATTCATCAAAATATGACCTCACAAATATACCCTCGCTGATAGGTTCACCAAAACGTGACCTCACAAATATACCATCACTGATTGATTCATCAAAACATGACCTCACAAATATACCCTCACTGATTGATTCATCAAAACGTGACCTCACAAATATACCCTCACTGATTGATTCATCACAACGTGACCTCACAAATATACCCTCACTGATTGATTCATCACAACGTGACCTCACAAATATACCCTCACTGATTGATTCATCACAACATGACATCACAAATAGACCCTCGCTATATAAGTGTGCGTATTCAAGTTATAAATAATACCGTGCCTTACGAGTTTCAACACTACTTTGCAGCAACTCCTGTGAGCCGAAGTTCCAGCCGAGCCAGCACAGGAAGTCGACCATTCAGTCCGACAGGAAGTGAAACATCGGAAGTCAGCGAGCCGGAAGTGTTCACTACTGTACAGAGTGAGACGAGGACTGTCGGCGGGAGAAATGAGACTACACGCACATACCAAACGCACGTTGTTCAAACTAGAAACGTTAGTACACCGTCAAGATCAAGTACTAGCACTCCGACAAGAACATCAAAAATTCCAAAATTGACTCCAAAAAAGCGGTGAAAGAAATTGTGAAAATTGTGTGCCCTAGTCTTTCATGTTGAACTATGTCGAGGGATGTCAATTCTGGAGGCCATTATTTAAATTTACATTTGAGTTGCAATTTGTAAACATTTTAGAGATGGCAACGAATAGCGATTTTGGTATTCGAATATTCGGTCGGAAGATATTCGAATATTCGATGCCATTCCTAAAAAATATGCATATTTAAAGTTATTTGTGAAGATGATCTTGTGACTCTATAGCGGGGGGGACAAATGGTGTTGAAATGATGTCATTATAATAGACATCGAATAGGGGGATGAAATGGGGGTTTGAAGTGATGTCATTATAGCAGACGTCCAATAGGGGGAGACAAAGGGGGTTTGAAGTGATGTCACTATAGCAGACGTCCAATAGGGGGATAAGATGGGGGGTTGAAGTGATGTCATTATAGCAGACGTCTAATAGGGGGAGACAAAGGGGGTTTGAAGTGATGTCACTATAGCAGACATCCAATAGGGGGAGACAAAGGGGGTTTGAAGTGATGTCTCTATAGCAGACGTCCAAAAGGGGGTTTGAAGTGATGTCTCTATAGCAGACGTCCAAAAGGGGGTTTGAAGTGATGTCTCTATAGCAGACGTCCAATAGGGGGAGACAAAGGGGGTTTGAAGTGATGTCACTATAGCAGACGTCCAATAGGGGTATGCATTATGGGATGTAGCGGTGTCCTAACACTCTTCCAATTAGGGCACTCCTAGTGTGTTGTAGTGTATCCATGGGAACGTACTATATTCCATTGCGATTGCCTTTAACGGTGTTATTATAGGACGATATTTGATCATATATAAGTTATTTACATTTTGCAAGTTTGTTTATTTTAAGGTTTGAAATTTATGTTGGCCATATCAATATTTAGTAGACAGTTATTCATGTATAACATTGATATTCTTTACTACTATACAAGATTGAGGGGGAGGGGTGGGGACAGAACCGTAGATAATAAATTTGAGACGAAGCATTTCTGACTGACATTCCCTATGTAAAGGAGACTGCTCTTTCTCTATTACTTCCCTTTGACAATGTCCGATGTATCCCTAAATGTGTATTGGTCCTTTTATTTGGTATCAAAATCGTGTGAATTGATTGGTACATTAATATATCTGCTGGACATCTTGATTGCTTACAGTGCAAAGGAAACCACAGTAGAAAAATAAAACGATAATAAGGACCCATCCTCCTTTAGGAATATTCAGGGGCAGTAACTCTTATTAGGACAAGTATTTGTTATATATATATATATACATACATGTGATTGTGTGTGCTAATATGCTCTCTTACTATATGTGCTTGTACTTAGCGAGG
The DNA here is from genome assembly GCA_014843695.1 of Archivesica marissinica. Lineage (NCBI taxonomy): Eukaryota > Metazoa > Mollusca > Bivalvia > Venerida > Vesicomyidae > Archivesica > Archivesica marissinica. Next base: position 56,638,696 of record CM026397.1, on the reverse strand, counting down.
GACCAACGTTCCAACTTAACCGCTTACTACTTACTGCATTAAAGGCTTTGTGAGAATTCGCTGCTCAGAGAGAATACATGTCCTTACCCAGTGTGCACTTGTATTACACGTGTGCGAAGGATTGGTTTATAAAATACAAATTTTTTTTAGCTCGATTGTGAAACAAGTTTTTACAACATTCGATCAATCGGTCTCGAGACCTCAATGCTGATGGAATCCATCGCCATGGAGGAGTGAAAATGCGATAGTTAGTTATAAGATTAGTTGTTGTAAGTCTGCGGGTTAAGAAAGAACGGTTAGTGGCTTTAAGACCAATATTTAATTAGATGCTGGATTTCCCGTCATTCCACTACCAGTTTCCTACCGGCATGTTCACAATTCATGACATCGGAGAGTTAGAAATGTGTCTGATAAATATATAGCTTATCCGACTATCGGTCATAATTTGGCAATAAAAATAAAAACATAAATGATTACCAGCAGAATGTTTTTATATTAACTGGATACCATGGAATGTGCTGTCTGATCAGGCTCTATGCTGTGCTATTCAGATGATCTTGCTAAGACACTTGGCTATGTAGCAAACAACGTCACGCTGCGGCTGATCTGGATCTATGTTGTTTGCAAAAGTGTTTAAATGTATCCAGAATGAAATGGGTTAAAGAAGTGAATGTATGTATCTCTAACAATTATGATTGTGTATGTTACTTTAACCCTTTCAACACCACAGACCTCTAAATAGGCTTACAAAAAAGTGTAGATCCAGACGAGACGGCACTTTTTGCCAGTAATATTACTATCTTTAGATAAAATTACCCATTTTGATAAATGAACTGGTCCAAATGTAATTTTCTTATTAATTTGTATTGGTCTAAACATATTACTGTCAGGATCTGCACTTTTTGCAAGTAATATTACAATTTTTAGAAAATAATTTACCCATTTTGATAAATGAACTGATCCAAATGTAATTTTCTTATTAATTTAATTGGTCTAAAAATGTCATGGACCAGTCTATGTCAGTTACTTGGTGTTGAATGGGTTAAACAGTTACACTATGCATTGCTCAGTAGATGTATATTATGTCGTTGCCTCCATGCAAAGTTAGTTTTTGTTCCGTTAATTTTTCAGTTTTGTATAAAAACAAATTTGTTTTTGCTATGGCCTTGTACCTTACTTATTTTCATGTCTGTTAATTATATAAATGTTATAGAAACTGTATTATGTAAATTGATCATGTGACAATTGCTAGTTTATTAAGTTTTCCTAAGTTCATTTTGCATGTTGCTAAGATGCGTGTACGTTATAGTTGAATATTAATTGTTTACGTGAAGATTGTGTGATAAATCATTTTGTGGGATAGAAATCTGTGGTGACCATTCACCGAGTTATTTTGCGTAGTTTGATATACAGGGTTTTGTTACAATTTAGGGGACACTTTGTAGCTAAGTGCTGTACTTTGATCTATGTAGTATCGTTTGTGAAATATTGAAGAAAATGGGGACAATTAATTATCTTCATTATTTTACATTCAGGTACAAACGGTGAAATATCTGTCCGATGCGCTATGGCTGGTAGCCATGGTAACTGTGGCAGTTCGCACAATCTTATATATCTGTGTAATGATCGCGTAGAGCGGTGATGGAAGTGGCCATGAATAACGTAGATACGTATTTATGAACGTTACATGATTATCTTGTACAGGAATGCTCCGCTCCCTCTGTGTGATGTAACGGATGTTGTAGCTGCAGGTTGTATCTGTTAGGTTGTTATGGCAACACATCCGTGGAACCATGTACTGTAAGCGTAATTTATTGGTGCACTTGATGAATATTATGAAACTGTATTTTTGTATATCACGGGTTGGTAACATAACGTGTACAGAACTGTTATAAGACATTCAATTTTCATAATGATTATTAATTCTTAAAACAGTGATATTTATAATAAAATGTAATAGAAATTGTAAACGGGACAAGTTGTTTATAATTGATACCCACTATTAATATGATCATTATCGAGCAATATTCCTGGCTTGCCTGTTGTACTTGAGGCGCAGAGGTTATAAAACCTTTCTCCAATCTCAGTCTCGAGCTGTCTGATTGGTTGAGCCGAGTTCTAAATTTCAAATTCAGCCAATGAGAACAATTATAAGTTCTATAACCCTGTAGCATGTTCGAGGTTATAAAACCTTTCTCCAATCTCAGTCTCGAGCTGTCTGATTGGTTGAGCCGAGTTCTAAATTTCAAATTCAGCCAATGAGAACAATTATAAGTTCTATAACCCTGTAGCATGTTCGAGGTTATAAAACCTTTCTCCAATCTCAGTCTCGAGCTGTCTGATTGGTTGAGCCGAGTTCTAAATTTCAAATTCAGCCAATGAAAACAATTATAAGTTCTATAACCCTGTAGCATGTTCGAGGTTATAAAACCTTTCTCCAATCTCAGTCTCGAGCTGTCTGATTGGTTGAGCCGAGTTCTAAATTTCAAATTCAGCCAATGAGAACAATTATAAGTTCTATAACCCTGTAGCATGTTCTTGTCTAATTCGAATTAAGAACAAATTCTAGACACAAGATAAATTAAGCAAAACAGATAAATCGATGGAACATGTTTACAAAAGTTAAGACCTATTTTGAAGACAATATTTTGCAACATTCTTAAAATATTGCAACAAATATCTACATTTTCACAGATATAAATGTGCATGACAGCACTAATTTAACTGGAGACATATTCTCGAGACTGGATACATGGAGACATTTATTCTCGAGACTGGATACATGATATGCTTGATGTGTAAACGCATGAGTGTAAAACATTTATGACAACATAAAGAATCTCAAAACTGACTGGTGTTGTTTTAACTCTGTACCATGTCTATCTTTCATCTAGTCTGTACAACCATGTCTATCTTTCATCTAGTCTGTACAACCATGTCTATCTTTCATCTAGTCTGTACAACCATGTCTATCTTTCATCTAGTCTGTACAACCATATCTATCTTTCATCTAGTCTGTACAACCATGTCTATCTTTCATCTAGTCTATACAACCATATCTATCTTTCATCTAGTCTGTACAACCATGTCTATCTTTCATCTAGTCTGTACAACCATATCTAGTCTGTACAACCATGTCTATCTTTCATCTAGTCTGTACAACCATATCTAGTCTGTACAACCATGTCTATCTTTCATCTAGTCTATACAACCATGTCTATCTTTCATCTAGTCTGACACACGTGTATGTACAACCATATATATCTTTCATCTAGTCTGGTACATGTGTATGTACACCATATCTATCTTTCATCTAGTATGTACACCATATCTATCTTTCATCTAGTATGTACACCATATCTATCTTTCATCTAGTCTGTACAACCATATCAGTCTTTCATCTAGTCTTGACACACGTGTATGTACACCATATCTATCTTTCATCTAGTCTGTACAACCATATCTATCTTTCATCTAGTCTGACACACGTGTATGTACAACCATATATATCTTTCATCTAATATGTACACCATATCTATCTTTCATCTAGTCTGTACAACCATATATATCTTTCATCTAGTATTTACACCATATCTATCTTTCATCTAGTCTGTACAACCATATATATCTTTCATCTAGTCTGTACACCATATCTATCTTTCATCTAGTCTGTACAACCATATCTATCTTTCATCTAGTCTGTACAACCATATCTATCTTTCATCTTGTCTGTACAACCATCATATCTATCTTTCATCTAGTCTGTACAACCATATCTATCTTTCATCTAGTCTGTACAACCATATCAGTCTTTCATCTAGTCTGACACACGTGTATGTACAACCATATATATCTTTCATCTAGTATGTACACCATATCTATCTTTCATCTAGTATGTACACCATATCTATCTTTCATCTAGTATGTACAACCATATCTATCTTTCATCTAGTCTGGTACAAGTGTATGTACAACCATATCTATCTTTCATCTAGTATGTACAACCATATCTATCTTTCATCTAGTCTGGCACACGTGTATGTACAACCATATCTATCTTTCATCTAGTATGTACAACCATATCTATCTTTCATCTAGTCTGGCACACGTGTATGTACAACCATATCTATCTTTCATCTAGTCTGTACAACCATATCTATCTTTATCTAGTCTGTACAACCATATCTATCTTTCATCTAGTCTGACACCTGCATCACCATGTATCTTGCGCCGTGCTATGCATCACCCATCTATCACGTGCTATGCATCGCCCATCTATCACGTGCTATGCATCACCCATCTATCTCGTGCTATGCATCAACCATCTATCTCGTGCTATGCATCACCCATCTATCACGGGCCGTGCTATGCATCACCCGTCTATCTCGTGCTATGCATCGCCCATCTATCTCGTGCCGTGCCATGCATTAACCATCTATCTCGTGCCGTGCTATGTATCGCCCATCTATCTCGTGCCGTGCTATGTATCACCCATCTATCTCGTGTCGTGCTATGCATCGCCCATCTATCTCGTGCCGTGCTATGTATCACCCATCTATCTCGTGTAGTGCTATGTATCAACCATCTATCTCATGCCGTGCTATACATCACCCGTCTATCTCATGCCGTGCTATGCACCACCCGTCTATCTTGCGCCATGCTATGCATAACCCGTCTATCTCGTGCCGTGCTATTCATCACCCATCTATCTGGCGCCATGCTATGCATCACCCATCTATCTCGTGTCGTGCTATGCATCACCCATCTATCTGGCGCCATGCTATGCATCACCCATCTATCTCGTGCCGTGCTATGCATCACCCATCTATCTCGTGCCATGCTATGTATCACCCATCTATCTCGTGCCGTGCTATCCATTAATCATCTATCTTGTGCTTTGCCATACATCACCCATCTATCTTGTGCCTTTGCCATACATCACCCATCTATCTTGTGCCTTTGCCATACATCACCCATCTATCTTGTGCCTTTGCCATACATCACCCATCTATCTTGTGCCTTTGCCATACATCACCCATCTATCTTGTGCCTTTGCCATACATCACCCATCTATCTGTGTCTTTGCCATACATCACCCATCTATCTTGTGCCTTTGCCATACATCACCCATCTATCTTGTGCCTTTGCCATACATCACCCATCTATCTTGTGCCTTTGCATACATCACCCATTTCTCATGCTATGCATCACCCATCTATCTTGTGCTTTGCCATACATCACCCATCTATCTTGTGCCTTTGCCATACATCACCCATCTATCTTGTGTCTTGCCATACATCACCCATCTATCTTGTGTCTTTGCCATACATCACCCATCTATCTTGTGTCTTTGCCATACATCACCCATCTATCTTGGTTGCCATACATCACCATCTATCTTGTGCCTTTGCCATCATCACCCATCTATCTTGTGCCTTTGCCATACATCACCCATCTATCTTGTGTCTTTGCCATACATCACCCATCTATCTTGTGCCTTTGCCATACATCACCCATCTATCTTGTGTCTTTGCCATACATCACCCATCTATCTTGTGCCTTTGCCATACATCACCCATCTATCTTGTGCCTTTGCCATACATCACCCATCTATCTTGTGCCTTTGCCATACATCACCCATCTATCTTGTGTCTTTGCCATACATCACCATCTATCTTGTGCCTTTGCCATACATCACCCATCTATCTTGTGCCTTTGCCATACATCACCCATCTATCTTGTGCCTTTGACATACATCACCCGTTTATCTCATGCTATGCATCACCCATCTATCTTGTGCCTTTGCCATACATCACCCATCTATCTTGTGTCTTTGCCATACATCACCCATCTATCTTGTGCCTTTGCCATACATCACCCGTTTGTCTCATGCTATGCATCACCCATCTATCTTGTGCATTTGCCATACATCACCCATCTATCTTGTGTCGTTGCCATACATCACTCGTTTATCTCATGCTATGCATCACCCATCTATCTTTGCCATACATCAGCCATCTATCTTTGCCATACATCACCCATCTATCTTTGCCATACATCACCCATCTATCTTGTGCCTTTGCCATACATCACCCGTCTATCTTTGCCATACATCAGCCATCTATCTTTGCCATACATCAGCCATCTATCTTTGCCATACATCACCCGTCTATCTTTGCCATACATCAGCCATCTATCTTGTGTCTTTGCCATACATCACCCATCTATCTTTGCCATACATCACCCATCTATCTTGTGCCTTTGCCATACATCACCCGTCTATCTTTGCCATACATCAGCCATCTATCTTTGCCATACATCAGCCATCTATCTTTGCCATACATCACCCGTCTATCTTTGCCATACATCAGCCATCTATCTTGTGTCTTTGCCATACATCACCCATCTATCTTTGCCATACATCAGCCATCTATCTTGTGTCTTTGCCATACATCAGCCATCTATCTTGTGCCTTTGCCATACATCACCCATCTATCTTGTGTCTTTGCCATACATCACCCATCTAGCTTGTGTCTTTGCCATACATCAGCCATCTATCTTGTGTCTTTGCCATACATCACCCATCTACTCTTTGCCATACATCACCCATCTATCTTGTGTCTTTGCCATACATCACCCATCTATCTTGTGTCTTTGCCATACATCACCCATCTATCTTTGCCATACATCACCCATCTATCTTTGCCATACATCACCCGTCTATCTTTGCCATACATCACCCATCTATCTTGTGTCTTTGCCATACATCAGCCATCTATCTTTGCCATACATCACCCATCTATCTTTGCCATACATCACCCGTCTATCTTTGCCATACATCACCCATCTATCTTGTGTCTTTGCCATACATCAGCCATCTATCTTTGCCATACATCACCCATCTATCTTTGCCATACATCACCCGTCTATCTTTGCCATACATCACCCATCTATCTTGTGTCTTTGCCATACATCAGCCATCTATCTTTGCCATACATCACCCATCTATCTTTGCCATACATCACCCATCTATCTTTGCCATACATCACCCGTCTATCTTTGCCATACATCACCCATCTATCTTTGCCATACATCACCCATCTATCTTTGCCATACATCAGCCATCTATCTTTGCCATACATCACCCATCTATCTTGTGTCTTTGCCATACATCACCCATCTATCTTTGCCATACATCACCCATCTATCTTGTGTCTTTGCCATACATCACCCGTCTATCTCGGGCCGTGCTATGCATCACCCGTCTATCTCGTGCCGTGCTATACATCACCCGTCTATCTCGTGACGTGCTATACATCACCCGTCTATCTCGGGCCATGCTATACATCACCCGTCTATCTCGGGCCATGCTATGCATCACCGTCTATCTCGGGCCATGCTATGCATCACCCGTCTATCTCGTGCCGTGCTATACATCACCCGTCTATCTCGGGCCATGCTATACATCACCCGTCTATCTCGGGCCATGCTATACATCACCCGTCTATCTCGGGCCATGCTATACATCACCCGTCTATCTCGGGCCGTGCTATGCATCACCCGTCTATCTCGTGCCGTGCTATACATCACCCGTCTATCTCGTGCCGTGCTATGCATCACCCGTCTATCTCGTGCCGTGCTATACATCACCCGTCTATCTCGTGCCGTGCTATACCACCCGTCTATCTCGTGCCGTGCTATACATCACCCGTCTATCTCGTGCCGTGCTATACATCACCCGTCTATCTCGTGACGTGCTATACATCACCCGTCTATCTCGTGACGTGCTATACATCACCCGTCTATCTCGTGACGTGCTATACATCACCCGTCTATCTCGTGCCGTGCTATACATCACCCGTCTATCTCGTGACGTGCTATACATCACCCGTCTATCTCGTGACGTGCTATACATCACCCGTCTATCTCGTGCCGTGCTATACATCACCCGTCTATCTCGTGCCGTGCTATACATCACCCGTCTATCTCGTGCCGTGCTATACATCACCCGTCTATCTCGTGACGTGCTATACATCACCCATCTATCTCGTGCCATGCTATACATCACCCGTCTATCTCGGGCCATGCTATGCATCATCCATCTATCTCGTGCCGTGCTATACATCATCCATCTATCTCGTGCCGTGCTATACATCACCCATCTATCTTGCGCCGTGCTATGCATCACCCATCTATCTCTGCCGTGCTATGCATCACCCATCTATCTCGTGTCGTGCTATGCATCACCCATCTATCTCGTGCCGTGCTATACATCACCCGTCTATCTTGCGCCATGCTATGCATCACCCATCTATCTCGCACACCTCTATCTCGTGCCGTGCTATACATCACCCATCTATCTCGTGCCGTGCTATACATCACCCATCTATCTCGTGCCGTGCTATGCATCACCCGTCTATCTCATGCCGCACACACCCCACCATGCTATGCATCATCCATCTATCTCATGCCGTGCTATGCATCACCCATCTATCTCGTGCCGTGCTATGCATCACCCGTCTATCTCGAGCCATGCTATGCATCACCCATCTATCTCATGCCGTGCTATGCATCAACCATTTATCTTATGCCTGCTATGCATCACCCATCTATCTTGCGCCATGCTATGCATCACCCGTTTATCTCATGAAGTGCTATGCATCACCCGTCTATCTCGTGTCGTACTAGGCATCAACCATTTATCTTATGCCGTGCTATGCATCACCCATCTATCTCATGCGGTGCTATGCATCACCCATCTATCTCGCGCCGTGTAGTTCATCTTCCGTCTATCACGTGTCGTGCTATGCATCACCCATCTATCTCATGCCGTGCTATGCATCACCCATCTATCTCGCGCCGTGTAGTTCATCTTCCGTCTATCAGGTGCCGTGTTATGCATCACCCAGCATCTCGCGACGTGTAATTCATCTTGGAACCGTCCATCTCCTGTTGTGTCACTCCGGTCATCTATTGCTGTGTTATCCACCCATCGTTCACCTCTATGACTTGTTACGAATCTCCAGTCTAAATCTCGCCTGGTTGTCATCTATACCAATGATTATCGTGTGTGTCTCAGCTATATCTGGGATCTCTGTAGCGCATATTGGAGCTCACTGACTTTCTCATATCCCAATGACGGAACACATGATCTCACTATATGTGTATCAATGGCAGAACACATGATCTCACTATCTGTGTATCAATGACAGAAAACATGATCTCACTATCTGTGTATCAATGGCAGAACACATGATCTCACTATCTGTGTATCGATGACAGAACACATGATCTCACTATCTGTGTATCAATGACAGAACACATGATCTCACTATCTGTGTATCGATGACAGAACACATTATCTCACTATATGTGTATCGATGACAGAACACATTATCGCACTATATGTGTATCGATGACAGAACACATAATCTCACTATATGTGTATCGATGACAGAACACATGATCTCACTATCTGTGTATCAATGACAGAACACATGATCTCACTATCTGTGTATCAATGACAGAACACATGATCTCACACACACAAACACACCACATATGTGTATCGATGACAGAACACATTATCGCACTATATGTGTATCGATGACAGAACACATACTCTCACTATCTGTGTATCGATGACAGAACACATGATCTCACTATCTGTGTATCGATGACAGAACACATGATCTCACTATCTGTGTATCAATGACAGAACACATGATCTCACTATCTGTGTATCGATGGCAGAACACATGATCTCACTATATGTGTATCAATGACAGAACACATGATCTCACTATATGTGTATCAATGACAGAACACATGATCTCACTATCTGTGTATCAATGACAGAACACATGATCTCACTATCTGTGTATCAATGACAGAACACATGATCTCACTATCTGTGTATCGATGACAGAACACATGATCTCACTATCTGTGTATCAATGGCAGAACACATGATCTCACTATCTGTGTATCAATGACAGAACACATGATCTCACGATATGTGTATCAAAGGCAGAACACATGATCTCACGATATGTGTATCAATGGCAGTACACATGATCTCACGATATGTGTATTAATGACAGAACACATGATCTCACGATATGTGTATCAATGGCAGAACACATGATCTCACTATATGTGTATCGATGACAGAACACATGATCTCACCATATGTGTATCAATTGCAGAACACATGATATCACCGTGTATTAATGGCAGAACACATGATCTCGCTGTGTATCCATGGCCTTGAACATGATCTCACTATGTCCAGATTCCGCTGTGTGAACTGTCTTAACCCGGCCAATGTTGATGAAACGTTGTGTTAAGTATCGGATTCGACATCCTCATTTGCGCTGGACGCCCATTTTGAAAATGTAATTCGGAGTATTCTGGTAACTACTATATCTAACAGTCATTCCGATCCGATATGATGTCGCCGTGACAGCCATCTTGAAAAATCTACGTTCACAATTTACTTACAAACTGTTTGGCCAATGTTGATGACACCTGGCGTGGAGCATCGAAATGGGCGAATGGCAGGAAAACAATAGCTAACTTGAAATTCTCTCTTCGCATTCTACTCACAAACCGCTCGGTCAATTATGATGGAACCTGGTACGGAGCATCGATATGAGTGAATGGGTAGATAAACAACACCTAATTTAAAATGTGTTATTATCTGAAAGTACTGATGGTCGCGGCAATGACATCTTGATAATCTATTTCCCACTTATTCTCGTGAACCGCTTGTCGTTTTGGCCCCGCCCCAACTGGTGACGGTGGCGTAAGGTTGACTAGTAGATACAATTGGTTAATGTCTTGTCGATCCAAAATTGAATATTGATGATGTTATGGCGGCCACCATGAAGCCTGAATTCTACTTTTCTGTCTCGTTTGAAGTATTGAAATATTTACTGTGACATTCTGATCAATGGTAGAGGAAATGTAGCTCACGTGTCTACAAACAACACTGTCAATACCTCAATAAGTTATAGCTTTCGGTTCTGATCAATGGTAGAGGAAATGTAGCTCACGTGTCTACAAACAACACTGTCAATACCTCAATAAGTTATAGCTTTCGGTTCTGATCAATGGTAGAGGAAATGTAGCTCACGTGTCTACAAACAACACTGTCAGTACCTCAATAAGTTATGGCTTTCCGTTCTGGTCAATGGTAGAGGAAATGTAGCTCACATGTCTGCAAATAACACTGTCAATACCTCTATAAGTTATAGCTTTCCGTTCTGATCAATGGTAGAGGAAATGTAGCTCATGTGTCTACAAACAACACTGTCAATACCTCAATAAGTTATAGCTTTCCGTTCTGGTCAATGGTAGAGGAAATGTAGCTCACATGTCTGCAAATAACACTGTCAATACCTCTATAAGTTATAGCTTTCCGTTCTGATCAATGGTAGAGGAAATGTAGTACAATTATTAATTACAGTGACGGTAAATCATGTGAGCGTGCAGGTGGTCGTTGGTGAGCTGTCGAATAAAATTCCGGAATATGTTTTAATTTCGAATTGGAAAGTGGACATTTATATACTGTTAAACGGGCGGTGATAAATGCTAACTGTTGGTGTGTTTCTTTTAAAAATTGATATAGGAAAAGGGAATTTATTGTGAGTAAAAAATTTTGGATATTGGATTATTGTGTTATCGATCCAAGGTGGTGGACATTGTGTACCGGCCGCCATTACTCATCTTCACGGTTTGTGCTTTTGTATTGTATGTAAACTTTTTGAAAATGTCGGACGGTGAGAAAAAAAGGAAAGAACCATATTCTCCGGTAAATGTTAGCATGGAGTTCTCTAAACTTTCTAAAACCAGTGATGCTCGTGTATTTGATACCAAATCGTTTACGGAGATGATGATAAACGCAGTGAACGAGAAGTCTTTCCAGAATGCTTTCATTCCAGTTATACAAGCTTCAATTCAAACTGCATTTGAGTTGTATAAAAAGACTATTGTGGATCCATTGGTTGAAACAAATAACCGACTCATGGACACCGTAAAAAAACAACAAGAGACAATTGCTAATCAGTCCAAAGCTATAGATGAACACAAACGAGAAATCGGGGCAAATTATAAACGTATTAACGATATACGTATGGACATAAACGAGATGCAACAATATAGTAGGCGTACGTCTCTTCGTATATTTAACCTAGATGTCCCAAACGAGATCCAAGATGAGAGTCAACTGACCAAACATGTAGTCTCTTTCATAAACGATAATATACTGAAAAAGAAATCAGTAACACCAAAGGGTATAGGCGCCAGTGAGGATCGTGATGTTGAACCCCAGGTTGAAGGTGAGGAAACCAGCATCAAAGGACGACAACGTAGTTTAGCAACCTCTTTGTTGAGTGTTGCTGATATTGAACGATGTCACCCTATCGGCCAGGGTAAAAAACATATCCTTGTTAAATGTGTGTCCTACCATGTGAAATCGAAGGTATTTTCATTCAAGACGAATCTCAAGTTCCACCCAAGAAAGGTATTTATTACTGAAGACCTGACGAAGTATAACCATTCACTTGTGCAAAAACTTATGATTGCAAAATCCAGGAGTGACATCAACTCGTTTTGGACTTTCAATGGCAAGATATTTGCCAAGTACAGGGCCATGGACAATCCAGTGCGTATTTCCAGTGAGTACGACATTAGAGGAGTTTCTGACCATAGTGGACACTGAGGTCCGTGAACATATTGATTTCTAGTCATCCGATCCCTAACATAACTTATTGTGCGACACATTATTAACTGATTAGTTTATAAGTAAACGCAAAGAGATGTTTTAAGTATAGATTAGAGTTCTTTTTGTTTCATTGTATCTGTATACTGATGTAGCGTATTCATATGTTTGACTAATAGTTTGTTCTGTTCTGATGCATTTTTGAAATTAAATTCGTCAGGTGCGGCAGTAAATTAACTAAATGTACCTTTGTAAAACAGTAATACCAGTTGTGTTATTTTGACCACATTAAAAAATAAATAAATAAACATATACAAATACTACAACTTAAAGTTTGCTGCGAGGTTAAACATCGCAGGTTAAACATCGCATTATTATTGCACGAGCACCGATAATAATAAAAAAACATTGTATAAATATTATTAGTTTAAATAAATTGTGACATGATAAATTACTGTCCAGCGATCATCGTTATTATTCATGAACTTACTTCGCTTTATTACACAATATAGATTATATTTGAACAGTTTGTAGTCACGTGCACCAATTGCGTGTACAAGGTAGTACGCTTGTTAAACGACCGTGGAGCGGTATTTGCATATGAATGAATTAGATAGGCGATTGGAAACTTTTTCTAGTCACGTGAACGAATCACAAAGAGTTTTATTTTACTAAAGTTAATAAAATGACCATGGAGCGTGCCTGCTTATGAATGACCATATAGTCAATATACATTATTATCCGGAGTTTTACTCGATGATGAATTCGTTATTACGAATTTGGTCATCTTGTATCGGTCACAAATTTTACTATACGTTTGTTTGTACCACAAACAGGTTACTTTTTTGAATGATGAAACTTGAGAAAATATATAATGATGATGATGACGATAATGAGGTGGTGTTCACAAATACGATGATAATGACGATGAATTGCATTGGTGAAATGCTATATCAGTGGAAAAGCTGCTAGAACCTGTATATGTTTATCGATTAAACAATAATAATAAGGTGGTGTTCACGAATATGAAGATGATGATGAATTGAATTATTAGTATATATATTGTTTTATATACCCTACGTTTATAATTATATTATGACACATGCGCAAGTACATGGTAATTGCGGTGGTATTCACGACTATGATGATGATGATGAATTGCATTTGAGTTGATTAGATGCTGTATTAAGTGGTATGGCTTTTTGTACCCTTTGTTTGAATATCGATTATGAAACATGATCAACTACATGCTAATTGTGATGATGACGATGATGATGATGATGATGATGATGAATTGCATTTGAGTTGGTTAGATGCTGTATTAAGTGGTATGGCCTTTTGAAACTTTTGTTTGAATATTGATTATGAAACATGATCAACTACATACTTATTGTGATGATGACGATGATGATGATGATAATGTGGTGGCGTTCACGACTATGATGATGATAATGATGAATTGCATTTGAGTTGGTTAGATGCTGTATTAAGTGGTATGGCCTTTTGTAACTTTTGTTTGAATATCGATTATGAAACATGATCAACTACATGCTTATTGTGATGATGACGATGATGATGATGATGATAATGTGGTGGCGTTCATGACTATGATGATGATGATGATGAATTGCATTTGAGTTGGTTAGATGCTGTATTAAGTGGTATGGCCTTTTGTAACTTTTGTTTGAATATCGATTATGAAACATGATCAACTACATGCGTATTGTGATGATGACGATGATGATGATGATAATGTGGTGGCGTTCATGACTATGATGATGATGATGATAAATTGCATTTGAGTTGATTATATGCTGTATTAAGTGGTATGGCCTTTTGTAACTTTTGTTTGAATATCGATTATGAAACATGATCAACTACATGCTAATTGTGATGATGACGATGATGATGATGATGATGATGATGAATTGCATTTGAGTTGGTTAGATGCTGTATTAAGTGGTATGGCCTTTTGTAACTTTTGTTTGAACATCGATTATGAAACATGATCAACTACATGCTTATTGTGATGATGACGATGATGATGATGATAATGTGGTGGCGTTCATGACTATGATGACGATGATGATGAATTGCATTTGAGTTGGTTAGATGCTGTATTAAGTGGTATGGCCTTTTGTAACTTTTGTTTGAATATCGATTATGAAACATGAGCAACTACATGCTTATTGTGATGATGACGATGATGATGATGATATTGTGGTGGCGTTCATGACTATGATGATGATGATGACGAATTGCATTTGAGTTGGTTAGATGCTGTATTAAGTGGTATGGCCTTTTGTAACTTTTGTTTGAATATCGATTATGAAACATGATCAACTACATGCTTATTGTGATGATGACGATGATGATGATAATGTGGTGGCGTTCATGACTATGATGATGATGATGATGATGAATTGCATTTGAGTTGGTTAGATGCTGTATTAAGTATTGTTTTTTATACCCTTTGTTTGTATATCGATTATGATGATGGTGCATTTGTGAAATGCTGCACTTAATGGCAGCGCTGACGTACTTTGCTCACAATAGCATGAGCTATATTTACTGTATAATTACAGCCATATTGTAAAATTATAGCCATCTTTTTTAAAGTCCCAATGTGCTTTTTTTTTCTTTTTTCTTTTCTTTAATTTGAAAAAGTAGAATGTAATTCTGATGCAAACTGATTCTAATGTTATATATTTTGAAACCAGTTCTTTCTGGACACATGTCTTAAAGTATTATTCAGTTGAGGAAATATAAGGCAGTAACTTCACGTTTGAACACTCTTTCCGTTGTAATTCCTATTAAATACCACATAATGGGATTTTAAAATGTAGAATTAAAATTTATTCCACATGTCGTATCAGTTAGGAACTTGTTTGACATTTCACCTTAGACCTATACATTCATGCAGTTGTTATTTTAATGAGAATACTATTGCTAGTCTGGTTATGTTTCTCGTACTATTGTGCTTTTTGTGCTGCTCGTTGCTCGTGTTCGATCTCGAAAAAACCCGTGTTTTTTATTATAGATGTGTGTCAGTGTTTGTTTCCCAGGAATCACCGTTTGAATGTATGTTTGTTACCTAATGGATAATTATATAATTAGAAGGGAGACAGAGACTGTTACACTTGATACGCGAATATGCCTTAAATTTAACCCAACATTTATAGGAAAATGCGAGTATTCGTTTTCTCTAAGTGTCTTTAGAAAGTTAATATTGTTAAAAAGCGGTGATATTGAATCAAATCCGGGACCTGCTAACCAAAATCACAGTTTGGGGATAATGCACTTAAATATACGTAGTATACGAAATAAACTAGAATTTATAAAAGATAATTTTAATGACTTTGATATATTATGTTTCACTGAAACTCACCTAGACAATAATGTATTAGATGAAACGCTTTCTATTGATGGCTACAATCAGTTTTATCGTAATGATATTTCGTCCCACTCTGGTGGAATATTGATATACTTATCTTCAAAATTACACACAGAACGATTGAACGAATTTGAAATTCTATATGGATAAGAGTGAAAAATAAAGGCGAGGATTTAATTATTTGTGTAATTTATAGACGACCAAACTCAAACGTTCAGTTCTGGGAAAATTTAAATATTGGTATAGAAAGAGCAGGTGAACAATGTCGCCACTTCATTTTATTAGGAGATATAAATGAGGATCAATTGAATAATACTAACCGCAAATTACGAGATATACTTGAGTTAAATAATTTAAATAATGTAATTAACGAACCTACAAGAGTGACTGAAAATACATCTACTTCCATAGACCCGATTGTCTTATCGCAAGATCTTAACGTTATAAATTCGGGTGTAATATTAATTCCTGAAGAAATAAGCGACCATCGGGCAACATATGCAATTTTGCCTTTTAGTTATAATCTAAGTAATTGCTATGAACGACATGTTTGGATATATAAAAAAGCGAATTTTGCTCAGTTAAATGATATGATTGCAAATACTGACTGGACTTTTTTAAATAATGGTGATCTAAACGAATGCTGTCTAGAATTTAATAACACTTTTCTTAAACTTGCGAAACATGTATTCCAAATAAAAATATCTTAATAAGGCCCAATGACAAACCCTGGTTTGATTCTGAATTGAGAAAACTAATAAAAGCAAGAGACAAAATAAGAAAAAAAGCGTTAATGACCAAGAGTATAGATGGTTGGAATGAGTTTAAAAAAATGAGAAACAAAGTTAACAATTATGTAAAGCATGCTAAAACAAGATTTTATAATAATATTGAAGACTCGTTAGTAGACGCACAACAAACAAATAAACTAAAATATTGGAAGCTTGTAAAGGATTTTGTAAAACAAAATAAAGTCAGTCATAAAATTCCGCCTCTAATTACATCTCTTCCAAATGGAGATACAAAATACTCAGTCACTGACATAGAAAAAGCAAATTGCCTAAATACATATTTTTCTGCTATATCCAACGTTGACGATTCCAATGCAACTCTTCCTGTACGTGAACTTAAAACAAATGCAACACTGGAAATCATACATATAACAGAAATTGAAATGTGTGATGTTTTAAAAAACCTTGATATTAACAAAGCAAATGGTCCTGATGGTATCAGTTACAAAATGTTAAAGGAAACAGCGGATTATATTGTCAAACCTTTATCTGTCATTTTTAATAGATCATTTCAAGAAGGAGTATTTCCCTCTTTATGGAAAAACGCTAATGTTATTCCTCTATTTAAAAAGGGTCCGGCCGAAACTCCCAGTAACTATAGACCAATTTCACTTTTGAGTTGTTTAGGTAAGGTTATGGAAAGAGTTATTTATAAACATATTCACAATCATTTGATTTTTAATAACCTTATATACTATAACCAGTGCGGCTTCAGACCTAATCATTCTAGTGTTTATCAACTGATAGAAATTTATCATCAAATATGCCAGACCTTAGACTCAAAACAATTTATGTGCATGATCTTCTGTGATATTTCTAAAGCTTTTGACAGGGTTTGGCATAAAGGTTTATTATTTAAATTGAAACAAAATGGTATAACTGGAATGCTATTAAGCTGGATAGAAAATTATTTATCAAATAGGACTCAAAATGTAGTAGTAGGGTCCAGCATATCAAACAGTGAAACTATTAGCTCTGGTGTACCACAAGGATCGATCCTCGGACCTTTATTTTTTCTCGTTTATGTTAATGATATAGCGGACAATTTATTAAGTATAACTAGGTTATTTGCTGACGATACATCATTGGCCCAAACGACATCAACTATTCAAGATCTAGAGGGAATACTGAATCATGATTTGAGGTTAATATCCGATTGGTCTAAACGTTGGTTGGTAAATTTTAATCCCAATAAGACAGAAGCTATGTTCTTTAGCACCACTAGGGAACAAAACTATCCAGTATTATTGTTTGATGGGATTCAGTTACCCTTTGCTGAACACCACAAACATTTAGGTGTAACTTTAAGCAACAATGGTAAATGGCACGAGCATATAGACACTATTTTTAAATCGGCATCAAAGGTACTAAATTTAATGCGAGCGTTAAAATTTACAATCAACAGGAAAACATTAAATCAAATTTATATATCTTATATGAGGCCACTGTTAGAATATGCTGCAGTAGTATGGGACAGTTGTACTGAACTCGATAAGAATAGACTAGAAAAATTACAATTTGAAGCAGCTCGTGTTGTCACTGGTTTAACTCGATCGGTTTCTATAAATAACTTGATAGAAGAAATAGGCTGGATCTCCTTAAATGATAGAAGAAAACTTCAGAAATTAGTCATAATGTACAAACTAAAAAACGGTATACTGCCGGAGCATTTTTCAACAATTTTTCCAAGGGTAGTCGGTGAAGAAAACAATTACAATTTAAGAAATGCCGATAATTTCATAGTAATGGCAAGAAGAACAGCTCTCTTCTCGAATTCCTTTGTACCATCAAGTGTTGATTTATGGAATACATTAACAGAGAATATCCGAACATCACCTACTTTATCTAGTTTTAAGTATCGACTGAAATGTGCATTATTTAAGCAAAATGAAGTACCTTCATATTACTACAAAGGTTCAAGATCTCTAACCGTTCTCCAAACATGCATAAGAAATGGCTGCAGTAATTTGAATGCGGACTTATGTAATAATCACTTAAAAGATGACCCGATTTGTGAGTGTGAACGTGGCATCGAAGATGCCGAACATTATTTTTTCAAATGTCCTCTATTTTTAAATCAAAGGATAGCACTATTCAGATATACACGTCAATATCATCCACTTAGTGTAAGAACTCTACTTAAAGGTAAAGAAGAACTCTCAGATGAACAGAACCTAAGTATTTTTAATTCAGTTCAAAAGTTTATACATGATACTGCGAGGTTTTCAAATTAGCGTAATAATAGTATTTCTATTTCTTATTATGCGTGGGGGGTTTCGAGATCGCGGACCGGGGCGAGCATCACACGAGCACCTTCACGTGAATACTTCTGCTGGCATTTTTTCTTTAAAATAACATATCTTTTTCTTAACTGTACTTTTGTAGCCATAATATATTTCTGTAAATGAATTGTATTGGGGAGGGCCGTTTTATAATGTGTATAGCACTTGTGGCCCAAACCTTTTGCTGTATATATTTGGCAATAAATTATGTTTAAACAAAAAAAAAGAGGAAATGTAGCTCACGTGTCTGCAAATAACACTGTCAATACCTCTTATAAGTTATAGCTTTCGGTTCTGATCAATGGTAGAGGAAATGTAGCTCACGTGTCTGCAAATAACATTGTCAATACCTATATAAGTTATAGCTTTCGGTTCTGGTCAATGGTAGAGGAAATGTAGCTCACGTGTCTGCAAACAACATTGTCAATACCTATATAAGGTATAGCTTTCGGTTCTGATCAATCTGGTTCAAACTCATGTTATTATATTTTAAGAACAGTTTGATAAACCATAGGCTTGGCACTAAGTTCTATAAATTTTAATAAATTACTTTATTTATTGGCAACTACTTTGGTGGTTGTCCTTTAGTTTGGAAATTCCTTTGGTAGATGACCATAGGTCTGTCAACTAATTTGGCAATTGCCAGATCTAGGTTCATCTACAAAAAGTATTACCAGACATCAGGTCATCTATCAAATGGATTACCAGCCGTTAGGTATTCTACCAAAGGATTCGTATGACTTAAGGTTATATACCAAAGGATGTGCCAGCCCTAAGGATATATACCAAAGGAGTTGTGAGACCTAATGTCATCTACCAAATAATTTGCTAGATCTAAGGTCATCTACCAATGGAATTGTCAGATATAAGGTCATCCATCTACCAAATAATGTGCTAGACCTAAGGTCATATACCAAAGGAGTTGTCAGACCTAAGGTCATCTACCAAATAAGGTGCTAGACCTATGTCATATACCAATGGATATACTAGACATACGTTCATCTACCAAAGGATTTGCCAGACATAAAGACATCTACCAAATGAGCCACCAGACACACAAGTGAGCCAAAACCTCTTAAACAAAGGAGTTAACCAGAGTGAAGTTGGATAAATTATCCCAGATAAATGACTTGTAACCATAACTAAGATGGTATAAACTATCCCAGACATTACTGTCTGTCAATATGAGATAACACATGTAATAAGTCAAAAACAGTTGTTATATTTTCATTCATTTTAATATATTATGTAACAAGAATATTTATGATCATAGCCATGCATACACATTATGTAAATTAATTTCTTTGCTTTATATGTTTTATATTCATAATAAAATCACGACTAAGCGTTGGGGATATTGAGTACGACTGTAAAAGGGAAACAGGGAAAGGTTTCAGTGTATAAGTTATATTGGTAAATGTATAGATTTGGCTTGTTTTATGCGTTTTAATTTAGAGCTAGTATACGTGACAGTGGTGAAATAAATAAGGGAATATTCAGAAGAGACAGAACTTGAAAAAGATGGTGATGCAGGAGTCAATATAGTTGGTGGTGCTAGTGAAGAATGATAAGGTTACACACATAGTGATAAATAGGGGAATATTCAGAAGAGACAGAACTCGAAAAAGATGGTGATGCAGGAGTCAATATAGTTGGTGGTGCTAGTGAAGAATGATAAGGTTACACACATAGTGATAAATAGGGGAATATTCAGAAGAGACAGAACTCGAAAAAGATTGTGATGCAGGAGTCAATATAGTTGGTGGTGCTAGTGAAGAATGATAAGGTTACACACATAGTGATAAATAGGGGAATATTCAGAAGAGACAGAACTCGAAAAAGATGGTGATGCAGGAGTCAATATAGTTGGTGGTGCTAGTGAAGAATGATAGTGTTACACACATAGTGAACAGCCTAACAAGTAATACTAGGGAGAGCAGTATGAATAGAGATACATGGGTGTTATAACCGATTAATAGGGAGAGCAGTAGGAATAGAGATACATGGGTGTTATAACCGATTAATAGGGAGAGCAGTAGGAATAGAGATACATGGGTGTTATAACCGATTAATAGGGAGAGCAGTAGGAATAGAGATACATGGGTGTTATAACCGATTAATTAAGAAGGCTCACATCCGTTCCATCCAATGAAGCAGATTTCATAACAATGGCAAACGTGTGACAGACTTTGTTGCAGAAATAAGAAAGATTTCAGAAAACAGTGACTTTAAGGATACTTTAGAAGTAATGGTAAGAGACAGATTAGATAGTGGAATTTAACACTGACAGAGTTCAGAGAAGGGTGCCGAAGTTGGAATTTAAACATGCTAAAAGGCGTTAGAAATAGCAACACACCTCGAAAAATGATTGGTATTAACTTGCGGACTTTCACATCACGCCAGAGGTTACCAACATAATAATTTATCATTGATATAATGAATGGTATTAACTTGCGGACTTTCACATCACGCCAGAGGTTACCAACATAATAATGTATCATTGATATAATGAATGGTATTAACTTACGGACTTTCACATCACGCCAGAGGTTACCAACATAATAATTTATCATTGATATAATGAATGGTATTAACTTACGGACTTTCACATCACGCCAGAGGTTACCAACATAATAATTTATCATTGATATAATGAATAGTATTAACTAAAATTATAAATTATCATTCATTTAATGCAAACTAGCAGACCTATTACACCTTGCATGATATTACCTATAATTTAACACGTGTGTACAATGAAGAATTAATTGTATTTAATATTGGTTAGTCAGCACATATTGAATTATGGTAATAGTTTGTATACATAATTGCTATTTTTGACCCAACTGTATATAGAGGAAAAATAATACATGTATATGGTTGGTTAGTTTGCGTTAGTCCACACATA
This sequence comes from Archivesica marissinica, assembly GCA_014843695.1. Lineage (NCBI taxonomy): Eukaryota > Metazoa > Mollusca > Bivalvia > Venerida > Vesicomyidae > Archivesica > Archivesica marissinica. The sequence goes on along the minus strand of CM026397.1, from coordinate 56,616,597 downwards.
TTGATTTCATTTTTTCTGCCAGAAGAAATTTAAGAAATGAGTATGTATGCATGGCTATGTTATTAATAATGTATCCCTGGCGGATGCCATCGATGCACATCTCGATCTGGCATACCTTGCTTTATATAATCGTGACGGCTCCAGCGGGAGGTCAGAGGTTGGTGCTTGAGTAGTTGTTGGATAGCAGCTGATGTCGTCATCTTTTCTTTCACACTGTAGAAAATATAAATTTATATAAATGAACTATATGATATTTACCAAAGGCCATATATGTATTTGTCTTCTAATAGAACCAAACAGAAAACCAGTATCTTGTCTATCATTGGATAAACAAAACTAAAGACATATATATAATTTTACTAGTGTTGGCCAAAATTCAAGTTCAAGGGTGGACCTTGCTAGGGGGAACACCAACACACAGTATGCAAGTTTAGTTACATCTATATGCAAATATGCAATTATTGACAGTGCTTTGTCGGAAAGGTGACTGCTTAGACACGCTTTCAACATAATAATAATAATAATAATAAAGACTTAATTTAACGAGAGTACTCATTTAACAAAAGTTAATCTACCATGAGGCCCTCAACATATATACAATCAAATGCAATCAAAAGATAGCACTATAAGTGAGAACTGCACATTGGAATAATATAGTAATGTAAAAGCTGAAAAATAGAGAAACTATATTTAATATGTAATGGAATATGATGATATATGGAATTGGCTAGCAGAGTAGAAAATGGGAATGAGACAATTAATGATACTAGATCTATCTAACAATGTGCAGATTTGACTTGTAGTGGTATCTTCAAACTATGTATGAAATCAACTTAAAGACAGCAATTTTCCGATTCTAATAAATATAGCAATGGCAATACACGTTTATAATAACAGTAGAAGTGCGCGATTAGTTTGAATTGTTATAGTTCCACCTTAAGTAGAGAATTTTGAACTGTTGGATAGTTGGAGCATTTTGAACTGAGTGAGGCAATGAATTCCAAATAGATGATCCTGAAAATTCAAATGTATTACGAAATAATTCACAATTTGGTCTTGGTGTGTATAATTGATATTCTGGCCGAAACAAACATAGGGGATAAACATGTATTCACGTGACTTTGTTTACTTCCGGAGCGCGAATGACGCAGTCGCTGTCAGTAACAGTTGTTTTATACATGTATGGGATACAAGCTAGAAGTTTTAAAAAGAGGAAAATGCACAAAACGCAGGTAAAATATTGACATTTTATTTCGAAAGTAAATGGTGATGTTTCCTTAAAAACCCTCAAACAAGTAGAGATAAATATAGGCCTAAATCTGTATTATTAACATTATTGATAAAGTAGCCGGGGGTTTTGGGCGTGAATTGCCGGGTAAAATACCCAGCACCTGGGTCAGTTCAAATATGTTGTATCCCTTATCGATACAGCTTTTTTACAAGTTTTTTTCAAAATACTATTGTCTATGGTATTCTTTATTTCGTTGACATATCAACAGAAGTCATGTTATGAAATAATGTTGTTGTTTTGTGTTTTCAGAGGTATCCTGGAACGACTTCCGATTAGCAGTCATGGAGAATCGTGCAATTTCATATCGGTACACGCAGTGTTCGATTGATCAGGTAACATTTGATGAACATGTATCATAATAAATGTATATCCACAATTCTAACACGAGTCAGCTAATAACATACAAACTTGTAGAGTAAAATCTATCTCGGGTTATTCTGCGATATACCTACCTTGAACTATGCTGCGCGCGCACCGTGTTTTGGCTATTCCATTTATACAAAGCGTGTAAAGTTTTATGAATGAAAGTCACGTGATGTTTTGTAAAAAAATACCGTGGGAATTCAAGGAAGTGAGCTATTTTTAGAATCAGATAATCTCTTGTCCGTCTTGTTTTTCTGTTAAGTAACGTTTCAGTTACTATTCTGTACAGTTTTATTTGACAAAATAAATAAAAGTATTGATCAGTTACAACTTTTGTTCATTTATGCACTAGATTGATATTTTCCATAAAAAATAACGTCATCACCCCTTACGCGGGAGGAAATTTCGAAAGCCAAATGCAGCGGCGTTTGAAGAAAATACTCCTTTAAAATTATTAGAAGTAAGTCGTGTTAGAATCGAAATAATAAGAACTTCAAACTCGGGTTATTCTGCGATATACCATGGTTGATACTTATTATTTCTTAAATATATTGAAGGCGCGTATACCATATTATTTATGGTATGAAATTGTTTCATAAACCAATCAGAATATCGATACATTTACATGTATATATTCAAGTTACGGATATTGTTGACAAATGAATATCCGATACCGATGCATGCTAATTGTGACATAAAAAAACTCCGGATGATGATGATGACCACATCGCCCCTCCTGTGTCCGGGCCATCCGTGATTGTTGTCGAGGTGCGCCTAATGTAAACGAGATTATTGGAGAGATAGGCAGTTCTCTATACATGTATATATGTAAAGCAAATGCAACAGTATTGTCACGTGAACTCAGTTCTCGCGTGAACACAGTTATCGCGTGAATACAGTTATCGCGTGAACACAGTTATCGCGTGAACACAGTTATCGCGTGAACACAGTTATCGCGTGAACTCAGTTCTCGCGTGAACACAGTTATCGCGTGACAGTTATCGCGTGAACACAGTTATCGCGTGAACACAGTTATCGCATGATCACTGTTACCCTTGCCTGTAGTTTGTCCTGAAAATTCGATATCGCTAGCTACGCCTATGAATCAATTTAACACTTATTATTACATTTAGTTCATTTATAATATTATACTATGTTACAGATCGCCGCCAGCGTATACGCCGAGGGCCATCATGACGCCAACAAAACCGTCGTAGATAATAAATTCTAATAGGTGACAAGAACATAAAAGAATAAATAAACACAATCTGACCTGTTACTGTCGCATCCCCTTGCCAGTACCCTTTTATTCGCTAGGAATAGTTTCCATCTAGTCATTGGAATCATCTGTTTCTTATCTGACTCAATCCGAATTTATAATAAATACAAACGCAATCCTGTCAACTGTTTGTTATCTGACTCAATCCGAATCTATAGATAAATAAAAACGTAATCCTGTCAACTGTTTGTTATCTGACTCAATCCGAATCTATAATAAATAAAAACGTAATCCTGTCAACTTGCTATAATTAGATAAGGCCTAGATAAAACACATAATCATTGTCATTCATACATACACGCTGTCATTGTCATTCATACATACAGGATGTCATTGCCATCATACATACAGGCTGTCATTGTCATTCATATATACAGGCTGTCATTGTCATTAATACATACAGGATGTCATTGTCATTCATACATACAGGCTGTCATTGTCATTCATATATACAGGGTATCATATCATTCATATATACAGGATGTCATTGTCATTCATACATACAGGCTGTCATTGCCATTCATACATACAGGGTATCATATCATTCATATATACAGGATGTCATTGTCATTCATACATACAGGATGTCATTGCCATTCATACATACAGGATGTCATTGTCATTCATACATACAGGATGTCATTGTCATTCATACATACAGGATGTCATTGTCATTCATACATACAGGATGTCATTGTCATTCATACATACATGATGTCATTGTCATTCATACATACAGGATGTCATTGTCATTCATACATACAGGATGTCATTGTCATTCATACATACAGGATGTCATTGCCATTCATACATACATGATGTCATTGTCATTCATACATACAGGATGTCATTGTCATTCATACATACATGATGTCATTGTCATTCATACATACAGGATGACATTGTCATTCATACATACAGGATGTCATTGTCATTCATACATACAGGATGTCATTGTCATTCATATATACAGGATGCCATTGTCATTCATACATACAGGATGACATTGTCATTCATACATACAGGATGTCATTATCATTCATACATACAGGATGTCATTGTCATTCATACATACAGGATTCCATTGTTATTCATACATACAGGATGTCATTGTCATTCATACATACAGGATGTCATTGTCATTCATACATACAGGATGGCATTGTCATTCATACATACAGGATTCCATTGTCATTCATACATACAGTATGGCATTGTCATTCATACATACAGGATTCCATTGTCATTCATACATACAGGATTCCATTGTCATTCATACACACAGGGTATCATTGCCATTCATACATACAGGCTGTCATTGCCATTCATACATACAGGGTATCATATCATTCATACATACAGGCTGGCAATTTTGTCAGGAACCGTGTAGAACCAATATGAAATAGGCACTACCTATCAATGAGGAAAGTCATTAAAGGGTTGTAGTCAAAACTAATTACTGAACTAGACATTATAAAAGTCAAGCCGGTGTTAAGCAGCCAGCCAAAGGATTCCGAAAACGACGTTCACGTTTACAATATTTCAACATGCAGCGGCTAGATACAAATCCAAAACGGTGACATCGTGTAATTGATATCAACTGTGAGAATTGATCATAATATTATGAGCGTATCAGTAACAACTATTGGATAGTATTGTTTATTTTGATATTTCATTTGTAAGGTTTATGTTCTTTTTCATGTATAGGCCCTATTTTGTGCACACTTCTCATACATTGTTATCTATCGGCGATACAAGCCTCACCATGCTTTTCCCGTAGTACATGTATTTGTTTGAAGACATGAAACTGTACTATTAAACCATGTTATAACTTTCTGGAGTTTATCTTCACAGGTCCTAAGAGGAGATATTTATACTCACGGGTTCTAAGAGGAGATATTTATATTCACAGATCCTAAGAGGAGATATTTATATTCACAGATCCTAATAGGAGATATTTATATTCACATATCCTAAGAGGAGATATTTATATTCACAGATCATAATAGGAGATATTTATAGTCACAGATCCTAAGAGGAGATATCTATATTCACAGATCCTAAGAGGAGATATTTATATTCACAGATCCTAAGAGGAGATATTTATATTCACAGATCCTAATAGGAGATATTTATATTCACATATCCTAAGAGGAGATATTTATATTCACAGATCATAATATGAGATATTTATAGTCACAGATCCTAAGAGGAGATATCTATATTCACAGATCCTAAGAGGAGATATTTATATTCACAGATCCTAAGAGGAGATATCTATATTCACAGATCCTAAGAGGAGATATTTATATTCACAGATCATAATATGAGATATTTATAGTCACAGATCCTAAGAGGAGATATCTATATTCACAGATCCTAAGAGGAGATATTTATATTCACAGATCCTAAGAGGAGATATCTATAATCACAGATCCTAAGAGGAGATATTTATATTCACAGATCCTAAGAGGAGATATTTATATTCACAGATCCTAAGAGGAGATATCTATATTCACAGATCCTAAGAGGAGATATTTATACTCACAGATCCTAAGAGGAGATATTTATATTCACAGATCCTAAGAGGAGATATTTATATTCACAGATCCGGGATATATACTCATATGTCCTAAGAGGAGATATTATATTCACAGATCCTAAGAGATGTTTATACTCACAGATCCTAAGAGGAGTTATTTATATCACAGATTCTAAGAGGAGATTTATATTCACAGATCCTAAGAGATGTTTATACTCACAGATCCTAAGAGGAGATATTTATATTCACAGATCCTAAGAGGAGATATTTATACTCACGGGTTCTATACTCCTATGTCTAAGAGGAGATATTAATATTCACAGATCCTAAGAGATGTTTATACTCACAGATCCTAAGAGGAGATGTTTATACTCACAGATCCTAAGAGGAGATGTTTATACTCACAGATCCTCAGACGAGATATTTATACTCACAGATCCTAAGAGGAGATATTTATATACACAGATCCTATGTACATTTAGATGAAAGAACTATTTATACTCACTAAGCTGTTCATTCTATTTGGACGACTGCTCACTCTGTGTGGAAGACTGCTCACTCTGTGTGGAGGAATGTCACTGTGAAAGTCACTCTATGTGGAGGAGATCACATGTGAGGAATGTCACTTATGTGGAGGAATGATCACTCTATGTGGAGGAATGAGACTGTCACTCTGTGTGGAGGAATGATCACTGTATGTGGAGGAATGATCACTCTATGTGGAGGAATGATCACTCTATGTGGAGGAATGATCACTCTATGTGGAGGAATGATCACTCTATGTGGAGGAATGATCACTCTATGTGGAGGAATGATCACTTATGTGGAGGAATGATCACTCTATGTGGAGGAATGATCACTCTATGTGGAGGAATGATCACTCTATGTGGAGGAATGATCACTCTATGTGGAGGAATGATCACTCTATGTGGAGGAATGATCACTCTATGTGGAGGAATGATCACTCTATGTGGAGGAATGATCACTCTATGTGGAGGAATGATCACTCTATGTGGAGGAATGATCACTCTATGTGGAGGAATGATCACTCTATGTGGAGGAATGATCACTCTATGTGGAGGAATGATCACTCTATGTGGAGGAATGATCACTCTATGTGGAGGAATGATCACTCTATGTGGAGGAATGATCACTCTATGTGGAGGAATGATCACTCTATGTGGAGGAATGATCACTCTATGTGGAGGAATGATCACTCTATGTGGAGGAATGATCACTCTATGTGGAGGAATGATCACTCTATGTGGAGGAATGATCACTCTATGTGGAGGAATGATCACTCTATGTGGAGGAATGATCACTCTATGTGGAGGAATGATCACTCTATGTGGAGGAATGATCACTCTATGTGGAGGAATGATCACTCTATGTGGAGGAATGATCACTCTATGTGGAGGAATGTCACTTATGTGGAGGAATGTCACTCTATGTGGAGGAATGATCACTCTATGTGGAGGAATGTTCACTCTATGTGGAGGAATGATCACTCTATGTGGAGGAATGATCACTCTATGTGGAGGAATGATCACTCTATGTGGAGGAATGATCACTTTATGTGGAGGAATGATCACTCTATGTGGAGGAATGATCACTTTATGTGGAGGAATGATCACTCTATGTGGAGGAATGATCACTCTATGTGGGGGAATGATCACTCTATGTGGAGGAATGAACACTCTATGTGGAGGAATGATCACTCTATGTGGAGGAATGATCACTCTATGTGGAGGAGTGGAGGAATGATCACTCTATGTGGAGGAGTGGAGGAATGATCACTCTACATGGAGGAATGATCACTGTATGTGGAGGAATGATCACTCTATGTGGAGGAATGATCACTCTATGTGGAGGAATGATCACTCTATGTGGAGGAATGATCACTCTATGTGGGGGAATGATCACTCTATGTGGGGGAATGATCACTCTATGTGGAGGAATGTTCACTCTATGTGGGGGAATGATCACTCTATGTGGAGGAATGATCACTCTATGTGGGGGAATGATCACTCTAGGTGGAGGAATGATCACTCTACATGGAGGAATGATCACTCTATGTGGAGGAATGATCACTCTATGTGGAGGAATGATCACTCTATGTGGGGGAATGATCACTCTATGTGGAGGAATGATCACTCTATGTGGGGGAATGATCACTCTAGGTGGAGGAATGATCACTCTATGTGGAGGAATGATCACTCTATGTGGGGGAATGATCACTCTATGTGGAGGACTGTCCAGTCTATGTGGAGGAATGCTCACTGTATGTGGGGGAATGATCACTCTATGTGGAGGAATGATCACTCTACATGGGGGAATGATCACTGTATGTGGAGGAATGATCACTCTATGTGGAGGAATGATCACTGTATGTGGGGGAATGATCACTGTATGTGGAGGAATGATCACTCTATGTGGGGGAATGCTCACTGTGTGTGGAGGAATGATCACTGTATTCGCGGGAATGATCACTCTATGTGGGGGAATGATCACTCTATGTGGAGGAATGATCACTCTATGTGGGGGAATGATCACTCTATGTGGAGGAATGATCACTCTATGTGGAGGAATGATCACTGTATGTGGGGGAATGATCACTCTATGTGGAGGAAAGCTCACTCTATGTGGAGGAATGATCACTCTATGTGGAGGAATGATCACTCTATGTGGAGGAATGATCACTCTATGTGGAGGAATGATCACTCTATGTGGAGGAATGAATGATCACTCTATGTGGAGGAATGATCACTTTATGTGGAGGAATGATCACTCTATGTGGAGGAATGATCACTCTATGTGGAGGAATGATCACTCTATGTGGAGGAATGATCACTCTATGTGGAGGAATGATCACTGTATGTGGAGGAATGATCACTCTATGTGGAGGAATGATCACTCTATGTGGAGGAATGATCACTTTATGTGGAGGAATGATCACTCTATGTGGAGGAATGATCACTGTATGTGGAGGAATGATCACTCTATGTGGAGGAATGATCACTCTATATCGAGAACTGCTCAGTATATGTGGAGGAATGATCACTTTATGTGGAGGAATGATCACTGTATGTGGAGGAATGATCACTGTATGTGGAGGAATGATCACTGTATGTGGAGGAATGATCACTCTATGTGGAGGAATGATCACTGTATGTGGAGGAATGATCACTGTATGTGGAGGAATGATCACTCTATATCGAGAACTGCTCAGTATATGTGGAGGAATGATCACTTTATGTGGAGGAATGATCACTCTATATGGAGGAATGAATGATCACTCTATGTGGAGGAATGAATGATCACTCTATGTGGAGGAATGATCACTTTATGTGGAGGAATGATCACTCTATGTGGAGGAGTGGAGGAATGATCACTCTACATGGAGGAATGATCACTCTATGTGGAGGAGTGGAGGAATGATCACTCTATGTGGAGGAGTGGAGGAATGATCACTCTACATGGAGGAATGATCACTGTATGTGGAGGAATGATCACTCTATGTGGAGGAATGATCACTCTATGTGGAGGAATGATCACTCTATGTGGAGGAATGATCACTCTATGTGGAGGAATGATCACTCTATGTGGGGGAATGATCACTCTATGTGGGGGAATGATCACTCTATGTGGGGGAATGATCACTCTATGTGGAGGAATGATCACTCTATGTGGGGGAATGATCACTCTAGGTGGAGGAATGATCACTCTATGTGGAGGAATGATCACTCTATGTGGGGGAATGATCACTCTATGTGGGGGAATGATCACTCTATGTGGAGGACTGTCCAGTCTATGTGGAGGAATGCTCACTGTATGTGGGGGAATGATCACTCTATATGGAGGAATGATCACTCTACATGGGGGAATGATCACTGTATGTGGAGGAATGATCACTCTATGTGGAGGAATGATCACTGTATGTGGGGGAATGATCACTGTATGTGGAGGAATGATCACTCTATGTGGGGGAATGCTCACTGTGTGTGGAGGAATGATCACTGTATGTGGGGGAATGATCACTCTATGTGGGGGAATGATCACTCTATGTGGAGGAATGATCACTCTATGTGGGGGAATGATCACTCTATGTGGAGGAATGATCACTCTATGTGGAGGAATGATCACTGTATGTGGGGGAATGATCACTCTATGTGGAGGAATGCTCACTCTATGTGGAGGAATGATCACTCTATGTGGAGGAATGATCACTCTATGTGGAGGAATGATCACTCTATGTGGAGGAATGATCACTCTATGTGGAGGAATGATCACTCTATGTGGAGGAATGATCACTCTATGTGGAGGAATGAATGATCACTCTATGTGGAGGAATGTTCACTCTATGTGGAGGAATGATCACTCTATGTGGAGGAATGATCACTCTATGTGGAGGAATGATCACTCTATATCGAGAACTGCTCAGTATATGTGGAGGAATGATCACTTTATGTGGAGGAATGATCACTGTATGTGGAGGAATGATCACTGTATGTGGAGGAATGATCACTGTATGTGGAGGAATGATCACTCTATGTGGAGGAATGATCACTGTATGTGGAGGAATGATCACTGTATGTGGAGGAATGATCACTCTATATCGAGAACTGCTCAGTATATGTGGAGGAATGATCACTTTATGTGGAGGAATGATCACTCTATATGGAGGAATGAATGATCACTCTATGTGGAGGAATGATCACTGTATGTGGAGGAATGATCACTCTATGTGGAGGAATGATCACTCTATGTGGAGGAATGATCACTCTATATGGAGGAATGAATGATCACTCTATGTGGAGGAATGATCACTCTATGTGGAGGAATGATCACTCTATGTGGAGGAATGATCACTCTATGTGGAGGAATGAATGATCACTCTATGTGGAGGAATGATCACTCTATGTGGAGGAATGATCACTCTATGTGGAGGAATGATCACTCTATGTGGAGGAATGATCACTCTATGTGGAGGAATGATCACTCTATGTGGAGGAATGATCACTCTATGTGGAGGAATGATCACTCTATGTGGAGGAATGATCACTCTATGTGGAGGAATGATCACTCTATGTGGGGGAATGATCACTCTATGTGGAGGAATGATCACTCTATGTGGGGGAATGATCACTCTATGTGGAGGAATGATCACTCTATGTGGAGGAATGATCACTCTATGTGGAGGAATGATCACTCTATGTGGAGGAATGATCACTCTATGTGGAGGAATGATCACTCTATGTGGAGGAATGATCACTCTATGTGGAGGAATGATCACTCTATGTGGAGGAATGAATGATCACTCTATGTGGAGGAATGATCACTCTATGTGGAGGAATGATCACTCTATGTGGAGGAATGATCACTCTATGTGGGGGAATGATCACTCTATGTGGAGGAATGATCACTCTATGTGGAGGAGTGTTCACTCTACATGGAGGAATGATCACTCTATGTGGAGGAATGATCACTGTATGTGGAGGAATGATCACTCTATGTGGAGGAATGATCACTCTATGTGGAGGAATGATCACTCTATGTGGGGGAATGATCACTCTATGTGGAGGAATGATCACTCTATGTGGAGGAATGATCACTCTATGTGGGGGAATGATCACTCTATGTGGAGAAATGATCACTCTATGTGGAGGAATGATCACTGTATGTGGAGGAATGATCACTCTATATCGAGAACTGCTCAGTATATGTGGAGGAATGATCACTTTATGTGGAGGAATGATCACTCTATGTGGAGGAATGAATGATCACTCTATGTGGAGGAATGAATGATCACTCTATGTGGAGGGTGATCACTCTATGTGGAGGAATGATCACTCTACATGGAGGAATGATCACTCTATGTGGAGGAATGATCACTGTATGTGGAGGAATGATCACTCTATGTGGAGGAATGATCACTCTATGTGGAGGAATGATCACTCTACATGGAGGAATGATCACTTTATGTGGAGGAATGATCACTCTATGTGGAGGAATGATCACTCTATGTGGAGGAATGATCACTCTACATGGAGGAATGATCACTCTATGTGGAGGAATGATCACTGTATGTGGAGGAATGATCACTCTATGTGGAGGAATGATCACTCTATGTGGAGGAATGATCACTCTATGTGGGGGAATGATCACTCTATGTGGAGGAATGATCACTCTATGTGGAGGAATGATCACTCTATGTGGGGGAATGATCAATCTATGTGGAGGAATGATCACTCTATGTGGAGGAATGATCACTGTATGTGGAGGAATGATCACTCTATATCGAGAACTGCTCAGTATATGTGGAGGAATGATCACTTTATGTGGAGGAATGATCACTCTATATGGAGGAATGAATGATCACTCTATGTGGAGGAATGATCACTCTATGTGGAGGTATGATCACTCTATGTGGAGGAATGATCACTCTATGTGGGGGAATGATCACTCTATGTGGAGGAATGATCACTCTATGTGGAGGAATGCTCACTGTATGTGGAGGAATGATCACTTTATGTGGAGGAATGCTCACTCTACATGGAGGAATGATCACTCTATGTGGAGGAATGATCACTCTATGTGGAGGAATGATCACTCTATGTGGAGGAATGATCACTCTATATCGAGAACTGCTCAGTATATGTGGAGGAATGATCACTTTATGTGGAGGAATGATCACTCTATATGGAGGAATGAATGATCACTCTATGTGGAGGAATGAATGATCACTCTATGTGGAGGAATGATCACTTTATGTGGAGGAATGATCACTCTATGTGGAGGAATGAATGATCACTCTATGTGGAGGAATGAATGATCACTCTATGTGGAGGAATGATCACTCTACATGGAGGAATGATCACTCTATGTGGAGGAATGATCACTCTACATGGAGGAATGATCACTCTATGTGGAGGAATGATCACTCTACATGGAGGAATGATCACTCTATGTGGAGGAGTGGAGGAATGATCACTGTATGTGGAGGAGTGGAGGAATGATCACTCTACATGGAGGAATGATCACTGTATGTGGAGGAATGATCACTCTATGTGGAGGAATGATCACTCTATGTGGAGGAATGATCTCTCTATGTGGAGGAATGATCACTCTATGTGGAGGAATGATCACTCTATGTGGAGGAATGATCACTCTATGTGGGGAATGATCACTCTATGTGGGGGAATGATCACTCTATGTGGAGGAATGTTCACTCTATGTGGGGGAATGATCACTCTATGTGGAGGAATGATCACTCTATGTGGGGGAATGATCACTCTAGGTGGAGGAATGATCACTCTACATGGAGGAATGATCACTCTATGTGGAGGAATGATCACTCTATGTGGAGGAATGATCACTCTATGTGGGGGAATGATCACTCTATGTGGAGGAATGATCACTCTATGTGGGGGAATGATCACTCTAGGTGGAGGAATGATCACTCTATGTGGAGGAATGATCACTCTATGTGGGGGAATGATCACTCTATGTGGGGGAATGATCACTCTATGTGGAGGACTGTCCAGTCTATGTGGAGGAATGCTCACTGTATGTGGGGGAATGATCACTCTATATGGAGGAATGATCACTCTACATGGGGGAATGATCACTGTATGTGGAGGAATGATCACTCTATGTGGAGGAATGATCACTGTATGTGGGGGAATGATCACTGTATGTGGAGGAATGATCACTCTATGTGGGGGAATGCTCACTGTGTGTGGAGGAATGATCACTGTATGTGGGGGAATGATCACTCTATGTGGGGGAATGATCACTCTATGTGGAGGAATGATCACTCTATGTGGGGGAATGATCACTCTATGTGGAGGAATGATCACTCTATGTGGAGGAATGATCACTGTATGTGGGGGAATGATCACTCTATGTGGAGGAATGATCACTCTATGTGGAGGAATGATCACTCTATGTGGAGGAATGATCACTCTATGTGGAGGAATGATCACTCTATGTGGAGGAATGATCACTCTATGTGGAGGAATGATCACTCTATGTGGAGGAATGAATGATCACTCTATGTGGAGGAATGATCACTCTATGTGGAGGAATGATCACTCTATGTGGAGGAATGATCACTCTATGTGGAGGAATGATCACTCTATGTGGGGGAATGATCACTCTATGTGGAGGAATGATCACTCTATGTGGAGGAATGATCACTCTATGTGGAGGAATGATCACTGTATGTGGAGGAATGATCACTCTATGTGGAGGAATGATCACTCTATGTGGAGGAATGATCACTGTATGTGGAGGAATGATCACTCTATGTGGAGGAATGATCACTGTATGTGGAGGAATGATCACTGTATGTGGAGGAATGATCACTCTATTGAGATGTCAGTTATGTGGAGGAATGATCACTTTATGTGGAGGAATGATCACTCTATGTGGAGGAATGAATGATCACTCTATGTGGAGGAATGATCACTGTATGTGGAGGAATGATCACTCTATGTGGAGGAATGATCACTCTATGTGGAGGAATGAATGATCACTCTATGTGGAGGAATGATCACTCTATGTGGAGGAATGATCACTCTATATGTAGGAATGAATGATCACTCTATGTGGAGGAATGATCACTCTATGTGGAGGAATGAATGATCACTCTATGTGGAGGAATGATCACTCTATGTGGAGGAATGATCACTCTATGTGGAGGAATGAATGATCACTCTATGTGGAGGAATGATCACTCTATGTGGGGGAATGATCACTCTATGTGGAGGAATGATCACTCTATGTGGGGGAATGATCACTCTATGTGGAGGAATGATCACTCTATGTGGGGGAATGATCACTCTATGTGGAGGAATGATCACTCTATGTGGAGGAATGATCACTCTATGTGGAGGAATGAATGATCACTCTATGTGGAGGAATGAATGATCACTCTATGTGGAGGAATGAATGATCACTCTATGTGGAGGAATGATCACTCTATGTGGAGGAATGAATGATCACTCTATGTGGAGGAATGAATGATCACTCTATGTGGAGGAATGAATGATCACTCTATGTGGGGGAATGATCACTGTATGTGGAGGAATGATCACTCTATGTGGAGGAATGATCACTATATGTGGAGGAATGATCACTCTATGTGGAGGAATGATCACTCTATGTGGAGGAATGAATGATCACTCTATGTGGAGGAGTGGAGGAATGATCACTCTATGTGGAGGAATGATCACTCTATGTGGAGGAATGATCACTGTATGTGGAGGAATGATCACTCTATGTGGAGGAATGATCACTCTATGTGGAGGAATGATCACTCTATGTGGGGGAATGATCACTCTATGTGGAGGAATGATCACTCTATGTGGAGGAATGATCACTCTATGTGGGGGAATGATCACTCTATGTGGAGGAATGAATGATCACTCTATGTGGAGGAATGATCACTTTATGTGGAGGAATGATCACTCTATGTGGAGGAATGATCACTCTATGTGGAGGAATGATCACTCTATGTGGAGGAATGATCACTCTATGTGGAGGAATGAATGATCACTCTATGTGGAGGAATGAGTCACTCTATGTGGAGGAATGATCACTCTATGTGGAGGAATGATCACTCTATGGAGGAATGATCACTCTATGTGGAGGAATGATCACTGTATGTGGAGGAATGATCACTCTATGTGGAGGAATGATCACTCTATGTGGAGGAATGATCACTCTATGTGGAGGAATGATCACTCTATGTGGAGGAATGATCACTCTATGTGGAGGAATGATCACTCTATGTGGAGGAATGATCACTCTATGTGGAGGAATGATCACTCTATGTGGAGGAATGATCACTGTATGTGGAGGAATGATCACTCTATGTGGAGGAATGATCACTCTATGTGGAGGAATGATCACTGTATGTGGAGGAATGATCACTCTATGTGGAGGAATGATCACTGTATGTGGAGGAATGATCACTCTATGTGGAGGAATGATCACTCTATGTGGAGGAATGATCACTGTATGTGGAGGAATGATCACTCTATGTGGAGGAATGATCACTGTATGTGGAGGAATGATCACTATATGTGGAGGAATGATCACTCTATGTGGAGGAATGATCACTGTATGTGGAGGAATGATCACTCTATGTGGAGGAATGATCACTGTATGTGGAGGAATGATCACTCTATGTGGAGGAATGATCACTGTATGTGGAGGAATGATCACTATATGTGGAGGAATGATCACTCTATGTGGAGGAATGATCACTGTATGTGGAGGAATGATCACTCTATGTGGAGGAATGATAACTCTATGTGGAGGAATGATCACTCTATGTGGAGGAATGATCACTGTATGTGGAGGAATGATCACTGTATGGGAGGAATGATCACTCTATGTGGAGGAATGATCACTGTATGTGGAGGAATGATCACTATATGTGGAGGAATGATCACTCTACATGGAGGAATGATCACTGTATGTGGAGGAATGATCCTCTATGTGGAGGAATGCTCACTGTATGTGGAGGAATGATCACTCTATGTGGGGGAATGATCACTCTATGTGGAGGAATGATCACTCTATGTGGAGGAAGGATCACTCTATGTGGCGGAATGCTCACACTATGTCGAGAACTGCTCAGTATATGTGGAGGACTGTCCAGTCTATGTGGAGGACTGATCACTCTGTGTGGAGGACTGATCACTCTGTGTGGAGGACAGATCACTCTGTGTGGAGGACTGATCACTCTGTGTGGAGGACATATCACTCTGTGTGGAGGACAGATCACTCTGTGTGGAGGACAGATCACTCTGTGTGGAGGACTGATCACTCTGTGTGGAGGAATGATCACTCTATGTGGAGGAAGGATCACTGTATGTGGAGGAATGATCACTCTATGTGGAGGAAGGATCACTGTATGTGGAGGAATACTCACTATATGTGGAGGAATGATCACTGTATGTGGAGGAATGATCACTGTATGTGGAGGAATGATCACTGTATGTGGAGGAATGATCACTGTATGTGGAGGAATGATCACTCTATGTGGAGGAATGATCACTGTATGTGGAGGAATGATCACTATATGTGGAGGAATGATCACTCTATGTGGAGGAATGATCACTGTATGTGGAGGAATACTCACTGTATGTGGAGGAATGATCACTGTATGTGGAGGAATGATCACTGTATGTGGAGGAATGATCACTGTATGTGGAGGAATGATCACTGTATGTGGAGGAATGATCACTCTATGTGGAGGAATGATCACTGTATGTGGAGGAATGATCACTATATGTGGAGGAATGATCACTCTACATGGAGGAATGATCACTGTATGTGGAGGAATGATCACTCTATGTGGAGGAATGCTCACTGTATGTGGAGGAATGATCACTCTATGTGGGGGAATGATCACTCTATGTGGAGGAATGATCACTCTATGTGGAGGAAGGATCACTCTATGTGGCGGAATGCTCACACTATGTCGAGAACTGCTCAGTATATGTGGAGGACTGTCCAGTCTATGTGGAGGACTGATCACTCTGTGTGGAGGACTGATCACTCTGTGTGGAGGACAGATCACTCTGTGTGGAGGACTGATCACTCTGTGTGGAGGACATATCACTCTGTGTGGAGGACAGATCACTCTGTGTGGAGGACAGATCACTCTGTGTGGAGGACTGATCACTCTGTGTGGAGGACATATCACTCTGTGTGGAGGACAGATCACTCTGTGTGGAGGACAGATCACTCTGTGTGGAGGACTGATCACTATGTGTGGAGGACAGATCACTCTGTGTGGAGGACTGATCACTCTGTGTGGAGGACTGATCACTCTGTGTGGAGGAATGGTCACTCTATGTGGAGAACTGTCCAGTTTATGCACGTAATTCTTGCTCTTTCGCTGCAATTTGGAGGAAAGGAAACGGAAGCACGACACCACTTTACTCCATTTGGTTTGCTTGTCGCTTCGTCGCTTCTTGGTCTTGGTTCTCTGAAACAAATATCCATTTGTTTAGTTTGACCGTAAAATAATGTGTCATTAACCCTTTGCCTGCTGAGTAAATAAAATTACATTTACAAACAACATATATCCAGATCAGCCACGGCGCAACGCCGCGTCAGATCAGGATCTATGTTGTTTGCTATTCAGCCAAGTTGTTTTGCTCCATTATCCGAATATCAAACAACACAGATCCATTTGTTCCCCCCAGATTAAATCGTAGGCCTATACAGCAATCATACTAATTAATCCCAATTTAATTTCAAATTGTTTTCCACGTATTTCATTGTATGTATAATTGCAATGTAATATATGGGGAAACATGCAATAAACTATTAATAAACAATGGAGTATGGTGTATATGTAGACGTCTAACACTAGAGGTAAGCTATATGTCAGCCTTTATCTAGCTGTATGGAAGAGCTTGCAACCCCTGCCCTCCCAACCCAATGGAAACATGGATGGATAATAATTGAATAACTTACAGAAGGTTGGAGTAAATAAGTAGATTTACATGTAATATAATAATAATAATAAAATAATAATAATAATAAAGACTTTATTTTACTATTAGGCCCTCAACATATATACAAATAAAACGATATAACTATTAATGAAAACTGCATATTGGAATTATATAGTAATGTTAAAGCTGAAAAGTAGAGAAACTATATATATATATATAATCACTATAATAATAATAATAAGTAAGCATAAATCTTTACCTTTACCGGAAAACAATCGTATATGAGCCCAGAGTTTGGCAAATTATGGTTGGCTTTCTTCTTCTTTGTTTCCATTTTCTATCTTTTCATTGTGTACTGATGTAATTATGTAAATAATGGGGAATAATTTTGTAAATAATTATATCATTTCGGCGATTTTGGATCCATTAAATATGTTGTATCCATGCTGAATCTGCCTCTCTGTTTGATGTAGTTAAGTGACGTGACGTCATAATATACTATTACGTGACCAATGATCATACTGTCATTTCGTACCCAAGACGTTTCGTAACCGGGACATTCCATGTCCATTTTGGCAATTATTCCATACAAGTCAAAGCCAACACAGGATGTATGACTGACAAAATATGCGGAGTGTGCACATGAATATGACCCAGCGTAAGACGTAGTGTTTGGTTGCGACGGCGGGGGTGGCGGGAAGGGGCTTTGTCTAGTTGCGACAATATGAGAACTGTGTACAATACATAAGTGGTTTCATTTCACGTACACATAGGCATGCCACTTGTACCGGAAAATACATGATGCATGCAATCGGTACTGTAAGGAGTGTCGAAAACAGTTTGCCAAATATGAAAGCTACATTTAATGTGCCATATTTAATGTAGGTCCACAAATCCTGGAACAAATATGTTTAACTTGTTTGTTTGTTGTGGGGTTTATACACTGAACCGAATTTCTAAACGTCCACCTAATAAATTGTGAGCTTAGGGTAACGGGTCTGTGTATTAGTCCAAATATTGGTAGTCTATTGTTATCCACCATACTCTATCAATGTACACTAAGAAAGCACCAATTTATTGTCATGGCTGACCAAGCAGAACGGAAGGTTGGAATCCTAAGTGTTGGCATGAGGACCACGTGCACAGCATGATGAGTGCTCAATTTGATTGCAATTTATTCTATGTGCGACCCGTAACAGAAAAAACAGAAAATATGGCGAGAATGACCATTGAGGAAAGGGGCGAGCCGTCGGTATGCTTGATACAGGCACTTCTATCAGACAGGTATGTTCAGCGTTGTAAATATATATGCATCACAAGTCTATCTCGTGCCGTGCTATGCATTACCCGACCATCTCGTGCCGTGCTATACATCACAAGTCTATCTCGTGCCGTGCTATGCATCACCCGACTATCTCGTGCCATGCTATACATCACAACTCTATCTCGTGCCGTGCTATGCATCACCCGACTATCTCGTGCCGTGCTATGCATCACAAGTCTATCTCGTGCCGTGCTATGCATCACCCGACTATCTCGGGTCATGCCATGCATCACCCATCTATCTCGCGCCATGCCTTGCATCACCGTCTATTTCGCTCCGTGCTATGCATCACCCATCTATCTTGTGCCTTTGCTATGCATCACCAGTCTATCTCATGCCGTGCTATGCATCACCCGTCTATCTCGTGCCGAGCTATGCATCACATGTTTATCTCGTGCATTGCTATGCAACACCCGTCTATCTCGTGGCGTGCTATGCATCACCAATCTATCTCGTGGCGTGCTATGCATCACCGTCTATCTCGTGGCGTGCTATGCATCACCAATCTATCTCGTACCGTGCTATGTATCACCAATATATCTCGATTCGTGCTATGCATAACCCTTCTATCTCATGCCGTGCTATGCATCACCCATCTATCTCGTGGCGTGCTATGCACCCCCATCTATCTCGTACGTTGCTATTCATTTGCATCACCAATCTATCTCATGCCGTGCTATGCATCACCAGTCTATATCGTGCCGTGATATGCATCACCCATCTATCTCGTGGCGTGCTAAGCATCACCCATCTATCTCGTGGCGTGCTAAGCATCACCCATCTATCTCGTGCCGTGCTATGCATCACCCATCTATCGTATGCGGTGCTATGCATTAACCATCTATCTCGTGCCGTGCTATGCATCACCCATCTATCTCGTGCCGTGCTATGCATCACCCATCTATCTTATGCGGTGCTATGCATCACCCGTCTATCTCGTGTCGTGCTATGCATCACCCATCTATCTCGTGTCGTGCTATGCATCACCCATCTATCTCGTGTCGTACTATGCATCACCCATCTATCTCGTGTCGTGCTATGCATCACCCGTCTATCTCGTGTCGTGCTATGTATCACCCATCTATCTCGTATCGTGCTATGCATCACCCATATATCTAGTGTCGTGCTATGCATCACCCGTCTATCTATCTAGTGCCGTGCTATGCATTAACCATCTATCTCGTGCCGTGCTATGCATCACCCATCTATCTCGTGCCGTGCTATGCATCACCCATCTATCTTATGCGGTGCTATGCATCATCCGTCTATCTCGTGTCGTGCTATGCATCACCCATCTATCTCGTGTCGTGCTATGCATCACCCATCTATCTCGTGTCGTGCTATGCATCACCCATCTATCTCGTGTCGTGCTATGCATCACCCGTATATCTCGAGTGGTGCTATGTATCACCCATCTATCTCGTGTCGTGCTATGCATCACCCATCTATCTAGTGTCGTGCTATGCATCACCCGTCTATCTATCTAGTGCCGTGC
Source organism: Archivesica marissinica (assembly GCA_014843695.1). Classification (NCBI taxonomy): domain Eukaryota; kingdom Metazoa; phylum Mollusca; class Bivalvia; order Venerida; family Vesicomyidae; genus Archivesica; species Archivesica marissinica. Next base: position 56,595,824 of record CM026397.1, on the reverse strand, counting down.
TATGCATTAACCATCTATCTCGTGCCGTGCTATGCATCACCCATCTATCTCGTGCCGTGCTATGCATCACCCATCTATCTTATGCGGTGCTATGCATCACCCGTCTATCTAGTGTCGTGCTATGCATCACCCGTCTATCTATCTAGTGCCGTGCTATGCATTAACCATCTATCTCGTGCCGTGCTATGCATCACCCATCTATCTCGTGTCGTGCTATGCATCACCCATCTATCTCGTGTCGTGCTATGCATCACCCGTCTATCTCGTGTCGTGCTATGTATCACCCATCTATCTCGTGTCGTGCTATGCATCACCCATCTATCTAGTGTCGTGCTATGCATCACCCGTATATCTATCTAGTGCCGTGCTATGCATCACCCATATATCTAGTCCGTGCTATGCATCACCCATCTATCTCGTGTCGTGCTATGCATCACCTATCTATCTCGTGTCGTGCTATGCATCACCCGTCTATCTCGTGGCGTGCTATGCATCACCCATATATCTCGTGCTGTGCTATGCATCACCCATCTATCTCGTGCTGTGCTATACATCACCCATCTATCTCGTGGCGTGCTATGCATCACCCGTCTATCGCGTGGCGTGCTATGCATTAACCATCTATCTAGTGCCGTGCTATGCATTAACCATCTATCTCAAGCAGTGCTATGCATCACCTGTCTATCTCGTGCTGTGCTATGTATCACCCATCTATCTCGTGTCGTGCTATGCATCACCCATCTATCTCGTGCCGTGCTATTTATCACCCATCTATCTCGTGTCGTGCTATGCATCACCCATCTATCTCGTGCTGTGCTATGCATCACCCATCTATCTCATGTCGTGCTATGCATCATCCATCTATCTCATGCCGTGCTATGCATCACCCGTCTATCTATCTCGTGCCGTGCTATGCATCACCCATCTATCTCATGCCGTGCTATACACCACCCGTCTATCTCATGTCGCGCTATGCATTAACCATCTATCTTATGCCGTTCTATGCATCACCCAACTAGCTCGTGCCCTGCTATGCACAACCCGTCTATCTGACACACGTGTATGTACAACCATATCTATCTTTCATCTAGTCTGGTACACGTGTATGTACAACCATATCTATATGTCATCTAGTCTGTACAACCATATATATCTTTCATCTAGTCTGACACACGTGTATGTACAACCATATCTATCTTTCATCTAGTCTGGCACACGTGTATGTACAACCATATCTGTCTGTCATCTAGTCTGACACATGTGTATGTACAAACATATCTATCTTTCATCTAGTCTGACACACGTGTATGTACAACCATATATATCTTTCATCTAGTCTGGCACACGTGTATGTACAACCATATATATATTTCATCTAGTCTGGCACACGTGTATGTACAACCATATCTATCTTTCATCTAGTCTGGCACACGTGTATGTACAGCCATATCTATCTTTCATCTAGTCTGGCACACGTGTATGTACAACCATATCTATCTTTCATCTAGTCTGGTACACGTGTATGTACAACCATATCTATCTTTCATCTAGTCCGGTACACGTGTATGTACAACCATATCTATCTTTCATCTAGTCCGGTACACGTGTATGTACAACCATATCTATCTTTCATCTAGTCTGGTACACGTGTATGTACAACCATATCTATCTTTCATCTAGTCCGGTACACGTGTATGTACAACCATATCTATCTTTCATCTAGTCTGGTACACGTGTATGTACAACCATATCTATCTTTCATCTAGTCTGGTACACGTGTATGTACAACCATACATATCTTTCATCTAGTCCGGTACACGTGTATGTACAACCATATCTATCTTTCATCTAGTCTGGTACACGTGTATGTACAACCATATATATCTTTCATCTAGTCTGGCACACGTGTATGTACAACCATATCTATCTTTCATCTAGTCTGGCACACGTGTATGTACAGCCATATCTATCTTTCATCTAGTCTGATACAAGTGTATGCACAACCATATCTATCTTTCATCTAGTCCGGTACACGTGTATGTACAACCATATATATCTTTCATCTAGTCTGATACACGTGTATGTACAACCATATATATCTTTCATCTAGTCTGATACACGTGTATGTACAACCATATCTATCTTTCATCTAGTCAGGCACACGTGTATGTACAACCATATATATCTTTCATCTAGTCTGATACACGTGTATGTACAACCATATATATCTTTCATCTAGTCTGACACACGTGTATGTACAACCATATCTATCTTTCATCGAGTCTGGCACACGTGTATGTACAACCATATCTATCTGTCATCTAGTCTGTACAACCATATATATCTTTCATCTAGTCTGACACACGTGTATGTACAACCATATCTATCTTTCATCTAGTCTGGCACACGTGTATGTACAACCATATCTATCTTTCATCTAGTCTGACACACGTGTATGTACAACCATATATATCTTTCATCTAGTCTGGCACACGTGTATGTACAACCATATATATATTTCATCTAGTCTGGCACACGTGTATGTACAACCATATCTATTTTTCATCTAGTCTGGCACACGTGTATGTACAGCCATATCTATCTTTCATCTAGTCTGGCACACGTGTATGTACAACCATATATATCTTTCATCTAGCCTGGTACACGTGTATGTACAACCCTATCTATCTTTCATCTAGTCTGATACACGTGTATATACAACCATATCTATCTTTCATCTAGCCTGGTACACGTGTATGTACAACCATATATATCTTTCATCTAGCCTGGTACACGTGTATGTACAACCATATCTATCTTTCATCTAGTCTGATACACGTGTATATACAACCATATATATCTTTCATCTAGCCTGGTACACGTGTATGTACAACCATATCTATCTTTCATCTAGTCTGATACACGTGTATGTACAACCATATATATATTTCATCTAGTCTGACACATGTGTATGTACAACCATATATATATTTCATCTAGTCTGACACACGTGTATGTACAACCATATATATCTTTCATCTAGTCTGACACACGTGTATGTACAACCATATATATCTTTCATCTAGTCTGATACACGTGTATGTACAACCATATATATCTTTCATCTAGTCTGACACACGTGTATGTACATCCATATATATCTTTCACATAGTTTGGCACACGTGTATGTACAACCATATATATCTGTCATCTAGTCTGTACAACCATATCTATCTTTCATCTAGTGTGGCACACGTGTATGTACAACCATATATATCTTTCATCTAGTCTGATACACGTGTATGTAATACCATATATATCGTTCATCTAGTCTGGCACACGTGTATGTACAACCATATCTATCTTTCATCTAGTCTGTACAACCATGTCTATCTTTCATCTAGTCAGACACACGTGTATGTACAACCACATCTATATTTCATCTAGTCTGTACAACCATGTCTATCTTTCATCTAGTCAGACACACGTGTATGTACAACCACATCTATATTTCATCTAGTCTGTACAACCATGTCTATCTTTCATCTAGTCCGTACAACCATATCTATCTTTCATCTAGTCTGACACACGTGTATGTACAACCATATCTATCTTTCATCTAGTCTGACACACGTGTATGTACAACCATATATATCTTTCATCTAGTCTGGTACATGTGTATGTACAACCATATCTATCTGTCATCTAGTCTGTACAACCATATCTATCTTTCAACTAGTCTGACACACGTGTATGTACAACCATATCTATCTTTCATCTAGTCTGGCACACGTGTATGTACAACCATATATATCTTTCATCTAGCCTGGTACACGTGTATGTACAACCATATATATCTTTCATCTAGCCTGGCACACGTGTATGTACAACCATATCAATCTTTCATCTAGTCTGACACACGTGTATGTACAACCATATCTATCTTTCATCAAGTCTGGCACACGTGTATGTACAACCATATCTATCTGTCATCTACTCTGTACAACCATATCTATCTTTCATCTAGTCTGACACACGTGTATGTACAACCATATATATCTTTCATCTAGTCTGATACACGTGTATGTACAACCATATATATATTTCATCTAGTCTGACACATGTGTATGTACAACCATATATATATTTCATCTAGTCTGACACACGTGTATGCACAACCATATATATCTTTCATCTAGTATGATTGACGTGTATGTACAACCATATATATCTTTCATCTAGCCTGGTACACGTGTATGTACAACCATATATATCTTTCATCTAGCCTGGCACACGTGTATGTACAACCATATCTATCTTTCATCTAGTCTGACACACGTGTATGTACAACCATATCTATCTTTCATCTAGTCTGACACACGTGTATGTACAACCATATCTATCTTTCATCTAGTCTGTACAACCATATCTATCTTTCATCTAGTCTGACACACGTGTATGTACAACCATATCTATCTTTCATCTAGTCTGATACACGTGTATGTACAACCATATCTATCTTTCATCTAGTCTGACACACGTGTATGTACAACCATATCTATCTTTCATCTAGTCCGACACACGTGTATGTACAACCATATCTATCTTTCATCTAGTCTGACACACGTGTATGTACAACCATATCTATCTTTCATCTAGTCTGACACACGTGTTTGTACAACCATATCTATCTTTCATCTAGTCTGACACACGTGTATGTACAACCATATCTATCTTTCATCTAGTCTGATAAACGTGTATGTACAACCATATCTATCTTTCATCTAGTCTGTACAACCATATCTATCTTTCATCTAGTCTGACACACGTGTATGTACAACCATATATATCTTTCATCTAGTCTGGCACACGTGTATGTACAACCATATATATCTTTCATCTAGTCTGACACACGTGTATGTACAACCATATATATCTTTCATCTAGTCTGGTACACGTGTATGTACAACCATATCTATCTTTCATCTAGTCTGACACACGTGTATGTACAACCATATCTATCTTTCATCAAGTCTGGCACACGTGTATGTACAACCATATCTATCTGTCATCTACTCTGTACAACCATATCTATCTTTCATCTAGTCTGACACACGTGTATGTACAACCATATATATCTTTCATCTAGTCTGATACACGTGTATGTACAACCATATATATATTTCATCTAGTCTGACACATGTGTATGTACAACCATATATATATTTCATCTAGTCTGACACACGTGTATGTACAACCATATATATCTTTCATCTAGTATGATTGACGTGTATGTACAACCATATATATCTTTCATCTAGCCTGGTACACGTGTATGTACAACCATATATATCTTTCATCTAGCCTGGCACACGTGTATGTACAACCATATCTATCTTTCATCTAGTCTGACACACGTGTATGTACAACCATATCTATCTTTCATCTAGTCTGACACACGTGTATGTACAACCATATCTATCTTTCATCTAGTCTGACACACGTGTATGTACAACCATATCTATCTTTCATCTAGTCTGACACACGTGTATGTACAACCATATCTATCTTTCATCTAGTCTGGTACACGTGTATGTACAACCATATCTATCTTTCATCTAGTCTGACACACGTGTATGTACAACCATATATATCTTTCATCTAGTCTGACACACGTGTATGTACAACCATATCTATCTTTCATCTAGTCTGGACACGTGTATGTACAACCATATCTATCTTTCATCTAGTCTGACACACGTGTTTGTACAACCATATCTATCTTTCATCTAGTCTGACACACGTGTATGTACAACCATATCTATCTTTCATCTAGTCTGATAAACGTGTATGTACAACCATATCTATCTTTCATCTAGTCTGTACAACCATACCTATAATTCATCTAGTCTGAACAACGATATCTATCTTTCATCTAGTCTGTACAACCATATCAATCTTTCATCTAGTCTTACACACGTGTATGTACAACCATATCTATATTTCATCTAGTCTGGTACACGTGTATGTACAACCATATCTATATTTCATCTAGTCAGGCACACGTGTAAGTACAACCATATCTATCTTTCATCTAGTCAGGCACACGTGTATGTACAACCATATATATCTATCATCTAGTCTGTACAACCATATCTATCTTTCATCTAGTCTGACACACGTGTATGTACAACCATACCTATCTTTCATCTAGTCTGACACACGTGTTTGTACAACCATATCTATCTTTCATCTAGTCTGACACACGTGTATGTACAACCATATCTATCTTT
>CM026397.1:56546044-56588531 GCA_014843695.1 Archivesica marissinica | reverse complement strand
TTTCATAATAGAATATTGGCATGGTAGATAAAAAAATGGTTACTGTATTCACAGGCAATAATAATTGAATTCATTCATTCGTAAAGCATACAATAGAGTTAACAGAAGATATTTGTTTTTATTAGTGGTTGTGTTCCAAGTGTGCATCCAGAATAGGTATAAACTCAACAAGAAGTACAGAAAATGGTTAACATCAGTGCAAGCCGATGGTGGGACATACGAAATCAATGCCAGACCTCTGTTGGCACACTCACTGGTAAGTGCCGATATATAATTGCGCTAGTCGCATCTGCTTTACACACCCCAACAGAAATAATGGTAACAGAAACATCTAAAATGACATTGCAGGAAAGATAAATTAAAACACGTGTATTCAAAATAGATTAGGAGGGATATACGGAGCAAGAATATGACTATACAGGGTCCACGTGGATATGACGTTGTATCCGGTAAAACAGAATGCGCGTATGCCACTATTTCCGCTACTTTCCCTCGAATGGCGATGGGTTCCATTTGGAATGAGGTCTCGAAATAGATTAATCAAAAATTTAAATAGTTTGAATCGCAACCGTACTATAGAAATGTGTTTGATCAATGTGTCTAAGAATACAGTATTAACCCGTAACGTGCCAATCACGACTAAAGTCGCTTTTGCAAACGGCATAGAGCAAGATCAGACGACACAGGACGTGCCGTCTGATCAGGCTCTATGTTGTTTGCTATTCATAAAATGAAGCTAAAACACGTTGCTGATCAGACGCGGTGTTCCGCTGATCTGGATCTATGTTGTTTGCACAATCCGTTCAAACAAATTCGGCAGGTTAATGGTTAATAACTATTCATGCAAAGCTAAATTACCCAAACAACACAACCCAAAAAACAACACAACCCAAAAAACAACACAACCCAAAAAACAACACAACCCAAAAAACAACACAACCCAAAAAACAACACAACCCAAAAAACAACACAACCCAAAAAACAACACAACCCAAAAAACAACACAACCCAAAAAACAACACAACCCAAAAAACAACACAACCCAAAAAACAACACAACCCAAAAAACAACACAACCCAAAAACAACACAACCCAAAAAACAACACAACCCAAAAACAACACAACCCAAAAAAACAACACAACCCAAAAACAACACAACCCAAAAATACAGTGGACGACATACGTGTGGCCTATATATATACAGTGGACGACATACTGTGTGGCCATATATATATACAGTGGACGACATACTGTGTGGCCTATATATATACAGTGGACGACATACTGTGTGGCCTATATATATACAGTGGACGACATACTGTGTGGCCTATATATATACAGTGGACGACATACTGTGTGGCCTATATATATATACAGTGGACGACATACTGTGTGGCCTATATATATACAGTGGACGACATACTGTGTGGCCTATATATATACAGTGGACGACATACTGTGTGGCCTATATATATACAGTGGACGACATACTGTGTGGCCTATATATATATACAGTGGACGACATACTGTGTGGCCTATATATATACAGTGGACGACATACTGTGTGGCCTATATATATACAGTGGACGACATACTGTGTGGCCTATATATATACAGTGGACGACATACTGTGTGGCCTATATATATATACAGTGGACGACATACTGTGTGGCCTATATATATACAGTGGACGACATACTGTGTGGCCTATATATATATACAGTGGACGACATACTGTGTGGCCTATATATATACAGTGGACGACATACTGTGTGGCCTATATATATATACAGTGGACGACATACTGTGTGGCCTATATATATACAGTGGACGACATACTGTGTGGCCTATATATATATACAGTGGACGACATACTGTGTGGCCTATATATATACAGTGGACGACATACTGTGTGGCCTATATATATACAGTGGACGACATACTGTGTGGCCTATATATATACAGTGGACGACATACTGTGTGGCCTATATATATATACAGTGGACGACATACTGTGTGGCCTATATATATACAGTGGACGACATACTGTGTGGCCTATATATATACAGTGGACGACATACTGTGTGGCCTATATATATACAGTGGACGACATACTGTGTGGCCTATATATATATACAGTGGACGACATACTGTGTGGCCTATATATATACAGTGGACGACATACTGTGTGGCCTATATATATACAGTGGACGACATACTGTGTGGCCTATATATATACAGTGGACGACATACTGTGTGGCCTATATATATATACAGTGGACGACATACTGTGTGGCCTATATATATACAGTGGACGACATACTGTGTGGCCTATATATATATAGTTGAGATGCAACCCTGATGCACAACTACCCGACCATGCCATTCCCAAGCCAAAGCTATCATCATTTATCTTTGTACAGACTAAATAACACCACCTACAGGAAATAGACCCGGACTATTCTACAATAGCCTTCCTTTTTACACAGTGTTATTTCTATGATTCCCGCCAGTGTAGGCTATGTAATGCTTGAGTAGTAAGTGAGCCGCAGTTTATTTGCGAAATCGGAAGATGACAAATGAAAAACACAAACACAGATTTGTGGAAATGTCAGATAATTGAACATTAAATGACGGTATTGATCCTTAACTCGCATTATCATTCTGAATGCAGAGAATACATTTAAGATCAATAAATGTGAAATACTTTGCAACTTGTTACTACTTCTAAAGCTTAGTACTCTATAATAAACATCTCTTACATGAAAGATGAGCAAAGGTGGGCAGCTAATTCCGCTACAGCAACTTGTGTGTGCTCACAGAGCAAAACAACCAAGTTGCATGGCCTATATATATATATAGAACATTGTTACCATTTTCACAAACTATGTATTTGTGTTCTGTATTACAGAATGCAGCCCAGGCTGAGAACAATGACAATGAACTGGAACAGAAGCGGCAGCATGGAAAACGTGTTCGATATGGAGAACTTGTACAGGTATGTAGTGCATATTCAATTCAATAAATTTATTGCATTAAATATGACAACATACTTATAGCAAAGAATACATATATAAACAAAGTACAATGGAAAGACATGGATATATTTTCAGAAGAGCATAGATGGTTGTGGTGCTGATTTTACAGGTTTTGATTTTATTTTGAGATTGTTTTTCCGTTGGCATGAGGTGAATATGATAATGTCACTATATATCCAAAATATATTCCAAAAAATCATTTAAGTTTGCACTTTATTCCCTCAAATGTGTGAGCTCTAAAATCTATGACCTCCACATTGTACGTGTAGCCTCCGTGTAGCATATATACATTAATATTACATATGCTATGTCAAGGGAGAACCACATAAGCATAAGATATGCGGAATACAGTGTAGACTTGTCAGGTAAGGAAATTGAAAACTAAGATGTGTTTTACGTTTATTTAACGTCGCCACCGGTTGCCCATATGAGCGACGCCTCCTGGTGATATTTCATTTTAGGTTTTTTGGAGGATAGTGCAATGATACAGACAGAGACCCGTTCCAGAGTACAGCACCGACACGAGACCCTGGTGTAAAGTCCCATCTGAAAGACTGTTAATTTGATTATGGTCAGACGGTGGATCGAACTTGCGATCCCTGTTACCACAATACGTAATATATATATATATGTAATAACTGAGAACGTATATTACATGTATATATATTACGTCACGTGGTTGTCAATGACAAGCACGTGATCGGTGTGTCTGAATAAAGCACAAAACGTGTATAGATATGCTACATAGACATATTTTATTAAATTCTAGTTGGGCTTTTCTAGCCCATGGAGACAAACATGCATAGTATAATTCTAAGTTAGCGGTACAGTTACAGTGCAAATATAATGCATACGTCTAAATTATACATGTATACCAAATCACGTGTGCTAGCACAGATATACAGTGTACGTGTGTGTACGTAAGTACATGTAATAGAGTTCTCATATATATGTCTATAATTAAGCCAACTTCAGTTGTTTATTTCTATAACATGGAGAAGGTCAAGAGAAGCAACAGGAAAGCACAAACAATCATACACCTTTAAAGTTGTAAGCATCTATTGAAGACTGTCCGATTAGCTGAGTTGTTAGCGAGCTCGATTCTCACCAATGCAACCCGGGTTCGATCCTCGGACCGGGAAGTATGTGAGATGGTACTGTGGTCGCCAGATCGGACAGGTGGGTTTTCTCTGTGTCCTCCCACACGAATGACCACATTTACGCTTTCATCCGCGCCAACGAGAGTGATTAATATAAGTTGTTAAAACTTGCTTCGCAATCGTTGTAAAATAAATAAAGTTTAAAAAAATATATATAATATATATAATATATTTAAAAATAAATCGCATTATTTATATTCATATGAGTGCCTGCCAGACATGCAGGTATAGCACACGTAGTCAAGTTTCAAAGCTTGTACACATGCTATTACAATATATCTTACGCCTTGTATTAACTATATTTCAACTTTCCATTAATTTAGCTGAAGCATATTCTAACGGGCAAGTTCGTTCATATGAGCACAACACAGACAAGTCAGATAGACAAGAATTACATGAAGGTAACTGATTTTGGGGGTTTGTTTAATTATATCCGACATTTTGTGTTGGTAGTTGTAGTGTTATTATTATTATTATTATAACTGCAAACGAATTCAACAACATTTTGAACGTTTCTGGTGTACGACTAGGAATATACTTCCTCCTAAAATTGGAAATAATAGGAAATTATACAAGGTATACCTATAAATCCAGAATGTTGCAGGGAAAATAGGTCAGCCCATAAGAAAAAGATGGCGAAGTTCCCGGATGAAATTAAACCCACGTGACAAGAACGAGTGTCGTTGGTTAACATTAGGCTTCTGTAGTTCCTGTTATTGAAAATGACATCCTCGCAAAAAACCGGTGTCCGGCTGAGGATATATACTGGTACCCTGTGCGAACTGTAGTTACTACACTTATTTAATTTAGCATTGTAGAAATTATAAACACATTTACATTATAATATTGTAAATTAAATGTTCCTTTATGCTATCCAATGAATGATTGAATTTTCTTAGTGCAAGAAAGGAAACTCAACCTTCCACTGTTTTCAAACAGTGAAAGATGGCATGTTCTCTGTCACTTCTTGAGTTTCGTATTCCTCTGAAGTTGGGTGTAATATAAGCTATTTTATGATATCATGATCGTGAACAGTTAATTATAAAGTAATAGATTCTAATGAATTTGCTGTTGGTAGAGATGGTACGGTGATCGCCAGATCGGACAGGTGGGTTTTCTCCGGGTACTCCGGTTTCCTCCCACACGAATGACCACATTTACGCTTTCATCCGCGCCAACGAGAGTGATTAATATAAGTTGTTAGAATTTGCTTCGCAATCGTTGTAAAATAAATAACGTTTAAAAAAAATTAATGAATTTGCTTTACTGTAGTTTTTAATTTTGACAGCAAACAGAAATTAACTTGAAAATTATACCGGAACTATTTCTTATTATGAATGTTCACAGTAACATAAGTGGTTGTGTGGTTGTGTATTGTAGTGAATTAAGGCTACCGACAGGGACAGCTAAAATGAATAAATTTGATAACAAATATTATATTAAAATCATAAAAGAAATAGAGATACAAATTTTGGTGATCACTCGATGAAATAAAATCCCATTGTACACTAATAAACACAAGTATAATCTATTTGTTTCCAATAATGTGATTCAGAAGATATGTTTACGGGTTTCTAGTAGATAATTACAGGGCTTATTGACTCGGATATTGGTCTACATTTATGTATCTTAATTGGGCAGGACGACTACTGCACGATTGGCTTACACATCACATACTCCAGTAATTCAGTAGATGTAAATAACAGTTTTGTACTTTATAACGGGGGGGGGGGGTATGTCAGTTGAATATAAATACCACGTATACGTACCGGAACATGTAGGCCCCAAGTTTATATACAGGTAATGTTGGAACAGGTGTCAAATGAAAGAATTCGTAATGTACCGTAGGATATAGACGCAGTAATAAGTCCCAATGCCAATGCCTCTTCATTCTCCATACCAATTTACGTATAGGATATAAGCCGAAAACGTTCCAATACGTAAAATATTGGACTGTGTTCGGCGCGTCGCCGAATACAGTACCAATAGTTTACATATTGGATCCGTTTGAGGCTTATATCTTTCTTAAAACACACACGATCCTACTAATGAAAATTGTTAATTTCCTGCATGGACGCTTAGTATTTAATATAATACTCTGGCCTTTTGATACCAGTCCAATTGTTTTAATTTATCATAATCTATTTTCAGCTTAGCTTATAACACACACACTCTATATTGGCAAAGAAAGAGATATTTTAATTACAAAGAATGTTTACGTGTTGAGGTTGAATTTAATCATAGCATTACAATCCATGTCTCCAACTTAACGCTTAATTACAATAATGACAAACAACAGGGTTAAACATTCGCCAACACTAAAGTACACCGTTCCTAACATTCTCTTTAATAAACGTCGCCATTCTAACGGTTTGGTACGACTGTGTTCAGACAAAAAGTGCATTTCTTATATAAGTAGTACACGACATATATTATACATCATGAAGGTGAAGTGTGTACGACAAATCTTAGAGTGACGTAATATACGATATATCTTAGACTAAGTGATGGTTATATAGTGTACGACATATCTTAGACTAAGTGATGGTTATATAGTGTACGACATATCTTAGACTAAGTGATGGTTATATAATGTACGATATATCTTAGACTAAGTGATGGTTATATAGTGTACGACATATCTTAGACTAAGTGATGGTTATATAGTGTACGATATATCTTAGACTAAGTGATGGTTATATAGTGTACGATATATCTTAGACTAAGTGATGGTTATATAGTGTACGATATATCTTAGACTAAGTATGGTTATATAGTGTACGATATATCTTAGACTAAGTGATGGTTATATAGTGTACGACATATCTTAGACTAAGTGATGGTTATATAGTGTACGATATATCTTAGACTAAGTGATGGTTATATAGTGTACGATATATCTTAGACTAAGTGATGGTTATATAGTGTACGATATATCTTAGACTAAGTGATGGTTATATAGTGTACGATATATCTTAGACTAAGTGATGGTTATATAGTGTACGACATATCTTAGACTAAGTGATGGTTATATAGTGTACGACATATCTTAGACTAAGTGATGGTTATATAGTGTACGCTATATCTTAGACTAAGTGATGGTTATATAGTGTACGATATATCTTAGACTAAGTGATGGTTATATAGTGTACGATATATCTTAGACTAAGTGATGGTTATATAGTGTACGATATATCTTAGACTAAGTGATGGTTATATAGTGTACGACATATCTTAGACTAAGTGATGGTTATATAGTGTACGAGATATCTTAGAGATAGTGACGTAATCTACGATATATCTTAGACTAAGTGATGGTTATATAGTGTACGACATATCTTAGAGATAGTGACGTAATATACGATATATCTTAGACTAAGTGATGGTTATATAGTGTACGATATATCTTAGACTAAGTGATGGTTATATAGTGTACGACATATCTTAGACTAAGTGATGGTTGTATAGTGTACGACATATCTTAGACTAAGTGATGGTTATATAGTGTACGACATATCTTAGAGATAGTGACGTAATATACGATATATCTTAGACTAAGTGATGGTTATATAGTGTACGATATATCTTAGACTAAGTGATGGTTATATAGTGTACGACATATCTTAGACTAAGTGATGGTTGTATAGTGTACGACATATCTTTGACTAAGTGATGGTTATATAGTGTACGACATATCTTAGACTAAGTGATGGTTATATAGTGTACGAGATATCTTAGATATAGTGACGTAATATAAGATATATCTTAGACTAAGTGATGGTTATATAGTGTACGACATATCTTAGACTAAGTGATGGTTATATAGTGTACGACATATCTTAGACACGGTGAAGGTAATGTAGTGTACGATATATCCTATAGACCACAATCTTCGAGGGTCAATTGGGGACAATAACTACAAGGTTTACATAGAAAAGTTGTACACTGAGGAAAAGGAATACATTGTAATTGGGGACATTAATAATGACTTGTCCAAATTAGAGGATAATTCGAAATCATGGTTACATCTAATGGAATCTGTGAATGTAACGCAGTAGGTTAAAACTATCATAATTACAGACAATGCATTTTCAAACGTTCCTGAACATATCACTGATGTATTCGTGCCTGTTTACTCTAATCGTAATCAGTATCCCATTTGCTTAACTTGAAATGTTTCATTTAACTACTCGAGGGGACGTGTGTCCACAATATAGGACATTCAGGTTTATGAAGCATTTTAATGAAGGTCAGTTTGTCAGTGACCTTGCTGAACAGCCATCGTCAAATATTTATAAATCTCATATAATCATAGTCGACTCTGTTGGGTTGTTTCAACTCCTGTTCAATTAGGTATTAGACAGACATGTAACCAAACGACGTAAACATGTAAAAAGAACAAGTCAACAAAACTTGATAAATATAGAAATCCTCGATGCAATTAAAACTAGCGATTCATGTATCAATCATCGTGTCAGCATAGTAATGCATGATGTATATACATATCTATGCATATATCAGGCATACACATTTGATATCAGTTGACATATATTATGATATCCCAAACCAGTTATGGTTGGCTGAATAATGATCACGATGCCTTTAACACCGACCTACAGCAATCCAGCAATCTTTAAAATCGATGATGTGTTGTTGACCCATATTTGATACATTGATGTTTACAAATGACCAATATGTGTGTGTTTTACGTTTATTTATCGTCGCTACCGGTTGCCCATATGAGCGACGCCTCCTGAAGATATTAGTCATTTTAGATTTTGGAGGATAGTGCATGATACAGACAGAGACCTACTCCAGAGTCTCCTCTGGTTCTTTTACGTGCACGGTGTAAAGCACCGACACTAGACCTCGGTTTAACGTCCCATCTGAAAGACTGTTCATTTTATTAGGGTCAGACGGGGGATTGAACCTGCAATCCCTGGATTACCAGTCCAACGTGTTACTACTGGACTACAGATCCGTCTGTGACCAATATGTGTGTTTATGTTCAAATAATATGTCTTTCTCTTCACCCGCAATATTTGAATTCGACCTAAACACCTTATTATGTGCTTTGATTTTAGGTATGTTTGCAATTAAATTAATTGAATACGACAGTCGTGCATGTACTCTGTAATACTAATCTTAATTGTGGTTGTATTAATTGCAAACTATTCGTAATTTATTCACGTAAAATCAAAATGTTATCGCAAGAATAGTAACACTGTTTACCACCAGTTATGAAAGAGTTGTTTCATTTACCTTAATATGTGAGATGGTACGGTGGTCGCCAGATCGGACAGATTGGTTTTCTCTGGGTACTCCCGTTTCCTCCCACACGAATGACCACATTTAGGCTTTCATCCGCGCCAACGAGAGTGATTAATATAAGTTGTCAACACTTGCTTCGCAATCGTTGTAAACTAAATAAAGTTTATAAACTTACCTTAGTATCGGCTTGTTTCGTGGCATGCAAAGAAATTAGTGTGTAATCAATGGTATTTTGCACAATACAGGTACTACAGGTACTACAGGTACTACATGTACTACATGTACTACAGGTACTACAGGTACTACAGGTACTACAGGTACTACAGGTACTATATGTACTACAGGTACTACAGGTACTACAGGTACTATAGGTAGCAAGGATACACTATCAGACAGTGTAGCAATATTATTTGCTTCAATTATATATCAATTCCAAACATTCATATTCGCAACGCAATACTATGCAGTCATTTACTTTTTTGTCATTTTTGCAGGTTTCTCTTCACGACTTCAATGCCAAGAATGCCCAATTCCGAATCCTTCCGCGTTACAAAGTCAAGTCAGAGGGGGAAGTGGTACATTATTTTGTTATTTGAAAACACAGGGTAACATGTGTGTTGATATATCTGCCTGTTTATATCATCCATGTCTTCCACTTCTAAATTACTTCATATATACTTACTGACGCCATCAAAACGACTCTGCACTTTTATATTGAGTGGTACTTTTTCGTTACAAATGTTAGAATTATGAATTTTACTATCATGAGTGAAGAAAATAATCCTTCACACATCGCACTACTTTACCCAATATCTAAGCGCGTAGACGTCCACATTTTCCTATATATAAATATAAATGTTACCTCTAAGGCAAGTGCACAGTTTCGTTTTCGATATGCAGTCCATGTGCACGAATTATAACTCTTATTTAAATTATTCCACCATTGTCAATGTTATTGATGACAAAGATATCTTCAGTTACCCAGACAGAACATAGGTAGTGTGTAAGCTCAAATGTGCTTATATATGGCCGTAAACGTGTCATTGATCGTTTAGCAAAGATGTTGAGTCGACCTGCATTTGGGAAACATATATGTAAGTTGGAAAATGGATCTCGGCATGACTGCTTATTAAACTGCCCGTTTCTCGATTGATGGGGTAGCTTGTTGAGTTCCTCAGAAATCTATGAGTTAACACTAATCTGACTGAAGGTGATTGATGCCCTGTAATAAAGAAGTTTAAAGTGTTACCAACACTAATCGTCAAGTGTAATTCCCATAAACATTAGTGGTGGTATCACTTTCCATAAGAAATCAATCATAATTAATACATACAGTGTTCATGTAGGCGTGTGCGATCCTTTCCTCTTTATATTCCAATTCATAATATTTCAATTATTCCATTATATGTTACTATTTTGTAAAGAACAGGGATTAAGAACACGTATTTGGGAAACCCATCTTGTTACTTATAATATGTTCAACTATATCATCAGATCGTGTTTGAGAGCGTCAAGTCTCCCGGTCACTATTTCCGTTACTTCCAACAGGTTCAACTATATCATCAGATCGTGTTTGAGAGCGTCAAGTCTCCCAGTCACTATTTCCGTTACTTCCAACAGGTTCAACTATATCATCAGATCGTGTTTGAGAGCGTCAAGTCTCCCGGTCACTATTTCCGTTACTTCCAACAGGTTCAACTATATCATCAGATCGTGTTTGAGAGCGTCAAGTCTCCCAGTCACTATTTCCGTTACTTCCAACAGGTTCAACTATATCATCAGATCGTGTTTGAGAGCGTCAAGTCTCCCGGTCACTATTTCCGTTACTTCCAACAGGTTCAACTATATCATCAGATCGTGTTTGAGAGCGTCAAGTCTCCCAGTCACTATTTCCGTTACTTCCAACAGGTTCAACTATATCATCAGATCGTGTTTGAGAGCGTCAAGTCTCCCGGTCACTATTTCCGTTACTTCCAACAGGTTCAACTATATCATCAGATCGTGTTTGAGAGCGTCAAGTCTCCCAGTCACTATTTCCGTTACTTCCAACAGGTTCAGCTATATCATCAGATCGTGGTTGAGAGCGTCAAATCTCCCAGTCACTATTTCCGTTGCCATTTATCTTGTTACTTCCAACAGGTTCAGCTATATCATCAGATCGTGGTTGAGAGCGTCAAATCTCCCAGTCACTATTTCCGTTGCCATTTATATTGTTACTTCCAACAGGTTCAACTATATCATCATATCGTGTTTGAGAGCGTCAAGTCTCCCGGTCACTATTTCCGTTACTTCCAACAGGTTCAGCTATATCATCAGATCGTGTTTGAGAGTGTCAAGTCTCCCAGTCACTATTTCCGTTACCATTTATCTTGTTACTTCCAACAGGTTCAACTATATGATCAGATTGTGTTTGAGAGCGTCAAATCTCCCGGTCACTATTTCCGTTACCATTTATATTGTTACTTCCAACAGGTTCAACTATATCATCAGATCGTGTTTGAGAGCGTCAAGTCTCCCGGTCACTATTTCCGTTACTTCCAACAGGTTCAGCTATATCATCAGATCGTGTTTGAGAGTGTCAAGTCTCCCAGTCACTATTTCCGTTACCATTTATCTCGTTACTTCCAACAGGTTCAACTATATGATCAGATTGTGTTTGAGAGCGTCAAATCTCCCGGTCACTATTTCCATGCCAGCGAACCCCAGCAATTGGATTACAAATCACATGGGTAAGTATGTTACTTTAACTATTTGTTCTTATTGCCAATGTAGTGTCCGTCATAGATCTCAAACATTACTGCGTGGATGTTTCGTTATTATACTGACCCCAAATAGAAACTGTGCACTGGCCATAGATGTAACATTTATATCCTTTTAGACAAAACTATAGGCAAACTGTATAAAACTATGCAAAATATTGGGTAAATTAGTGCAATGTGTGAATGATTATGTTCTTCACTCATGATAGTAAAATCCATAATTCTAAAATGTATAGCGAAATAGTAACGCTCAATATAAACGTGCATAGGTTTTTATGGTGTCAGTATAGATGGTTGAACCTCGTTGCCATAATTGAATTACTCCAATAAGCACGTGGTATAACATATTAGACCACGTGCCACACATATACTATGGCATGTTAATTAAAGCGACATATCAAAGCCTCCCAAATAATGCATGTGTCACGTATAAATAGCATTTCTAGTACAAATTCATCCATCATAATTTGAATATTTAATTTTATTTAGTGTTTTTATAGATTATTTAAATCAAATCAGTTAAAAAATAAACATGCACAAATACTAATGTACATATATAACGGTAGATCTGTACCATATATTTGGCTATTCAGTGATGCGCGAAGGCCATGTATTGCGCAATGGCGTTTGCCCTTATTTACACTAACAGTATACGACTCTTGTTTATTAGTTGAAATACTCAGCTTCTGTGACAAATATTTGGAACCAAATTATCAGGGGCGTGCCTGCTGGGTCTGTTGTCGTGATACGCACAATATTGAGCACTTAATGTGTTAGGGAGATCTCGGGACATACATCCTTCACCAATTTTGAGCCCCTATTTGCTAAAGTCTTAGCAATCCCATGTTGAGGGTTTTCAATTTTACGGGCTCTTAGTTTAGTGTTTGTGCCTATGAAGTGTACATGTTATACATTACAGACATGTAATATCCAAATCGGAAATTTCACGTTTCTATGATCAAACGTGCCTTGCCCTAGTGAAACATCAGTATGTATTTCATATTTCGCATTTTTAATATTTCGATTTTCAAAACTCTACGTATGTATGTGCATAAGTGCGTATGCCCAGGTACGCCGCTGATTATGTACTATCATTGGAAATTACATTCTGTAGAAATTTGCATTTTTCACCGATGTAGTGTCGCTTTAATGATGTGTTTTCAATGAATGTACATAGTGATTTTCTTATATTCAAATACTATTTTCTGCATGTAACTGCACGATTTTCACATTATTGGAATTGTAGTCAGTATAACTCATTGATTTCAGGCTACCTACATCTCCTATGTAAGTATCGATCATGTGTCCGTCCGTACGTCCGCACACTTATATGTATAGCTTCAACCGTCTGTGTTGTAGCGAACATGTGTAATATATATATGTGCTTCACATATCATGCCGTGCATACGAACGATCGATGGTGACAGTAGCTAGTGCATCATTTCACGCATTATGTTTCACGAATTCACAATTTAGATTAGTTTAGTTTTAAACAGTAGTTATTTATTCTGTTACACACACATTACATACATATATATAAACATAACATAATTGTAAGACAACTAGGATCTGAACACAAGCTTGATACAAAGCTTATATAAATTCATGTACATGATAAATATAAAGTCTAAGTATCCGATTAAATAATTTATATGTATTATCAAATGATAAAGTTATAATATTGATTGTTTTAAACAAAAATATAGTCCATATTTTCCAATTGTAATTGAAAGTATTTCAAAAATACATGTTCTCCTCCCAGCCCAAGAATTCCATTAAGTTGAAATCGTAAATTATTGATGTTGAAATCGTAAATTACTGATGTTGAAATCGTTAATTCCTGATGTTGAAATCGTTAATTCCTGATGTTGAAATCGTTAATTCCTGATGTTGAAATCGTTAATTCCTGATGTTGAAATCGTAAATTACTGATGTTGAAATCGTAAATTCCTGATGTTGAAATCGTAAATTACTGATGTTGAAATCGTACATTACTGATGTTGAAATCGTAAATTACTGATGTTGAAATCGTGAAATTGTGTAGTAGAAACTGATGAAAAGGTGACTATAACAACTGATTATTCGTGCGTACATGTATCATGTCACTATTGCGTAACCTAGCAACAACAGTAATAAGACCAGTCGATTGCGCTTTGAGAGCAGAATTATCAATTATATTAACATTAATCCAGTGCTTTGCCATCTATGTTAAATGAGCTCGTGTACACGTGATTGATTGACCGTTCACATTGTTATATAGATGTATTGTCATTAGTTGTCTCACTCCGCTTTTCTACTCTACTAGACAATTCCATAATATTATATCATCTTCTTTTTTTATTTAAAATTATTTACCGTCGCTACTCGTTGCCCATTTGCGCGACGGCAGTTTACCTAACAACACCTTTCCTGGGCGGCTCCATCGGTACTTGGTGGACAACCTCCATAGAGAAACTGCCAACTTTTTCATATAAATGAGACACGGCTGGGTGGGGCTCGAACCCGTGACCATCGGTGATGATAAGTTACAGTGGTATACAGCGACCTGAACCATCGACCACGGAGCATCATATTCCATTACATATTACATGTATATATAGTTTCTCTAGTTGTGTCCGCTAATACATCACTATATAGTTTCAATGTGCAGTTTTCACTTATAGTCCTATCTGTTGATTGCATTTGATTTGTATATATGTTGAGGGCCTCGTGATAGATTAACTTTTGTAAATCAGTTCTCTCATAGAATAAAGTCTTTATTATTATTATTATTATTATTATTTCAATGAATATGTCAGTAAATTACCAAACTCATCTGACATAGTATACTTATATTACTTACACTATTTAACTATGTCGTGTGTTGGTATACATGTACAAGCATATTGGTATATTAACTATATCTGTTCGATAATATTGTGTGTGTTTTACGTTTATGTAATGTCGCTAGCGGTTGCCTATTTGAGCGACGCTTCCTGAAGAGATTAGTCATTTTAGATTTTTTGAAGGATAGTGCAATGATACAGACAGAGACCCATTCCAGAGTCTCCTCTGGTTCTTTTACGTGCACGGTGTACACCACCGACACGAGACCTCGGTTTAATGTCCCATCTGAAAGACTGTTAATTATGTTAGGGTCAGACGGGGGATCGAACCTGCGATCCCTGGATTACCAGTCCAGCGTGTTACCACTGGATTACAGATCCGTCTGTGATAATATTGTGTTATTAAAGTGTTCAATATACAATTACTGATGGTAACATGGTCGACAGTTCCTAAGACACAAAACTCAAAACGGTAGCTATTTACTAACAGAACGTACACCGATAAATACTCGTGTACATTATATTCAATAATTTCTTAATAAAGGCAATCAAATCTCTGTTCATAGCACAATCGTAATGGAGAAGGAAAGCCGCTATATGTACTTCTAACTAATTTATTCAGATCAGAGTTGAACCTGGGAGTGGAGAGGTCAAGTTTCACGTTAATCGGCAGCTACAGAGAAACGTTAGAGCAGGAGAGATTTGTTAGGGTAGCTATACTACAATGTTTAATATGTGTTACACTCATATACATGTGCAGAGAAACGTTATAGAGCAGGAGAGATGTGTTAGGGTAGCTATTCTACAATGCATATTGTTTCATATGTGTTACACACATATACATGTGCAGAGAAACGTTATAGAGCAGGAGAGATTTGGTAGGGTAGCTATTCTCCAGTGCATACTGTTTAATATGTGTTACACTCATATACATGTGCAGAGAAACGTTAGAGCAAGAGAGATGTGTTAGGGTAGCTATTCTACAATGCATACTGTTTAATATGTGTTACACTCATATCCATGTGTATTGATATAAAACACTTAATCATATACTTCTATTTAACTCGTTCACCCCCAATGTCGCATAAAAGCGCATTTGAAAAGACGCGATAACCCGATCAGACAGAACAGAATATTACGTCTGATCAGGCTATATGCTGATTGAGCTGATTGCAGTGGCGCTGAAGCACCTGTCAGAATATCAAACAACATAGATCCTGATCAGGCGCGGCATATTGCTTTGATTTATTCGGCGCTGAAAGAGTTAATCTTGAGTATCATTATGCTCTACTGCTCTATGGGAATAAACAGAAAACGTCGCACCAAAATGCTCCGATGATAAGTATTGAAGCATGCAAGCGATTGTAGGACCAATAAACTAAAAGGAAACGACGACAACGATTTTGATTTCCCCATGACCTAGTGGTTAAGGCGTCTGACTACGGAGTGGGATATCAACGCTTCGAATCTCTTCACAGGGCCGAATGGTGAGCCGTCAGCTAGTTAAATAATGGCTACCGAATATGTATCAGCCTGGTGTTCCTTGTCCTGCAAGAATAGGATTCTAGAGGTACTGACGTTAATTAGAGATTACTCAATTAGTCAGAAATGGCTGGCCCGTTTCAAAGGGGTGGCACTATAATTGACAAACACATTACTTTTATATCTCAAAAATGCATGCAGAGTAATTTAGTTTAATCATATTTTATTGCTCGATTCATTTCACATTAAAATGTGAAAACGAAAGCTGACAAGATAAAGACAACAAGCGGGTCTGACTATAAGTTATAGCAACAGTTACGGCCCTTCCCGAGAATATATACTGACACCATTAAAAAAAACTGTGCCCTTTATATTGAGCGTTACTTTTTCGCTACACATTTAAAAAGTATGAATATTACTATCATGAATGAAGAAAATATTCATTCACACATTGCACTAATTTTCGAAATATTTCTCACATGTTGATACCACATGTGTTTTCTAAAAGGATATCAATTTTACCTCTAAGGTCAGTGCACAGTTTCTTGTTGGTGTCAATATAGTAAGGCATTAATTATCTGATCATGTTGGACAAGAAGTGTAGTTTGCTAAACATATATTTATTGTAGGGAGGTACTGACGTGTAGTTTGCTAAACATACATTTATTGTAGGTAGGTACTGACGTGTAGTTTGCTAATATATATATATATATATACACGTCAGTACCTCCCTACAATAAATGTATGTTTAGCAAACTACACGTCAGTACCTCCCTACAATAAATGTATGTTTAGCAAACTACACGTCAGTACCTCCCTACAATAAATGTATGTTTAGCAAACTACACTTCAGTACCTCCCTACAATAAATGTATGTTTAGCAAACTAAACTTCAGGTATTATATATATATATATATATATTGTCGGGAGGTACTGAAGTGTAGTTTGCTAAACATACATTTATTGTAGGGAGGTACTGACGTGTAGTTTGCTAAACATACATTTATTGTAGGGAGGTACTGACGTGTAGTTTGCTAAACATACATTTATTGTAGGGAGGTACTGACGTGTAGCTTGCTAAATATACATTTATTGTAGGGAGGTACGGCAGTGTAGTTTGCTAAACATACATTTATTGTATGGAGGTACTGAAGTGTAGTTTGCTAAATATATATTTATTGTAGGGAGGTACTGACGTATAGTTTGCTAATATATATATATATATTGTCGGGAGGTACTGAAGTTTAGTTTGCTAAACATACATTTATTGTAGGGAGGTACTGAAGTGTAGTTTGCTAAACATACATTTATTGTAGGGAGGTACTGTGATACGTCTGTTCCACAAAGAGTTAGAGGCATACCTTGTAGCTGAGGGATTATTTGATGAAGGTGTCACGGAAGATGGTAAGTTCATATGTCAATAAACAACTGCAGTGATACATGCCCTTAGTAGGAATACAGTTTAGTCTGGTTTACTGCAAATATCGAATTTTTTCATGTGAGGAAGCTATCCAGCTGGCTTGCGGAAGGTCGGTGGTTCTATCGGGTAACCGTTCGTGTTTGAAATACTGCTTCTCCGGGCAGCCGGGTCTTCCTCCATCAATACTAACTGGAGAGTCGTCATATAGCACACGCTGTTAATGCGAATTTAAACCCACAAACACACTTAAGTACTTTACAAACGTGAAATATAATCTAGATGGCTGCAAATATATATACATCTGGGTAAAGCCTATTTAGAATTGTATGCTAATTTCAGTGCATTTCCGGATACGGGTGATTGACCAGCATAGACCCAAGACGTTGTCTCCGTCCACATCCGGTATCACGTATTGGCAGATTGAGGCTGAACACAGCATCCTTGACGGTAATATAACCTACGTATATCTTGGCGCTACATGACCTTAGATGTCGATGCGCCGTAAAAAAAACCATTCATTATTACGTATATCTTGATGGTAAAATACGCTACGTATACCCCCCTCTTCTTGATGGTAATATAAGCTATGTATACCCCCTCTTCTTGCTGGTAATATAAGCTACGTATACCCCCTCTTCTTGACGGTAATATAAGCTACGTATACCCCCTCTTCTTAATGGTAATATAAGCTACGTATACCCCCTCGTCTTAATGGTAATATAAGCTACGTATACCCCCTCGTCTTCATGGTAATATAAGCTACGTATAACCCTCTTCTTGACGGTAATATAAGCTACGTATACCCCCTCTTCTTGATGGTAATATAAGCTACGTATACCCCCTCTTCTTGATGGTAATATAAGCTACGTATACCCCCTCTTCTTAATGGTAATATAAGCTACGTATACCCCCTCTTCTTGCTGGTAATATAAGCTACGTATACCCCCTCTTCTTGATGGTAATATAAGCTACGTATACCCCCTCTTCTTGACGGTAATATAAGCTACGTATACCCCCTCTTCTTGCTGGTAATATAAGCTACGTATACCCCCTCTTCTTGCTGGTAATATAAGCTACGTATACCTCCTCTTCTTGACGGTAATATAAGCTACGTATACCTCCTCTTCTTGACGGTAATATAAGCTACGTATACCCCCTCTTCTTGACGGTAATATAAGCTACGTATACCCCCTCTTCTTGATGGTAATATAAGCTACGTATACCCCCTCTTCTTGATGGTAATATAAGCTACGTATACCCCCTCTTCTTAATGGTAATATAAGCTACGTATACCCCCTCTTCTTAATGGTAATATAAGCTACGTATACCCCCTCTTCTTGACGGTAATATAAGCTTTGTATACCCCCTCTTCTTGCTGGTAATATAAGCTACGTATACCCCCTCTTCTTGACGGTAATATAAGCTACGTATACCCCCTCTTCTTGATGGTAATATAAGCTACGTATACCCCCTCTTCTTAATGGTAATATAAGCTACGTATACCCCCTCGTCTTGATGGTAATATAAGCTACGTATACCCTCTCTTCTTAATGGTAATATAAGCTACGTATACCTCATCTTCTTAATGGTAATATAAGCTACGTATACCCCCTCGTCTTGCTGGTAATATAAGCTACGTATACCCCCTCTTCTTAATGATAATATAAGCTACGTATACCCCCTCGTCTTGATGGTAATATAAGCTACGTATACCGCCTCTTCTTGACGGTAATATAAGCTACGTATAACCCCTCTTCTTAATGGTAATATAAGCTACGTATACCCCCTCTTCTTAATGGTAATATAAACTACGTATACCCCCTCTTCTTGTTGGTAATATAAGCTACGTATACCCCCTCTTCTTGCTGGTAATATAAGCTACGTATACCCCCTCTTCTTGCTGGAAATATAAGCTACGTATACCCCCTCTTCTTAATGGTAATATAAGCTACGTATACCCCCTCTTCTTGCTGGTAATATAAGCTACGTATACCCCCTGTTCTTGATGGTAATATAAGCTACGTATACCCCCTGTTCTTGCTGGTAATATAAGCTACGTATACCCCCTCGTCTTAATGGTAATATAAGCTACGTATACCCCCTCGTCTTGATGGTAATATAAGCTACGTACACCCCCTCGTCTTGATGGTAATATAAGCTACGTATACCCCCTCTTCTTGCTGGTAATATAAGCTACGTATACCCCTCTTCTTGATGGTAATATAAGCTACGTATACCCCCTCTTCTTGCTGGTAATATAAGCTACGTATACCCCCTCGTCTTGACGGTAATATAAGCTACGTATACCCCCTCTTCTTGCTGGTAATATAAGCTACGTATACCCCCTCTTCTTGCTGGTAATATAAGCTACGTATACCTCCTCTTCTTGACGGTAATATAAGCTAAGTATACCCCCTCTTCTTGCTGGTAATATAAGCTACGTATACCCCCTCTTCTTGACGGTAATATAAGCTACGTATACCCCCTCTTCTTGATGGTAATATAAGCTACGTATACCCCCTCGTCTTAATTAACGTGTGTAACGCGGCAACAGTAGGCGTACGCGGTAATATAAGCTACGTATACCCCCTCGTCTTGATGGTAATATAAGCTACGTATACCCCCTCTTCTTGATGGTAATATAAGCTACTTATACCCCCTCGTCTTAATGGTAATATAAGCTACGTATACCCCCTCTTATTGATGGTAATATAAGCTACGTATACCCCCTCTTCTTGATGGTAATATAAGCTATGTATACCCCCTCTTCTTGATGGTAATATAAGCTACGTATACCCCCTCTTCTTAATGGTAATATAAGCTACGTATACCCCCTCTTCTTGCTGGTAATATAAGCTACGTATACCCCCTCTTCTTAATGGTAATATAAGCTACCTATACCCCCTCTTCTTGCTGGTAATATAAGCTACGTATACCCCTCGTCTTGCTGGTAATATAAGCTACGTATACCCCCTCTTCTTGACGGTAATATAAGCTTTGTATACCCCCTCTTCCTGCTGGTAATATAAGCTACGTATCCCCCCTCTTCATAATGGTAATATAAGCTACGTATACCCCCTCTTCTTGCTGGTAATATAAGCTACGTATACCCCCTCTTCTTGCTGGAAATATAAGCTACGTATACCCCCTCTTCTTAATGGTAATATAAGCTACGTATACCCCCTCTTCTTGCTGGTAATATAAGCTACGTATACCCCCTGTTCTTGATGGTAATATAAGCTACGTATACCCCCTGTTCTTGCTGGTAATATAAGCTACGTATACCCCCTAGTCTTAATGGTAATATAAGCTACGTATACCCCCTCGTCTTGATGGTAATATAAGCTACGTACACCCCCTCGTCTTGATGGTAATATAAGCTACGTATACCCCCTCTTCTTGCTGGTAATATAAGCTACGTATACCCCTCTTCTTGATGGTAATATAAGCTACGTATACCCCCTCTTCTTGCTGGTAATATAAGCTACGTATACCCCCTCGTCTTGACGGTAATATAAGCTACGTATACCCCCTCTTCTTGCTGGTAATATAAGCTACGTATACCCCCTCTTCTTGCTGGTAATATAAGCTACGTATACCTCCTCTTCTTGACGGTAATATAAGCTACGTATACCTCCTCTTCTTGACGGTAATATAAGCTAAGTATACCCCCTCTTCTTGCTGGTAATATAAGCTACGTATACCCCCTCTTCTTGATGGTAATATAAGCTACGTATACCCCCTCGTCTTAATTAACGTGTGTAACGCGGCAACAGTAGGCGTACGCGGTAATATAAGCTACGTATACCCCCTCTTCTTAATGGTAATATAAGCTACGTATACCCCTCGTCTTGATGGTAATATAACCTACGTATACCCAATCTTCTTGATGGTAATATAAGCTACGTATACCCCCTCGTCTTAATGGTAATATAAGCTACGTATACCCCCTCTTCTTAATGGTAATATAAGCTACGTATACCCCCTCGTCTTAATGGTAATATAAGCTACGTATACCCCCTCTTCTTGATGGTAATATAAGCTACGTATACCCCCTCTTCTTGATGGTAATATAAGCTACTTATACCCCCTCGTCTTAATGGTAATATAAGCTACGTATACCCCCTCTTATTGATGGTAATATAAGCTACGTATACCCCCTCTCTTGATGTAATATAAGCTACGTATACCCCCTCTTCTTGATGGTAATATAAGCTACGTATACCCCCTCTTCTTAATGGTAATATAAGCTACGTATACCCCCTCTTCTTAATGGTAATATAAGCTACGTATACCCCCTCTTCTTAATGGTAATATAAGCTACGTATACCCCCTCTTCTTGCTGGTAATATAAGCTACGTATACCCCCTCTTCTTGCTGGTAATATAAGCTACGTATACCCCCTCTTCTTGATGGTAATATAAGCTACGTATACCCCCTCTTCTTAATGGTAATATAAGCTACGTATACCCCCTCTTCTTGATGGTAATATAAGCTACGTATACCCCCTCTTCTTAATGGTAATATAAGCTACGTATACCCCCTCTTCTTAATGGTAATATAAGCTACGTATACCCCCTCGTCTTGCTGGTAATATAAGCTACGTATACCCCCTCTTCTTAATGGTAATATAAGCTACGTATACCCCCTCTTCTTGATGGTAATATAAGCTACGTATACCCCCTCTTCTTGATGGTAATATAAGCTACGTATACCCCCTCTTCTTAATGGTAATATAAGCTACGTATACCCCCTCTTCTTGATGGTAATATAAGCTACGTATACCCCCTCTTCTTGATGGTAATATAAGCTACGTATACCCCCTCTTCTTGCTGGTAATATAAGCTACGTATACCCCCTCTTCTTGCTGGTAATATAAGCTACGTATACCCCCTCGTCTTGATGGTAATATAAGCTACGTATACCCCCTCGTCTTGATGGTAATATAAGCTACGTAACCCCCTCGTCTTGATGGTAATATAAGCTACGTATACCCCCTCTCTTATGGGAATATAAGCTACGTATACCCCTCTTCTTGACGGTAATATAAGCTACGTATACCCCCTCTTCTTGCTGGTAATATAAGCTACGTATACCCCCTCTTCTTGATGGTAATATAAGCTACGTATACCCCCTCTTCTTAATGGTAATATAAGCTACGTATACCCCCTCGTCTTGATGGTAATATAAGCTACGTATACCCCCTCTTCTTAATGGTAATATAAGCTACGTATACCCCCCCTCTTGATGGTAATAAGCTACGTATCCCCCTCGTCTTAATTAAGTGTGTAACGCGGCAACAGTAGGCGTACGCGGTAATATAAGCTACGTATACCCCCTCGTCTTAATTAACGTGTGTAACGTGGCAACAGTAGGCGTACACGGTAATATAAGCTACGTATACCCTCTTCCTAATTAACGTGTGTAACGTGGCAACAGTAGGCGTACACGGTAATATAAGCTACGTATACCCCCTGTCTTAATTAACGTGTGTAACGCGGCAACAGTAGGCGTACACGGTAATATAAGCTACGTATACCCCCTCGTCTTATTAACGTGTGTAACGTGGCAACAGTAGGCGTACCGGTATAAGCTACGTATACCCCCTCGTCTTAATTAACGTGTGTAACGTGGCAACAGTAGGCTTAAACGGTAATATAAGCTACGTATACCCCCTCGTCTTAATTAACGTGTGTAACGCGGCAACAGTAGGCGTACATGGTAATATAAGCTACGTATACCCCCTCGTCTTAATTAACGTGTGTAACGTGGCAACAGTAGGCGTACACGGTAATATAAGCTACGTATACCCCCTCGTCTTAATTAACGTGTGTAACGCGGCAACAGTAGGCGTTTGTGTTTTACGTTTATTTATTGTCGCTACCGGTTGCCCATATGAGCGACGCCTCCTGAAGAGATTAGTCATTTTAGATTTTGGAGGATAGTGCAATGATACAGACAGAGACCCATTCCAGAGTCTCCTCTGGTTCTTTTACGTACACGGTGTAAAGCACCGACACGAGACCTCGGGTTAACGTCCCATCTGAAAGACTGTTTATATTATTAGGGTCAGACGGGGATCGAACCTGCGATCCCTGGAGTACCAGTAGGCGTACACATATCCATAAGTCCAGTAGTTCTATTCACACATCGATTGAATTTCATTCTAAACTCGTGTAATAGGGGTCCAAAAATACATGTGGCCCCATTTTAGAAGCCCAGGTTATAAAAGTGTTCTCCAATCTCAAAACTCAGTCTCAGTCGTCCGATTGGTTCAGCTGACACTCAGAATCAACCAATCAGATCACTTGAGCTTGAGTTTGAGGTCTGAGAACAGTTTTATAACCTCGGGGCCTGGTCCACCGTAAGCACATTTTTAGGATGTCCAGACCATTATACCATGGACGTCCCATCAATAGAAATGAGATCAGATTCTGCTACAGAAACAAATTGTATCACAGTACTAATATATATCAGACGGTAGTCAGTAGTCCAGTGGTTAACACGCTGGATTGCGAATCCAGGGATCATATGTTTTGGGTCCCCGTATCCCCCTAATATTACCGAAATGATAACGGAATCCTCCACAATCCTAACAATCTTCCAGATGGGACGTTAAACCGAGGTATCGTGTCGGTGCTGTACACCGTACATGTAAAAGAACCAGAGGATACTCTGTCTATACTCTGGAATGGGTCTCTAAAATGACTAATCTCTTCAGGTAGCGACGATAAATAAACGTAAAAACACACACATATACTAATATATAGTGGACCGGTTATATATATTATACGAACGGACACAATGGTTATGCATCTCATAGTGTCCCACATGTAACATAATGGGTGCAGTCCCGCTGTGACCATGGTAGAGGTGGCATTAGGCAAGGCACGTATGTCCACAGTGTCTGTTCTCTTTACCTTGTGGCAATGGAGTTCATCAGGAATGCGATCTAGAGAGTGAGCTTACCATTGTTGTAAGATTTGTTTCTCAAACTAGGTAATAGACATGCGTATACAAAACGGACACAATCACACAATGTGTTTCACCCAAAGTTTACTTTATTTAAGAAATAACATTTGCCTTTCAGTTGTTAATTAGTTTATACAAATTTATTTTAGCTCGATTGCGAAACAAGTTCTTTCAACTTATTTTAATCACTGATTAATATAAAGTTGTTAATTCGGGCCCTCAGAACGTCATACCATGTTTTATTCGACAATAAATAACGGAAATACAAATATTATTTCGATTCTAACACGACCAAAATAAACATTTTTAAAAATTATATAAAAAGCCCAAAAATAAATAAATACATTTTTTAGAATGTGTAAATAATAAATGAAGTCTAAAATCTACAAAACATGCAGGTAAACTGACGTCACGTTTGACATCACGCGCCAAACCATGTTTTATTGCAGATTTAAACACAGTAAATTCCTTCTTTGCGTGTACAGACAAAATACCGAGTTGTATTAGAATAATACGTTTCATACGGTCAGTTAACTGGTGTTAATACGGTCAGTTAACTGGTGTTAATACAGTCGGTTAACTGGTGTTAATACAGTCGGTTAACTGGTGTTAATACAGTCGGTTAACTGGTGTTAATACAGTCGGTTAACTGGTGTTAATACAGTCGGTTAACTGGTGTTAATACAGTCGGTTAACTGGTGTTAATACAGTCGGTTAACTGGTGTTAATACAGTCGGTTAACTGGTGTTAATATAGTCGGTTAACTGGTGTTAATACAGTCGGTTAACTGGTGTTAATACAGTCGGTTAACTGGTGTTAATACAGTCGGTTAACTGGTGTTAATACAGTCGGTTAACTGGTGTTAATACAGTCGGTTAACTGGTGTTAATACAGTCGGTTAACTGGTGTTAATACAGTCGGTTAACTGGTGTTAATACAGTCGGTTAACTGGTGTTAATACAGTCGGTTAACTGGTGTTAATACTGTCGGTTAACTGGTGTTAATACGGTCGGTTAACTGGTGTTAATACAGTCGGTTAACTGGTGTTAATACAGTCGGTTAACTGGTGTTAATATAGTCGGTTAACTGGTGTTAATACAGTCGGTTAACTGGTGTTAATATAGTCGGTTAACTGGTGTTAATACACTCGGTTAACTGGTGTTAATACAGTCGGTTAACTGGTGTTAATACTGTCGGTTAACTGGTGTTAATACAGTCGGTTAACTGGTGTTAATACGGTCGGTTAACTGGTGTTAATACAGTCGGTTAACTGGTGTTAATACAGTCGGTTAACTGGTGTTAATACAGTCGGTTAGCACTTGACACAGATTATATTGTCTTGACTTTAAATAAAACGTTTATTGATAGTAAAGATTAAACACACATTCAAACTCCAAATGCTGCAGGTGCGAAGGACCCGGAGTTAAATTACACGATGCGTCTTCTCTCTTCCTCGTGGCGATGGATTCCATCAGGAATGAGGTCTCGAGAGTGATTAATATAAGTTGTAACAACTTGTTTCGCAATCGAGCTAAAATAATGTGTATCAACTATGTTCCAAATGAGAAACAGGTAATAGTTCTGTTACCATTTGTTCTCACCAATGCAACCAGTGTTCGATCCTCGGACCGGGAAGTATGTGAGATGGTACGGTGGTCGCCAGATCGGACAGGTGGGTGTTCTCCGGGTACTCCGGTTTCCTCCCACACGAATGACCACATATACGTTTTCATCCAACGAGAGTGATTAACATAAGTTGTTAAAACTTGCTTCGCAATCATTGTAAAATAAATAAAAGTTTAAATTAAACCAGTTAGTCACAACACAATGTATGGCAATGCTTTGTTACATTGTACAACATTATACATGTATATTGCATGGCGTAACTTTGGTTAGAATTAGTGTGTATGTGCATTAATGCTATAGTGTTATACCGGCATATTGCATGGCGTAACTTTGGTTATAATTATTGTGTATGTGCATTAATGCTATAGTGTTATACATGCATATTGCATGGCGTAACTTTGGTTAGAATTATTGTGTATGTGCATTAATGCTATTGTGTTATACATGCATATTGCATGGCGTAACTTTGGTTAGAATTAGTGTGTATGTGCATTAATGCTATAGTGTTATACATGTATATTGCATGGCGTAACTTTGGTTAGAATTAGTGTGTATGTGCATTAATGCTATAGTGTTATACATGCATATTGCATGGATTAACTTTGGTTATAATTATTGTGTATGTGCATTAATGCTATAGTATTATACATGCATATTGCATGGCGTAACTTTGGTTATAATTATTGTGTATGTGCATTAATGCTATAGTGTTATACATGCATATTGCATGACGTAACTTTGGTTAGAATTAGTGTGTATGTGCATTAATGCTATAGTGTTATACATGCATATTTCATGGCGTAACTTTGGTTAGAATTAGTGTGTATGTGCATTAATGCTATAGGGTTATACAAGCATATTGTATGACATAACTTTGGTTAGAATTAGTGTGTATGTGCATTAATGCTATATGGTTATACAAGCATATTGCATGACGTAACTTTGGTTAGAATTATTGTGTATGTGCATTAATGCTATAGTGTTATACAAGCATATTGCATGACGTAACTTTGTTTAGAATTAGTGTGTATGTGCATTAATGCTATATGGTTATACAAGCATATTGCATGACGTAACTTTGGTTAGAATTAGTGTGTATGTGCATTAATGCTATAGTGTTATACAAGCATATTGCATGACGTAACTTTGGTTAGAATTAG
Source organism: Archivesica marissinica (assembly GCA_014843695.1). Classification (NCBI taxonomy): domain Eukaryota; kingdom Metazoa; phylum Mollusca; class Bivalvia; order Venerida; family Vesicomyidae; genus Archivesica; species Archivesica marissinica. Next base: position 56,560,818 of record CM026397.1, on the reverse strand, counting down.
TGTGTATGTGCATTAATGCTATAGTGTTATACATGCATATTGCATGACGTAACTTTGGTTAGAATTAGTGTGTATGTGCATTAATGCTATAGTGTTATACATGCATATTTCATGGCGTAACTTTGGTTAGAATTAGTGTGTATGTGCATTAATGCTATAGTGTTATACATGCATATTGCATGGCGTAACTTTGGTTAAAATTATTGTGTATGTGCATTAATGCTATAGTGTTATACCGGCATATTGCATGGCGTAACTTTGGTTAGAATTAGTGTGTATGTGCATTAATGCTATAGTGTTATACATGCATATTGCATGACGTAACTTTGGTTAGAATTAGTGTGTATGTGCATTAATGCTATAGTGTTACACATGCATATTGCATGGTGTAACTTTGGTTAGAATTAGTGTGTATGTGCATTAATGCTATGGGGTTATACATGCATATTGCATGACGTAACTTTGGTTAGAATTAGTGTGTATGTGCATTAATGCTATAGTGTTATACATGCATATTGCATGGATTAACTTTGGTTATAATTATTGTGTATGTGCATTAATGCTATAGTGTTATACATGCATATTGCATGGCGTAACTTTGGTTATAATTATTGTGTATGTGCATTAATGCTATAGTGTTATACATGCATATTGCATGACGTAACTTTGGTTAGAATTAGTGTGTATGTGCATTAATGCTATAGTGTTATACATGCATATTTCATGGCGTAACTTTGGTTAGAATTAGTGTGTAGGTGCATTAATGCTATAGGGTTATACAAGCATATTGTATGACATAACTTTGGTTAGAATTAGTGTGTATGTGCATTAATGCTATATGGTTATACAAGCATATTGCATGACGTAACTTTGGTTAGAATTATTGTGTATGTGCATTAATGCTATAGTGTTATACAAGCATATTGCATGACGTAACTTTGTTTAGAATTAGTGTGTATGTGCATTAATGCTATATGGTTATACAAGCATATTGCATGACGTAACTTTGGTTAGAATTAGTGTGTATGTGCATTAATGCTATAGTGTTATACAAGCATATTGCATGACGTAACTTTGGTTAGAATTAGTGTGTATGTGCATTAATGCTATAGTGTTATACATGCATATTGCATGACGTAACTTTGGTTAGAATTAGTGTGTATGTGCATTAATGCTATAGTGTTATACATGCATATTTCATGGCGTAACTTTGGTTAGAATTAGTGTGTATGTGCATTAATGCTATAGTGTTATACATGCATATTGCATGGCGTAACTTTGGTTAAAATTATTGTGTATGTGCATTAATGCTATAGTGTTATACCGGCATATTGCATGGCGTAACTTTGGTTAGAATTAGTGTGTATGTGCATTAATGCTATAGTGTTATACATGCATATTGCATGACGTAACTTTGGTTAGAATTAGTGTGTATGTGCATTAATGCTATAGTGTTACACATGCATATTGCATGGTGTAACTTTGGTTAGAATTAGTGTGTATGTGCATTAATGCTATGGGGTTATACATGCATATTGCATGACGTAACTTTGGTTAGAATTAGTGTGTATGTGCATTAATGCTATAGTGTTATACATGCATATTGCATGGCGTAACTTTGGTTAGAATTAGTGTGTAGGTGCATTAATGCTATGGTGCTATACATGCATATTGCATGACGTAACTTTGGTTAGAATTAGTGTGTATGTGCATTAATGCTATAGGGTTATACAAGCATATTGCATGACGTAACTTTGGTTAGAATTAGTGTGTATGTGCATTAATGCTATAGTGTTATACAAGCATATTGCATGACATAACTTTGGTTAGAATTAGTGTGTATGTGCATTAATGCTATAGGGTTATACAAGCATATTGCATGACGTAACTTTGGTTAGAATTAGTGTGTATGTGCATTAATGCTATAGTGTTATACAAGCATATTGCATGACATAACTTTGGTTAGAATTAGTGTGTATGTGCATTAATGCTATAGGGTTATACAAGCATATTGCATGACGTAACTTTGGTTAGAATTAGTGTGTATGTGCATTAATGCTATAGTGTTATACAAGCATATTGCATGACATAACTTTGGTTAGAATTAGTGTGTATGTGCATTAATGCTATAGGGTTATACAAGCATATTGCATGACGTAACTTTGGTTAGAATTAGTGTTTATGTGCATTAATGCTATAGTGTTATACATGTATATTGCATGGCGTAACTTTGGTTAGAACTAGTGTGTATGTGCATTAATGCTATAGTGTTATACATGCATATTGCATGGCGTAACTTTGGTTATAATTATTGTGTATGTGCATTAATGCTATAGTGTTATACATGCATATTGCATGGCGTAACTTTGGTTAGAATTATTGTGTATGTGCATTAATGCTATAGTGTTATACATGCATATTGCATGACGTAACTTTGGTTAGAATTAGTGTGTATGTGCATTAATGCTATAGTGTTATACATGCATATTTCATGCCGTAACTTTGGTTAGAATTAGTGTGTATGTGCATTAATGCTATAGTGTTATACATGCATATTGCATGACATAACTTTGGTTAGAATTAGTGTGTATGTGCATTAATGCTATAGTGTTATACAAGCATATTGCATGACATAACTTTGGTTAGAATTAGTGTGTATGTGCATTAATGCTATGGTGTTATACATGCATATTGCATGGAGTAACTTTGGTTAGAATTAGTGTGTATGTGCATTAATGCTATAGTGTTATACATGCATATTGCATGACATAACTTTGGTTAGAATTAGTGTGTAGGTGCATTAATGCTATAGGGTTATACAAGCATATTGCATGACATAACTTTGGTTAGAATTAGTGTGTATGTGCATTAATGCTATATGGTTATACAAGCATATTGCATGACGTAACTTTGGTTAGAATTATTGTGTATGTGCATTAATGCTATAGTGTTATACATGGATATTGCATGACGTATCTTTGGTTAGAATTAATGTGTATGTGCATTAATGCTATAGTGTTATACATGCATATTTCATGGCGTAACTTTGGTTAGAATTAGTGTGTATGTGCATTAATGCTATAGTGTTATACATGCATATTGCATGACGTAACTTTGGTTAGAATTAGTGTGTATGTGCATTAATGCTATAGTGTTATACATGCATATTGCATGGCGTAACTTTGGTTAGAATTAGTGTGTAGGTGCATTAATGCTATGGTGCTATACATGCATATTGCATGGCGTAACTTTGGTTAGAATTAGTGTGTATGTGCATTAATGCTATAGTGTTATACATGCATATTGCATGGAGTAACTTTGGTTAGAATTAGTGTGTATGTGCATTAATGCTATAGTGTTATACATGCATATTGCCTGGCATAACTTTGGTTAGAATTAGTGTGTATGTGCATTAATGCTATAGTGTTATACATGCATATTGCATGGAGTAACTTTGGTTAGAATTAGTGTGTATGTGCATTAATGCTATAGTGTTATACATGCATATTGCATGGCGTAACTTTGGTTAGAATTAGTGTGTATGTGCATTAATGCTATAGTGTTATACATGTATATTGCATGGCGTAACTTTGGTTAGAATTAGTGTGTATGTGCATTAATGCTATAGGGTTATACAAGCATATTGCATGACGTAACTTTGGTTAGAATTAGTGTGTATGTGCATTAATGCTATAGTGTTATACAAGCATATTGCATGACATAACTTTGGTTAGAATTAGTGTGTATGTGCATTAATGCTATAGGGTTATACAAGCATATTGCATGACGTAACTTTGGTTAGAATTAGTGTGTATGTGCATTAATGCTATAGTGTTATACAAGCATATTGCATGACATAACTTTGGTTAGAATTAGTGTGTATGTGCATTAATGCTATAGGGTTATACAAGCATATTGCATGACGTAACTTTGGTTAGAATTAGTGTGTATGTGCATTAATGCTATAGTGTTATACAAGCATATTGCATGACATAACTTTGGTTAGAATTAGTGTGTATGTGCATTAATGCTATAGGGTTATACAAGCATATTGCATGACGTAACTTTGGTTAGAATTAGTGTGTATGTGCATTAATGCTATAGTGTTATACAAGCATATTGCATGACGTAACTTTGGTTAGAATTAGTGTGTATGTGCATTAATGCTATAGTGTTATACATGCATATTGCATGACGTAACTTTGGTTAGAATTAGTGTGTATGTGCATTAATGCTATAGTGTTATACATGCATATTGCATGGCGTAACTTTGGTTAGAATTAGTGTGTATGTGCATTAATGCTATAGTGTTATACATGCATATTGCATGGCGTAACTTTGGTTAGAATTAGTGTGTATGTGCATTAATGCTATGGGGTTATACATGCATATTGCATGACGTAACTTTGGTTAGAATTAGTGTGTATGTGCATTAATGCTATGGGGTTATACATGCATATTGCATGGCGTAACTTTGGTTAGAATTAGTGTGTATGTGCATTAATGCTATAGCGTTAAGAAATTTAAGAGGGCCCTAAGGAATAATAGTTCAGAACTATTTAGGCCACCCCCTATAAATAAAGAAATCTATCTACCATCAGCAATGTGCATGCATTGGTCTACCCGCTTCAAAGCCGACAAATCCTCGAATAATACATAGCGCAGTAATACAGGTTTCTCATCTGTGATAACATGTTGTTGCCAAAACCTGTAAAATGATGTAATCTGAAGAAATGATATTCTTAGATACTCAAATGGAAAACGCAGATGAACATTATCACAACAATATTTGACATTCGTCTCGCATACGTATGCTTGTCAATGGATTACCAGGATGCCCTATTTTCCATCAAAGAACACATGCTGTTGATTGGCCGATAAATCTCTCCGTTAATCAGCAGTAGCTGTGGAGGATTCCGTTATCATTTCGGTTAATTGTGATGTATTGGAATATATAGCATAGGCTTATGTAATTGCTCTCTGCATTCTTTCAAATTGAGAATCAATTCCATCGTAAAAAAAGTGACGCTACTAATTTTAAGTGAAACCGAAAATGTTTTTTGTTTCAAGTATAAGTTAGTACGATAGTATTTAACAACAGACAAATCTATTGGCGATTTAGAATTATCGTTAGATGTGCTCTCAGTTTTATAATTAATGATATTTAAATAAGACTGGCAACTGTTCTGTGACTTGTACTGGGTACAACTAACGCGTGTTGCGAAATCATTCGATTCGTTTTTAAAATGTACATTTACATCACTACAGTGACGCCACTTTAGACATTTTACCGGAAGTGGTTTTTAATAGATTAAGACGTCATCGACGCGCTTCAAAACCCACTTCCGGTAAAAGATCTAAAGTGGCATTACTATAGTTGCACCAGTAAAATGAACTAAATGATACATATGCTGTCAACAAATCGGATTGACGTTGAGCAACAAGCGTCACGTGACCGTTGTAATTATAATAATTTAACTTGAAACATAGATCGTATGTATTTGCAATTTACAAACAGAATAACAGCAATTGGATGACATTAAACTGCGGTGTAGCTGTATCATGTGATGAGCTAGGGTAATGAGAATAGCACCCCACGCTTCATGTAGAGTTGATCAGTTATATGATAGATCTACTTCTCGCACACCTACTGGCCACATATTTCCAGCTAGTTCAGCCCATGCGGACTTTCATTATCCTTAGCCCCATGTGACAATTGTCTTTAACTCTCACTTGACAATCACATGGCGTAGTGATATTTGTGTTTTTATAATCAACCCCATGTGACAATTGTCTTTAACTCTCACTTGACAATCACATGGCGTAGTGATATTTGTGTTTTTTATAATGATAGCGTCTCGGTTTTCTAAAAGCAAAAGCAGAAATTTATTTAACATGTAAAACTGATTTTAATCAAGAACACATCGTCATTTTCAATATTTATGCAATTTTCGCATGACAACTGGTCTATTTATACGTGTGCACAATCGTGAACGAGGCTCTGTCGAGATATGCTGACCACTCGGATGGGATATCCTTGTCCCACGCCAGTGCACATGAAGGATACTCGTATTCTTGTATGCTTTCCAATGACTGAGGTTTCTCAGTTAACGCAATGCTGTCTTTCTCTGCCACTGCTAGAGTTTCGTATTCCTCCGGAGTTGGGTGCACTTTTGTATGTTAGCTATTTTCTGTGAGTCATAACCAGTCAATTATAAAGTATTATATGTTCCTAGTGAATTTGCTTTTTATTTCGTTTTTAATGTTGACAGCACAGAGAAAGTAATTTGTTAATTATCCTGGAAATGTTTTTATTGTGAACGTTCACACTAACACAATACATAGTTCCCACGGCCTGTGAAAACACTGTGAAAATAGTCAAAACATTGATAAGATCTTATCTTGGCCGCCATTTTGTTTGGCACATTTTATTAATGGCAATTCCAGGATTGTTATTTTCCACTGATTCTTTAATTGCAATAACATGATTAATCTTTGTTTGTTAGTATAAAATTTGGTATCATTTTAAAGGTATTGAAGTGCACTTTATACTCTTTTTTGGCAATGATGTACGGATTATAATTTCTAAGAACTTAACTTAACCTATTTTTGAAAGTCTAGTTTCACAGTTGACATATTAATATACAGGTAAATTATTATGTATTCGTTATTGATACGAATATATGTCCATTGAGAGCTTTCCAACAACGTATGACCAATAGGATGAAAAATATACACAACATTTGTCAAACAAAATGGCAGCCACAGTAGGAATGATGACGTCACACGAGAACTAAGCATATTTTGTGTGGTTGTGTATTGTAGTGAAATGAGGCACCCGGCAGGGGAAGTTAAAATGAATAAAATGTTATAACAAATATTATTTCATGTAAAATCGTTGGAAATCTTAAAAGAACAAGAAGACTTGTGTTTATTAGTGAACGATTATTTCATTTCGTGAATATTTCGGGAGAATTCCTATCTACCACTAATAAACCCAAATATCCTCTATCCTAGATACGACCGAAATATGTGCGGTTGATAAGTGGTTACAAAACAGTTAGGTTGCAGTGGCCAGTTATTTCACTCCACAGACAATCGTACAGATATAACTCCGAGCCTCTCCAAACGTGTTCATCATGCAAACATGAAATAAAGCAAAACAGAATTCAGGGCTCTCGAATATAATATATAGCAAAATGGATGAACATTATTTATAGTAATTTAAGTATATTGGTATTTTAATTCTATTATTTCAAATTGGTTTCTCTACACGATTAGAGCTTAGTACATAATATATTGTGCGTGCTATTCTATTATTTGAATTTTATTTCAAATTGGTTTATCTACACGATTTGATCTTAGTACATAATATATTGTGCGTGCTATTCTATTACATGAAGTTTATTTCAAATTGGTTTCTCTACACGATTAGAGCTTAGTACATTATATAAACACGTGACGTTTCAGGGGACGTCCTACGGTGGGAGCAGCAGATCCGGTTGCGGAACCTGTTGACCAGACAATACCTTTGCATAGACTCCCGTAGTGAGGTATCTCTCATAACAGATCCAGCCGATCCAAGGACAGTGTTCAGGCTACATTCAGTATTAAAGGTATGTACTCTCACCGTGTGTGTGTGTATGTGCGCGTGCGCGTGCGCGTGCGCGTGCGTGCCTGCGTGCGCATGCGCGTGTGAGGCAGCTATTCGGCTGGTTCTACCCGGATGTCCATCCGTACGTACGTGCAATACTACTACCAGGGGTCTTCATCCGTACGTACGTGCAATACTACTACCCGGGGTCTTCATCCGTACGTACGTGCAATACTACTACCAGGGGTCTTCATCCGTACGTACGTGCAATACTACTACCAGGGGTCTTCATCCGTACGTACGTGCAATACTACTACCAGGGGTCTTCATCCGTACGTACGTGCAATACTACTACCAGGGGTCTTCATCCGTACGTACGTGCAATACAACTACCAGGGGTCTTCATCCGTACGTACGTGCAATACAACTACCAGGGGTCTTCATCCGTACGTACGTGCAATACTACTACCAGGGGTCTTCATCCACGAATTAAAGCTGCTAAGTCGCCATATCTGTCATTTGCATTAACCCCGAAATAAGCTAGCTGAAGGTATATTATACCTAAACGTAAATGAGATCATTAGAAAATAGGCGACATAATCTAGTGGATACACATATGATTCAGATAGACTGTATAACTATATGTATACGTCGTACATTGTTAAATATCATATACTATACACATAATACATATAATGTATAATTATATGTATACATCGAACATTGTTAAATATCATACATAGAATGTATAATTATATGCATACATCGAACATTGTTAAATATCATATACTATACACATAATACATAGAATGTATAATTATATGTATACATCGAACATTGTTAAATATCATACATAGAATGTGTAATTATATGTATACATCAAACATTGTTAAATATCATACATAGAATGTGTAATTATATGTATACGTCGAACATTGTTAAATATCATACATAGAATGTGTAATTATATGTATACATCGAACATTGTTAAATATCATACATAGAATGTATACTTATATGTATACATCGAACATTGTTAAATATCATACATAGAATGTATAATTATCTACTTAGTATATCTACATAAACTACTAGTATTCCTATATGATCTCTGGTTATTTGTAATCGATTACCTTTAGGTATAACTATAAACTTAGTATATCTACATAAACTACTAGTATTCCTATATGATCTCTCGTTATTTGTAATCGATTACCTTTAGGTTTAATTATCTCAGTACTTATGTTAGCAATTATCTCAGTAATAAGTAATTAAATAATACAGTATGTTCGATGATGAATATTCACACTATTTTAAAACTATTAACATAAGGTGACTTATAGGCCCGTTGGGCCGGGTGTTAAAAGTTCACATTATATTGAATATATGTTGGAAATATGTTGGAAATCACAAGTAATTATATAAACAATTATCTTATCTTATTTACCAATGCTAAGCTTGCTGAGAATTCGAACACAATTAGTTTATACACGTTTATATTAGCTCGATTGCGAAACAAGTTCTTACAACTTATATTAATCACTCTCGAGACCTCATTCCTGATGGAATCCATCGCCACGAGGGAGAGAGAAGAGGCAACGTGACATTTAAATGCCTTGCCTAAGGGCACACTTGTAACGGCTCCAGCGGGGCTCGAACTCCGGACCTGTCGCACCTGAAGCGAACGCTCATCCACTGCGCTATCACGACTTCCACTAACGACCACAGTAAAGTGGATGCTTGCATTTGATAATACTTGTGTGTACATGACATACGTAAGAAGCATTACTATTTTCCCAGAATGCAAGTGTCCGTTATATCAGTCACGCCTCTCATTAGAAATCCTCATGTATTCAAAGTTAGTAATTATATAAAAACAAATATAAGCAATTAAAAAAATTCTACTATGACATGGATCAAAATTAAAATAAGTTAGCAATTGAGAATGTGTCCAAAACCCTAATCCCACGCCCTCCCACCCGATGTTTACAGACATGACTGGTTATATAAAAATGTTTGAGCATCCCACGGATCGAACGCCATACCGTATGATGGCTTTTAACCTATACGACATAGGCCATGGTTTACCTTAATAGCATTCGTAAATTAGACAACAACAACATGAGACAGATTTTGGACGTGCTATAAAGAACATTAACTCTGGAAAAGGCATATTGAAACCATAGTGATTCTGTGAATGTCTGTTACACCACAAATTTAATCTTGCAATTTCTAGAGGATTGACCAGAGCATGAGAATCAGCATGTACTTGATTTGATTTTCATCATTAATGGTCATATATATCGCACGTGTATGGCTTGTGATCGATATGATGCGAGCATTCATTACAAGTGTAGAGCAATACTGCGTGGTTTGTGGTGTGTCCGCAATTGGTGGCTGCTGGTGTATGTCAAGTTGAGAGAAAATGCAGGTGCTCTGATAGACAGGTGATACGGCGTGATCCGCGGCATCTATATTAAATACTTGCATACATCCCTGTACCCGCGGTATCCATGGCGAATATCTGCACACAACCCAGTACGCACGGTATCCATGGCGAATATCTGCACACAACCCAGTACACGCGGTATCCATGGCGAATATCTGCACACAACCCAGTACCCGCGGTATCCATGGCGAATATCTGCACACAACCCAATACCCGCGGTATCCATGGCGAATATCTGCACACAACCCAGTACCCGCGGTATCCATGGCGAATATCTGCACACAACCAGTACCCGCGGTATCCATGGCGAATATCTGCACACAACCCAGTACGCGCGACATCTATAGTAAACATCTGCATACAACCCAGTACCCGCGACATCCATAGTAATAAACTGCATACAACACAGTACCCCCGGCATCTCTAGTAAATATATGCATACAACACAGTACCCGCGACATCAATAGTAAATACATGCATACAACCCAATACCCGCGACATCTATAGTAAATATCTGAATACAACCCAGTACCCGCGGCATCTATAGTAAATATCTGCATACAATCCAATACCCGCGGCATCTATAGTAAATATCTGCATACAACACAGACCCACAAAAAACACAACAACCCAACCCCACAAAACAACAACCCAAAACAACCCAAACCCCCAAAGTAAATATGATACAACCCATACCCGCGGCATCTATAGTAAACTGCATACAACCCATACCGCGCATCATAGTAAATCTGCATACAACAGTACCCGCGATCAATAGTAAATACATGCATACAACCATACCCGCGGCATCTATAGTAAAATCTGCATACAACCCAATACCCGCGGCATCTATAGTAAATATCTGCATACAACACAGTACCCGCGGCATCTATAGTAAATACATGCATACAACCCAATACCGGCGGCATCTATAGTAAACATCTGCATACAACCCAATACCCGCGGCATCTATAGTATATATCTGCATACAACACAGATACCGCGGCATCTATATAAATATCTGCATACAACCAGTACCCGCGGCATCTATAGTAAATATCTGCATACAACCCAGTACCCGCGGCATATATAGTAAACATCTGCATACAACCCAGTACCCGCGGCATCTATAGTAAATACATGCATACAACCCAGTACCCGCGGCATCTATAGTAAACATCTGCATACAACCCAGTACCCGCGGCATCTATAGTAAATATCTGCATACAACCCAGTACCCGCGGCATCTATAGTAAATGGCATCTATAGTAAATATGCATACAACCCATACCCGCGGCATTAGTAAACACTGCATACAACCCAGTACCCGCGGCATCTATAGTAAATACATGCATACAACCCAGTACCCGCGGCATCTATAGTAAATATCTGCATACAACCCAGTACCCGCGGCATATATAGTAAATATCTGCATACAACCCAGTACCCGCGGCATCAATAGTAAATACATGCATACAACCCAATACCCGCGGCATCTATAGTAAATACATGCATACAACCCAATACCCGCGGCATCTATAGTAAATATCTGCATACAACCCAATACCCGCGGCATCTATAGTAAACATCTGCATACAATCCAATACCCGCGGCATCATAGTAAAACTGCATACAACACAGTACCCGCGGACAAAAAACAAAACACAGTACCCGCGGCATCTATAGTAAATACATGCATACAACCCAGTACCCGCGGCATCTATAGTAAATACATGCATACAACCCAGTACCCGCGGCATCTATAGTAAATACATGCATACAACCCAGTACCCGCGGCATCAATAGTAAATACATGCATACAACCCAATACCCGCGGCATCTATAGTAAATATTTGCATACAACCCAGTACCCGCGGCATCTATAGTAAATATCTGCATACAACCCAATACCCGCGGCATCTATAGTAAATATCTGCATACAACACAGTACCCGCGGTATCTATAGTAAATACATGCATACAACACAGTACCCGCGGCATCTATAGTAAATACATGCATACAACACAGTACCCCAAAAAAACACAACAACCCATACCCGCGGCATCTAAAAAACAACAACCAACCCCCACATAGTAAATACATGCATACAACCCAGTACCCGCGGCATATATAGTAAATATCTACATACAATCCAGTACCCGCGGCATCTATAGTAAATACATGCATACAACCCAATACCCGCGGCATCTATAGTAAATATCTGCATACAACCCAGTACCCGCGGCATATATAGTAAACATCTGCATACAACCCAGTACCCGCGGCATCTATAGTAAATACATGCATACAACCCAATACCCGCGGCATCTATAGTAAATATCTGCATACAACCCAGTACCCGCGGCATCTATAGTAAATACATCATACACCATACCCCGCTATAGTAATATCATACAACCATACCGCGGATCATAGTAATACATGCATACAACCCATACCCGCGGCATATATAGTAAATACATGCATACAACCCAGTACCCGCGGCATCTATAGTAAATATCTGCATACAACCCAATACCCGCGGCATCTATAGTAAATACATGCATACAACCCAGTACCCGCGGCATCAATAGTAAATACATGCATACAACCCAATACCCACGGCATCCATAGTAAATACATGCATACAACCCAGTACCCGAGGCATATATAGTAAATATCTACATACAACCCAGTACCCGCGGCATCTATAGTAAATACATGCATACAACCCAGTACCCGCGGCATCAATAGTAAATACATGCATACAACCCAATACCCACGGCATCTATAGTAAATACATGCATACAACCCAGTACCCGCGGCATCTATAGTAAATACATGCATACAACCCAATACCCGCGGCATCTATAGTATATACATGCATACAACCCAGTACCCGCTGCATCTATAGTAAATACATGCATACAACCCAATACCCGCGGCATCTATAGTAAATACATGCATACAACACAGTACCCGCGGCATCTAGAGTAAACATCTGCATAACACCCAATACCCGCGGCATCTATAGTAAATATCTGCATACAACACAGTACCCGCGGCATCTATAGTAAATACATGCATACAACCCAATACCGGCGGCATCTATAGTAAACATCTGCATACAACCCAATACCCACGGCATCTATAGTAAATATCTGCATACAACCCAGTACCCGCGGCATCTATAGTAAATATCTCCATACAACCCAGTACCCGCGGCATTTATAGTTAACATCTGCATACAACCCATACCCGCGGCATCAATAGTAAATACATGCATACAACCCAGTACCCGCGGCATCTATAGTAAATATCTGCATACAACCCAGTACCCGCGGCATCTATAGTAAATATCTGCATACAACCCAATACCCGCGGCATCTATAGTAAATACATGCATACAACCCAGTACCCGCGGCATCTATAGTAAATACATGCATACAACCCAATACCCGCGGCATCTATAGTAAATACATGCATACAACCCAGTACCCGCGGCATATATAGTAAATATCTACATACAACCCAGTACCCGCGGCATCAATAGTAAATACATGCATACAACCCAATACCCGCGGCATATATAGTAAATACATGCATACAACCCAATACCCGCGGCATCTATAGTAAATATCTGCATACAACCCAATACCCGCGGCATCTATAGTAAACATCTGCATACAACCAGTACCCGCAGCATCAATAGTAAATACATGCATACAACCCAATACCCGCGGCATCTATAGTAAATATCTGCATACAACCCAGTACCCGCGGCATCTATAGTAATATCTGCATACAACCCAATACCCACGGCATCTATAGTAAATACATGCATACAACCCAATACCCGCGGCATCTATAGTAAACATATGCATACAACCCAATACCCGCGGCATCTATAGTAAATATCTGCATACAACACAGATACCGCGGCATCTATAATAAATATCTGCATACAACCCAGTACCCGCGGTCTATAGTAAATATGCATACAACCAGTACCCGCGCATCTATAGTAATAAACTGCATACAACCCAGTACCCGCGGCATCTATAGTAAATACATGCATACAACCCAGTACCCGCGGCATCTATAGTAAATATCAGCATACAACCCAATACCCGCGGCATCTATAGTAAATATCTGCATACAACCCAGTACCCGCGGCATCTATAGTAAATATCTGCATACAAACCAGTACCCGCGGCATCTATAGTAAATACATGCATACAACCCAGTACCCCCGGCATCTATAGTAAATACATGCATACAACCCAATACCCGCGGCATCTATAGTAAATACATGCATACAACCCAGTACCCGCGGCATCTATAGTAAATACATGCATACAACCCAATACCCGCGGCATCTATAGTAAACATCTGCATACAACCCAGTACCCGCGGCATCTATAGTAAATACATGCATACAACCCAATACCCGCGGCATCTATAGTAAATACATGCATACAACCCAGTACCCGCGGCATCAATAGTAAATACATGCATACAACCCAATACCCGCGGCATCTATAGTAAATACATGCATACAACCCAATACCCGCGGCATCTATAGTAAATATCTGCATACAACACAGTACCGCGGCATCTATAGTAAATACATGCATACAACCCAATACCCGCGGCATCTATACTAAACATCTGCATACAACCCAATACCCGCGGCATCTATAGTATATATCTGCATACAACCCAGTACCC
>CM026397.1:56530162-56545044 GCA_014843695.1 Archivesica marissinica | reverse complement strand
GGAATGCTCACTCTATGTGGAGGAATGAATGATCACTCTATGTGGAGGAATGAATGATCACTGTATGTGGAGGAATGAATGATCACTGTATGTGGTGGAATGAATGATCACTGTATGTGGTGGAATGAATGCTCACTCTATGTGGAGGAATGCTCACTCTATGTGGAGGAATGAATGATCACTGTATGTGGTGGAATGAATGCTCACTCTATGTGGAGGAATGATCACTCTATGTGGAGGAATGATCACTCTATGTGGAGGAATGATCACTCTATGTGGAGGAATGATCACTCTATGTGGAGGAATGAATGATCACTCTATGTGGAGGAATGATGTCACTCTATGTGGAGGAATGATCACTCTATGTGGTGGAATGATCACTCTATGTGGAGGAATGATCACTCTATGTGGTGGAATGATCACTCTATGTGGAGGAATGATCACTCTATGTGGAGGAATGATCACTCTATGTGGAGGAATGATCACTCTATGTGGAGGAATGATCACTCTATGTGGAGGAATGATCACTCTATGTGGAGGAATGATCACTCTATGTGGAGGAAGAATGATCACTCTATGTGGAGGGAATGATCACTCTATGTGGAGGAATGATCACTCTATGTGGAGGAATGATCACTCATGTGAGGAATGACATCTATGTGGAGGATGATCACTCTATGTGGGGAATGATCACTCTATGGGAGGATGGTCACTCTATGTGGAGGAATGATCACTCTATGTGGAGGAATGATCACTCTATGTGGAGGAATGATCACTCTATGTGGAGGAATGATCACTTATGTGGAGGAATGATCACTGTATGTGGAGGAATGATCACTCTATGTGGAGGAATGATCACTCTACATGGAGGAATGATCACTGTATGTGGAGGAATGATCACTCTATGTGGAGGAATGATCACTCTATGTGGAGGAATGATCTCTCTATGTGGAGGAATGATCACTCTATGTGGAGGAATGATCACTCTATGTGGAGGAATGATCACTCTATGTGGGGAATGATCACTCTATGTGGGGGAATGATCACTCTATGTGGAGGAATGTTCACTCTATGTGGGGGAATGATCACTCTATGTGGAGGAATGATCACTCTATGTGGGGGAATGATCACTCTAGGTGGAGGAATGATCACTCTACATGGAGGAATGATCACTCTATGTGGAGGAATGATCACTCTATGTGGAGGAATGATCACTCTATGTGGGGGAATGATCACTCTATGTGGAGGAATGATCACTCTATGTGGGGGAATGATCACTCTAGGTGGAGGAATGATCACTCTATGTGGAGGAATGATCACTCTATGTGGGGGAATGATCACTCTATGTGGGGGAATGATCACTCTATGTGGAGGAATGATCACTCTATGTGGAGGAATGATCACTCTATGTGGGGGAATGATCACTCTATGTGGAGGAATGTTCAGTCTATGTGGAGGAATGATCACTGTATGTGGGGGAATGATCACTCTATGTGGAGGAATGATCACTCTATGGGGGAATGATCACTGTATGTGGAGGAATGATCACTCTATGTGGAGGAATGATCACTGTATGTGGGGGAATGATCACTGTATGTGGAGGAATGATCACTCTATGTGGGGGAATGCTCACTGTGTGTGGAGGAATGATCACTGTATGTGGGGGAATGATCACTCTATGTGGAGGAATGATCACTCTATGTGGAGGAATGATCACTCTATGTGGGGGAATGATCACTCTATGTGGAGGAATGATCACTCTATGTGGAGGAATGATCACTCTATGTGGAGGAATGATCACTCTATGTGGAGGAATGATCACTCTATGTGGAGGAATGATCACTCTATGTGGAGGAATGATCACTCTATGTGGAGGAATGATCACTCTATGTGGAGGAATGATCACTCTATGTGGAGGAATGATCACTCTATGTGGAGGAATGATCACTTTATGTGGAGGAATGATCACTCTATGTGGAGGAATGATCACTCTATGTGGAGGAATGATCACTCTATGTGGAGGAATGATCACTCTATGTGGAGGAATGATCACTCTATGTGGAGGAATGATCACTCTATGTGGAGGAATGAATGATCACTCTATGTGGAGGAATGAATGATCACTCTATGTGGAGGAGTGGAGGAATGATCACTCTACATGGAGGAATGATCACTCTATGTGGAGGAATGATCACTGTATGTGGAGGAATGATCACTCTATGTGGAGGAATGATCACTCTATGTGGAGGAATGATCACTCTATGTGGGGGAATGATCACTCTATGTGGAGGAATGATCACTCTATGTGGAGGAATGATCACTCTATGTGGGGGAATGATCACTCTATGTGGAGAAATGATCACTCTATGTGGAGGAATGATCACTGTATGTGGAGGAATGATCACTCTATATCGAGAACTGCTCAGTATATGTGGAGGAATGATCACTTTATGTGGAGGAATGATCACTCTATATGGAGGAATGAATGATCACTCTATGTGGAGGAATGATCACTCTATGTGGAGGAAGGATCACTGTATGTGGAGGAATGATCACTCTATGTGGAGGAAGGATCACTGTATGTGGAGGAATACTCACTATATGTGGAGGAATGATCACTGTATGTGGAGGAATGATCACTGTATGTGGAGGAATGATCACTGTATGTGGAGGAATGATCACTGTATGTGGAGGAATGATCACTCTATGTGGAGGAATGATCACTGTATGTGGAGGAATGATCACTATATGTGGAGGAATGATCACTCTATGTGGAGGAATGATCACTGTATGTGGAGGAATACTCACTGTATGTGGAGGAATGATCACTGTATGTGGAGGAATGATCACTGTATGTGGAGGAATGATCACTGTATGTGGAGGAATGATCACTGTATGTGGAGGAATGATCACTCTATGTGGAGGAATGATCACTGTATGTGGAGGAATGATCACTATATGTGGAGGAATGATCACTCTACATGGAGGAATGATCACTGTATGTGGAGGAATGATCCCTCTATGTGGAGGAATGCTCACTGTATGTGGAGGAATGATCACTCTATGTGGGGGAATGATCACTCTATGTGGAGGAATGATCACTCTATGTGGAGGAAGGATCACTCTATGTGGCGGAATGCTCACACTATGTCGAGAACTGCTCAGTATATGTGGAGGACTGTCCAGTCTATGTGGAGGACTGATCACTCTGTGTGGAGGACTGATCACTCTGTGTGGAGGACAGATCACTCTGTGTGGAGGACTGATCACTCTGTGTGGAGGACATATCACTCTGTGTGGAGGACAGATCACTCTGTGTGGAGGACAGATCACTCTGTGTGGAGGACTGATCACTCTGTGTGGAGGAATGATCACTCTATGTGGAGGAAGGATCACTGTATGTGGAGGAATGATCACTCTATGTGGAGGAAGGATCACTGTATGTGGAGGAATACTCACTATATGTGGAGGAATGATCACTGTATGTGGAGGAATGATCACTGTATGTGGAGGAATGATCACTGTATGTGGAGGAATGATCACTGTATGTGGAGGAATGATCACTCTATGTGGAGGAATGATCACTGTATGTGGAGGAATGATCACTATATGTGGAGGAATGATCACTCTATGTGGAGGAATGATCACTGTATGTGGAGGAATACTCACTGTATGTGGAGGAATGATCACTGTATGTGGAGGAATGATCACTGTATGTGGAGGAATGATCACTGTATGTGGAGGAATGATCACTGTATGTGGAGGAATGATCACTCTATGTGGAGGAATGATCACTGTATGTGGAGGAATGATCACTATATGTGGAGGAATGATCACTCTACATGGAGGAATGATCACTGTATGTGGAGGAATGATCACTCTATGTGGAGGAATGCTCACTGTATGTGGAGGAATGATCACTCTATGTGGGGGAATGATCACTCTATGTGGAGGAATGATCACTCTATGTGGAGGAAGGATCACTCTATGTGGCGGAATGCTCACACTATGTCGAGAACTGCTCAGTATATGTGGAGGACTGTCCAGTCTATGTGGAGGACTGATCACTCTGTGTGGAGGACTGATCACTCTGTGTGGAGGACAGATCACTCTGTGTGGAGGACTGATCACTCTGTGTGGAGGACATATCACTCTGTGTGGAGGACAGATCACTCTGTGTGGAGGACAGATCACTCTGTGTGGAGGACTGATCACTCTGTGTGGAGGACATATCACTCTGTGTGGAGGACAGATCACTCTGTGTGGAGGACAGATCACTCTGTGTGGAGGACTGATCACTATGTGTGGAGGACAGATCACTCTGTGTGGAGGACTGATCACTCTGTGTGGAGGACTGATCACTCTGTGTGGAGGAATGGTCACTCTATGTGGAGAACTGTCCAGTTTATGCACGTAATTCTTGCTCTTTCGCTGCAATTTGGAGGAAAGGAAACGGAAGCACGACACCACTTTACTCCATTTGGTTTGCTTGTCGCTTCGTCGCTTCTTGGTCTTGGTTCTCTGAAACAAATATCCATTTGTTTAGTTTGACCGTAAAATAATGTGTCATTAACCCTTTGCCTGCTGAGTAAATAAAATTACATTTACAAACAACATATATCCAGATCAGCCACGGCGCAACGCCGCGTCAGATCAGGATCTATGTTGTTTGCTATTCAGCCAAGTTGTTTTGCTCCATTATCCGAATATCAAACAACACAGATCCATTTGTTCCCCCCAGATTAAATCGTAGGCCTATACAGCAATCATACTAATTAATCCCAATTTAATTTCAAATTGTTTTCCACGTATTTCATTGTATGTATAATTGCAATGTAATATATGGGGAAACATGCAATAAACTATTAATAAACAATGGAGTATGGTGTATATGTAGACGTCTAACACTAGAGGTAAGCTATATGTCAGCCTTTATCTAGCTGTATGGAAGAGCTTGCAACCCCTGCCCTCCCAACCCAATGGAAACATGGATGGATAATAATTGAATAACTTACAGAAGGTTGGAGTAAATAAGTAGATTTACATGTAATATAATAATAATAATAAAATAATAATAATAATAAAGACTTTATTTTACTATTAGGCCCTCAACATATATACAAATAAAACGATATAACTATTAATGAAAACTGCATATTGGAATTATATAGTAATGTTAAAGCTGAAAAGTAGAGAAACTATATATATATATATAATCACTATAATAATAATAATAAGTAAGCATAAATCTTTACCTTTACCGGAAAACAATCGTATATGAGCCCAGAGTTTGGCAAATTATGGTTGGCTTTCTTCTTCTTTGTTTCCATTTTCTATCTTTTCATTGTGTACTGATGTAATTATGTAAATAATGGGGAATAATTTTGTAAATAATTATATCATTTCGGCGATTTTGGATCCATTAAATATGTTGTATCCATGCTGAATCTGCCTCTCTGTTTGATGTAGTTAAGTGACGTGACGTCATAATATACTATTACGTGACCAATGATCATACTGTCATTTCGTACCCAAGACGTTTCGTAACCGGGACATTCCATGTCCATTTTGGCAATTATTCCATACAAGTCAAAGCCAACACAGGATGTATGACTGACAAAATATGCGGAGTGTGCACATGAATATGACCCAGCGTAAGACGTAGTGTTTGGTTGCGACGGCGGGGGTGGCGGGAAGGGGCTTTGTCTAGTTGCGACAATATGAGAACTGTGTACAATACATAAGTGGTTTCATTTCACGTACACATAGGCATGCCACTTGTACCGGAAAATACATGATGCATGCAATCGGTACTGTAAGGAGTGTCGAAAACAGTTTGCCAAATATGAAAGCTACATTTAATGTGCCATATTTAATGTAGGTCCACAAATCCTGGAACAAATATGTTTAACTTGTTTGTTTGTTGTGGGGTTTATACACTGAACCGAATTTCTAAACGTCCACCTAATAAATTGTGAGCTTAGGGTAACGGGTCTGTGTATTAGTCCAAATATTGGTAGTCTATTGTTATCCACCATACTCTATCAATGTACACTAAGAAAGCACCAATTTATTGTCATGGCTGACCAAGCAGAACGGAAGGTTGGAATCCTAAGTGTTGGCATGAGGACCACGTGCACAGCATGATGAGTGCTCAATTTGATTGCAATTTATTCTATGTGCGACCCGTAACAGAAAAAACAGAAAATATGGCGAGAATGACCATTGAGGAAAGGGGCGAGCCGTCGGTATGCTTGATACAGGCACTTCTATCAGACAGGTATGTTCAGCGTTGTAAATATATATGCATCACAAGTCTATCTCGTGCCGTGCTATGCATTACCCGACCATCTCGTGCCGTGCTATACATCACAAGTCTATCTCGTGCCGTGCTATGCATCACCCGACTATCTCGTGCCATGCTATACATCACAACTCTATCTCGTGCCGTGCTATGCATCACCCGACTATCTCGTGCCGTGCTATGCATCACAAGTCTATCTCGTGCCGTGCTATGCATCACCCGACTATCTCGGGTCATGCCATGCATCACCCATCTATCTCGCGCCATGCCTTGCATCACCGTCTATTTCGCTCCGTGCTATGCATCACCCATCTATCTTGTGCCTTTGCTATGCATCACCAGTCTATCTCATGCCGTGCTATGCATCACCCGTCTATCTCGTGCCGAGCTATGCATCACATGTTTATCTCGTGCATTGCTATGCAACACCCGTCTATCTCGTGGCGTGCTATGCATCACCAATCTATCTCGTGGCGTGCTATGCATCACCGTCTATCTCGTGGCGTGCTATGCATCACCAATCTATCTCGTACCGTGCTATGTATCACCAATATATCTCGATTCGTGCTATGCATAACCCTTCTATCTCATGCCGTGCTATGCATCACCCATCTATCTCGTGGCGTGCTATGCACCCCCATCTATCTCGTACGTTGCTATTCATTTGCATCACCAATCTATCTCATGCCGTGCTATGCATCACCAGTCTATATCGTGCCGTGATATGCATCACCCATCTATCTCGTGGCGTGCTAAGCATCACCCATCTATCTCGTGGCGTGCTAAGCATCACCCATCTATCTCGTGCCGTGCTATGCATCACCCATCTATCGTATGCGGTGCTATGCATTAACCATCTATCTCGTGCCGTGCTATGCATCACCCATCTATCTCGTGCCGTGCTATGCATCACCCATCTATCTTATGCGGTGCTATGCATCACCCGTCTATCTCGTGTCGTGCTATGCATCACCCATCTATCTCGTGTCGTGCTATGCATCACCCATCTATCTCGTGTCGTACTATGCATCACCCATCTATCTCGTGTCGTGCTATGCATCACCCGTCTATCTCGTGTCGTGCTATGTATCACCCATCTATCTCGTATCGTGCTATGCATCACCCATATATCTAGTGTCGTGCTATGCATCACCCGTCTATCTATCTAGTGCCGTGCTATGCATTAACCATCTATCTCGTGCCGTGCTATGCATCACCCATCTATCTCGTGCCGTGCTATGCATCACCCATCTATCTTATGCGGTGCTATGCATCATCCGTCTATCTCGTGTCGTGCTATGCATCACCCATCTATCTCGTGTCGTGCTATGCATCACCCATCTATCTCGTGTCGTGCTATGCATCACCCATCTATCTCGTGTCGTGCTATGCATCACCCGTATATCTCGAGTGGTGCTATGTATCACCCATCTATCTCGTGTCGTGCTATGCATCACCCATCTATCTAGTGTCGTGCTATGCATCACCCGTCTATCTATCTAGTGCCGTGCTATGCATTAACCATCTATCTCGTGCCGTGCTATGCATCACCCATCTATCTCGTGCCGTGCTATGCATCACCCATCTATCTTATGCGGTGCTATGCATCACCCGTCTATCTAGTGTCGTGCTATGCATCACCCGTCTATCTATCTAGTGCCGTGCTATGCATTAACCATCTATCTCGTGCCGTGCTATGCATCACCCATCTATCTCGTGTCGTGCTATGCATCACCCATCTATCTCGTGTCGTGCTATGCATCACCCGTCTATCTCGTGTCGTGCTATGTATCACCCATCTATCTCGTGTCGTGCTATGCATCACCCATCTATCTAGTGTCGTGCTATGCATCACCCGTATATCTATCTAGTGCCGTGCTATGCATCACCCATATATCTAGTCCGTGCTATGCATCACCCATCTATCTCGTGTCGTGCTATGCATCACCTATCTATCTCGTGTCGTGCTATGCATCACCCGTCTATCTCGTGGCGTGCTATGCATCACCCATATATCTCGTGCTGTGCTATGCATCACCCATCTATCTCGTGCTGTGCTATACATCACCCATCTATCTCGTGGCGTGCTATGCATCACCCGTCTATCGCGTGGCGTGCTATGCATTAACCATCTATCTAGTGCCGTGCTATGCATTAACCATCTATCTCAAGC
The DNA here is from genome assembly GCA_014843695.1 of Archivesica marissinica. Classification (NCBI taxonomy): domain Eukaryota; kingdom Metazoa; phylum Mollusca; class Bivalvia; order Venerida; family Vesicomyidae; genus Archivesica; species Archivesica marissinica. The sequence continues at coordinate 56,536,567 of CM026397.1, read as the reverse complement.
AGTGCTATGCATCACCTGTCTATCTCGTGCTGTGCTATGTATCACCCATCTATCTCGTGTCGTGCTATGCATCACCCATCTATCTCGTGCCGTGCTATTTATCACCCATCTATCTCGTGTCGTGCTATGCATCACCCATCTATCTCGTGCTGTGCTATGCATCACCCATCTATCTCATGTCGTGCTATGCATCATCCATCTATCTCATGCCGTGCTATGCATCACCCGTCTATCTATCTCGTGCCGTGCTATGCATCACCCATCTATCTCATGCCGTGCTATACACCACCCGTCTATCTCATGTCGCGCTATGCATTAACCATCTATCTTATGCCGTTCTATGCATCACCCAACTAGCTCGTGCCCTGCTATGCACAACCCGTCTATCTGACACACGTGTATGTACAACCATATCTATCTTTCATCTAGTCTGGTACACGTGTATGTACAACCATATCTATATGTCATCTAGTCTGTACAACCATATATATCTTTCATCTAGTCTGACACACGTGTATGTACAACCATATCTATCTTTCATCTAGTCTGGCACACGTGTATGTACAACCATATCTGTCTGTCATCTAGTCTGACACATGTGTATGTACAAACATATCTATCTTTCATCTAGTCTGACACACGTGTATGTACAACCATATATATCTTTCATCTAGTCTGGCACACGTGTATGTACAACCATATATATATTTCATCTAGTCTGGCACACGTGTATGTACAACCATATCTATCTTTCATCTAGTCTGGCACACGTGTATGTACAGCCATATCTATCTTTCATCTAGTCTGGCACACGTGTATGTACAACCATATCTATCTTTCATCTAGTCTGGTACACGTGTATGTACAACCATATCTATCTTTCATCTAGTCCGGTACACGTGTATGTACAACCATATCTATCTTTCATCTAGTCCGGTACACGTGTATGTACAACCATATCTATCTTTCATCTAGTCTGGTACACGTGTATGTACAACCATATCTATCTTTCATCTAGTCCGGTACACGTGTATGTACAACCATATCTATCTTTCATCTAGTCTGGTACACGTGTATGTACAACCATATCTATCTTTCATCTAGTCTGGTACACGTGTATGTACAACCATACATATCTTTCATCTAGTCCGGTACACGTGTATGTACAACCATATCTATCTTTCATCTAGTCTGGTACACGTGTATGTACAACCATATATATCTTTCATCTAGTCTGGCACACGTGTATGTACAACCATATCTATCTTTCATCTAGTCTGGCACACGTGTATGTACAGCCATATCTATCTTTCATCTAGTCTGATACAAGTGTATGTACAACCATATCTATCTTTCATCTAGTCCGGTACACGTGTATGTACAACCATATATATCTTTCATCTAGTCTGATACACGTGTATGTACAACCATATATATCTTTCATCTAGTCTGATACACGTGTATGTACAACCATATCTATCTTTCATCTAGTCAGGCACACGTGTATGTACAACCATATATATCTTTCATCTAGTCTGATACACGTGTATGTACAACCATATATATCTTTCATCTAGTCTGACACACGTGTATGTACAACCATATCTATCTTTCATCGAGTCTGGCACACGTGTATGTACAACCATATCTATCTGTCATCTAGTCTGTACAACCATATATATCTTTCATCTAGTCTGACACACGTGTATGTACAACCATATCTATCTTTCATCTAGTCTGGCACACGTGTATGTACAACCATATCTATCTTTCATCTAGTCTGACACACGTGTATGTACAACCATATATATCTTTCATCTAGTCTGGCACACGTGTATGTACAACCATATATATATTTCATCTAGTCTGGCACACGTGTATGTACAACCATATCTATTTTTCATCTAGTCTGGCACACGTGTATGTACAGCCATATCTATCTTTCATCTAGTCTGGCACACGTGTATGTACAACCATATATATCTTTCATCTAGCCTGGTACACGTGTATGTACAACCCTATCTATCTTTCATCTAGTCTGATACACGTGTATATACAACCATATCTATCTTTCATCTAGCCTGGTACACGTGTATGTACAACCATATATATCTTTCATCTAGCCTGGTACACGTGTATGTACAACCATATCTATCTTTCATCTAGTCTGATACACGTGTATATACAACCATATATATCTTTCATCTAGCCTGGTACACGTGTATGTACAACCATATCTATCTTTCATCTAGTCTGATACACGTGTATGTACAACCATATATATATTTCATCTAGTCTGACACATGTGTATGTACAACCATATATATATTTCATCTAGTCTGACACACGTGTATGTACAACCATATATATCTTTCATCTAGTCTGACACACGTGTATGTACAACCATATATATCTTTCATCTAGTCTGATACACGTGTATGTACAACCATATATATCTTTCATCTAGTCTGACACACGTGTATGTACATCCATATATATCTTTCACATAGTTTGGCACACGTGTATGTACAACCATATATATCTGTCATCTAGTCTGTACAACCATATCTATCTTTCATCTAGTGTGGCACACGTGTATGTACAACCATATATATCTTTCATCTAGTCTGATACACGTGTATGTAATACCATATATATCGTTCATCTAGTCTGGCACACGTGTATGTACAACCATATCTATCTTTCATCTAGTCTGTACAACCATGTCTATCTTTCATCTAGTCAGACACACGTGTATGTACAACCACATCTATATTTCATCTAGTCTGTACAACCATGTCTATCTTTCATCTAGTCAGACACACGTGTATGTACAACCACATCTATATTTCATCTAGTCTGTACAACCATGTCTATCTTTCATCTAGTCCGTACAACCATATCTATCTTTCATCTAGTCTGACACACGTGTATGTACAACCATATCTATCTTTCATCTAGTCTGACACACGTGTATGTACAACCATATATATCTTTCATCTAGTCTGGTACATGTGTATGTACAACCATATCTATCTGTCATCTAGTCTGTACAACCATATCTATCTTTCAACTAGTCTGACACACGTGTATGTACAACCATATCTATCTTTCATCTAGTCTGGCACACGTGTATGTACAACCATATATATCTTTCATCTAGCCTGGTACACGTGTATGTACAACCATATATATCTTTCATCTAGCCTGGCACACGTGTATGTACAACCATATCAATCTTTCATCTAGTCTGACACACGTGTATGTACAACCATATCTATCTTTCATCAAGTCTGGCACACGTGTATGTACAACCATATCTATCTGTCATCTACTCTGTACAACCATATCTATCTTTCATCTAGTCTGACACACGTGTATGTACAACCATATATATCTTTCATCTAGTCTGATACACGTGTATGTACAACCATATATATATTTCATCTAGTCTGACACATGTGTATGTACAACCATATATATATTTCATCTAGTCTGACACACGTGTATGTACAACCATATATATCTTTCATCTAGTCTGATACACGTGTATGTACAACCATATATATCTTTCATCTAGTCTGGTACACGTGTATGTACAACCATATATATCTTTCATCTAGCCTGGCACACGTGTATGTACAACCATATCTATCTTTCATCTAGTCTGACACACGTGTATGTACAACCATATCTATCTTTCATCTAGTCTGACACACGTGTATGTACAACCATATCTATCTTTCATCTAGTCTGACACACGTGTATGTACAACCATATCTATCTTTCATCTAGTCTGACACACGTGTATGTACAACCATATCTATCTTTCATCTAGTCTGACACACGTGTATGTACAACCATATCTATCTTTCATCTAGTCTGACACACGTGTATGTACAACCATATCTATCTTTCATCTAGTCTGACACACGTGTATGTACAACCATATCTATCTTTCATCTAGTCTGACACACGTGTATGTACAACCATATCTATCTTTCATCTAGTCTGACACACGTGTTTGTACAACCATATCTATCTTTCATCTAGTCTGACACACGTGTATGTACAACCATATCTATCTTTCATCTAGTCTGATAAACGTGTATGTACAACCATATCTATCTTTCATCTAGTCTGTACAACCATACCTATCATTCATCTAGTCTGAACAACGATATCTATCTTTCATCTAGTCTGTACAACCATATCAATCTTTCATCTAGTCTTACACACGTGTATGTACAACCATATCTATATTTCATCTAGTCTGGTACACGTGTATGTACAACCATATCTATATTTCATCTAGTCAGGCACACGTGTAAGTACAACCATATCTATCTTTCATCTAGTCAGGCACACGTGTATGTACAACCATATATATCTTTCATCTAGTCAGGCACACGTGTATGTACAACCATATATATCTATCATCTAGTCTGTACAACCATATCTATCTTTCATCTAGTCTGACACACGTGTATATACAACCATATCTATCTTTCATCTAGTCTGGCACACGTGTATGTACAACCATATATATCTTTCATCTAGCCTGGCACACGTGTATGTACAACCATATCTATCTTTCATCTAGTCTGACACACGTGTATGTACAACCATATCTATCTTTCATCTAGTCTGACACACGTGTATGTACAACCATATCTATCTGTCTTCTAGTCTGTACAACCATATCTATCTTTCATCTAGTCTGACACACGTGTATGTACAACCATATCTATCTTTCATCTAGTCTGATACACGTGTATGTACAACCATATATATATTTCATCTAGTCTGATACACGTGTATGTACAACCATATATATATTTCATCTAGTCTGACACACGTGTATGTACAACCATATCTATCTTTCATCTAGTCTGATACACGTGTATGTACAACCATATATATCTTTCATCTAGTCTGATACACGTGTATGTACAACCATATCTATCTTTCATCTAGTCTGACACACGTGTATGTACAACCATATATATCTGTCATCTAGTCTGTACAACCATATCTATCTTTCATCTAGTGTGGCACACGTGTATGTACAACCATATCTATCTTTCATCTAGTCTGATACACGTGTATGTAAAACCATATATATCGTTCATCTAGTCTGACACACGTGTATGTACAACCATATCTATCTGTCTTCTAGTCTGTACAACCATATCTATCTTTCATCTAGTCTGACACACGTGTATGTACAACCATATCTATCTTTCATCTAGTCTGATACACGTGTATGTACAACCATATATATATTTCATCTAGTCTGACACACGTGTATGTACAACCATATATATATTTCATCTAGTCTGGCACACGTGTATGTACAAACATATCTATCTTTCATCTAGTCTGGCACACGTGTATGTACAACCATATCTATCTTTCATCTAGTCTGGCACACGTGTATGTACAACCATATCTATCTTTCATCTAGTCTGGCACACGTGTATGTACAACCATATCTATCTTTCATCTAGTCTGGCACACGTGTATGTACAACCATATATATCTTTCATCAAGCCGAGTACACGTGTATGTACAACCATATCTATCTTTCATCTAGTCAGGCACACGTGTATGTACAACCATATATATCTTTCATCTAGTCTGATACACGTGTATGTACAACCATATATATCTTTCATCTAGTCTGACACACGTGTATGTACAACCATATCTATCTTTCATCTAGTCTGACACACGTGTATGTACAACCATATATATCTGTCATCTAGTCTGTACAACCATATCTATCTTTCATCTAGTCTGACACACGTGTATGTACAACCATATCTATCTTTCATCTAGTCTGGCACACGTGTATGTACAACCATATATATCTTTCATCTAGTCTGGCACACGTGTATGTACAACCATATCTATCTTTCATCTAGTCTGACACACGTGTATGTACAACCATATCTATCTTTCATCTAGTCTGACACACGTGTATGTACAACCATATCTATCTGTCTTCTAGTCTGTACAACCATATCTATCTTTCATCTAGTCTGATACACGTGTATGTACAACCATATATATCTTTCATCTAGTCTGACACACGTGTATGTACAACCATATATATTTCATCTAGTCTGACACACGTGTATGTACAACCATATCTATCTTTCATCTAGTCTGATACACGTGTATGTACAACCATATATATCTTTCATCTAGTCTGATACACGTGTATGTACAACCATATCTATCTTTCATCTAGTCTGACACACGTGTATGTACAACCATATCTATCTTTCATCTAGTCTGACACACGTGTATGTACAACCATATATATCTTTCATCTAGTCTGTACAACCATATATATCTTTCATCTAGTCTGACACACGTGTATGTACAACCATATCTATC
>CM026397.1:56516244-56529162 GCA_014843695.1 Archivesica marissinica | reverse complement strand
AATGTGTGAATAAATTATAGTGTGGTTGCATCCAACAACAACAACAACATGTATTGCATTAAGACATCAGCTGATGCTTATAGCATAATTATATCCTCTAGTGTCCTCAAATCGTGATACCTTCGTTTTCGTTACCCCGTAAGTATTTACAATACTGCGCGCGATTGGTGTTTTCTGACGTCACCACAGGCACCAGACACAATTTTTTTTTTTTTTGGCCTATGGTCATATAGTAAGTAATATATAATATCACCGGAAACTCGAGGGTACAGATAAAATACATACCCTCGAGTTTCCGGTTTCCGTTATGATAAGAACTGATCGGCATTCAACAAAACGAATCTTAAAACTACATAGTTTCTAAATGTATGATGTAAATAAAGTAACGTTCCTCTTTTATTCCAAATAATTAGAAATGAATATAACTACGTAAATAATAACAAATAACAACGGGCGCTGTCATTTTTACCATGACCCGAAACCGACATCTGTGGTGACTGGTACCGGAGTTTTCGTGACCTTTCAGAAAGTCAATTTTGCGTAACATCGAATGGGTGTAAATATAAAACGAACATGTTTTAAGCAGCATAATGATAATTTCTATTATTTTGATGAATATTTCTTTTCACAGTTTAACAAGCATTTTCACAATGTGGACACCTGAATTCATCACCTAATCTTGTAAACCTGACTTTTGAACAGTAAATGAGGTGGGTCCAATGGTCACATATATCACACTATGCCCATTTGTAAGGGCTGTTGGTGAATATTGCCTGTAATTTCACTTTGTAGGTGTTGGACTGCCATAAACCTACAACAAAATTAAAAACTATTCCTTTAAGTACACTACACTACAGGACACATCGTTTAGTTGACGACGACAGTAAACCACTGTATGGACCTCAAAACAATATAAGAGAAGTCTCCAAAACTATCCCCCCTTACACTAATTAAAATTGTAACCCAGTCTATTTTGACCGTCACATTAAATGACAGTTAGGTAAACAAATCAGACGACGCAAAACAAAACTGGAAATGGTCAATATTTTGCAGTAAATCCAATGGATAAATGGTGATGCAATATTGCATTATGAAAGATAGCATGTTTTATACCAATCCAAGGAAAATAACCGATTTCTTACGTCCCCAAGGATTATAGGGAGCATTTTTGTTGCCAAATATGGAAAATGACCTTTGACACTATCTATTCCTGATTGGTGACGTCAGGACACACCGATCGCGTGCAGTATTGTAAATACTTACGGGGTAACGAAAACGAAGGTATCACGATTTGAGGACACTAGAGGTATACATGTATTGTGAAAAAGTGAAAACAGTGTTTATAATGGCAGGCTATAGACACACCATGTAGGCTAATCGGATAATTGCAGTAGGTGTTAAGGTAGGTAGTGTTTAATTATGATGTAAAACCTGTTTAGACAGAGAATGACATCTTACAGACACTTTGCAACAACATCCACCCACATGTATCATACCGTTTTTAATGTGTGGTTTTATTTGTGAAAACACCCATGACTGTGGGAGTTGGTGTGTGTGTATATATATATGTTTTAACTAGGGATGTCAACGAATATTCGCTTCATAGTTTGGCGTCCGTGGTCCAGTGGTGGTAGAGCGTCGGATTTGGAATCGAACGGTCCCGGGTTCGATACTCGGAAAGGCCACATATGTAGTGTCATTGAGCAAGGCACCTCACACACATTGCTTAGTACTGGTTAATCGCTTAGGTCGGCTAAGCCTGCCCAGGAAAAATGTCTAGGTCCCCGAGAGGGGTTTGACATTAATGGAACATACAATGTACATGTATATTCAACCACTTTTCTTTATACTTATCTCTTCTTCTCGTGCTCCGATTTTATATTTCACGTTCTTGAGTTTTCCTCAAATATCTCTTTAAATATTAACCATTTTCCTGTATATCAATCAATTGATAGGGAAAAGAACTAACTATACATGTTTTCTTTCGTTCTAGTCCCTCTCAGTATACTGCTGTTAAATTATATGTAAAATGTTGGAATAAATAATGTTTAAGTTAATGTACAGTGGCCGATAACAATAACTGAATGAGTCGTCGTCATATTTGCATGGCCTTACAGGAAGATGAAGTTTACGCAATTTTTATAAGAGTTTGAGTGATTTTGAGTTTTTGATAGAATTCCACCAAATATTCGAATATTCGAATACCTTCCCGACCGAATATTGGAATACCGAAATCGCTATTCGTTGCCATCACTAATAATAAATAATAATAATTAAAGTAGTTTATACAAATTTATTTAAGTTCGATTGCGAAACAAGTTCGTACAATGTTAGATTAATCGCTCTCAATACCTCATTCCTGATAGAATCCATTGCCATGAGGGAGAGAGAAGAGACAATGTGGAATTTAAGCACCTTGACTAAGGGCACAATCGTAACAGCTACAGTTAGCGCGAACTCAGGGCCTTTTGTATCTGAAGCGTACGCCCTACTACTGCGCTATCACGACTTCTGCTAGAAAGTAACTAATTCAAAAATACACGTCGAGTACAAACTAAATCAGAAACAAATTTAGATTGGTCATAAAATTCTTTAAAATAAATAATGCAGTTTGTGAAATAAAACCATTGTTTGCCTTATAACAAACCGCCTATTGGTTAATGAAAATTCGTTCATATTAAAGTTACTTCCCATTTATCGAAACGACATTTGTAAATGTTAATAGACATAAGAGCAGCGAACTAAAATATTCGATTAATAATATCTCTGTTACAATGCGCAAGTATTCCTGAATGTTGGTTTGTACGACAGTTCCCACACAAATAAAATAGTTTTCACCGTCAGGGGCATAGTTTGGCTGGAATCGATGTGTAGGCCAACTTAAGACGGGAGGGGGGTCGTCCCCAGGAAAACTATTTATAGTGTATATAATTTAATCATGGCCTCCCGATTTTTGTTGCAGATTTGGCATTTTTATTTTTTCGATTTTTCGGGGAAAAGTGTACGCCACGGCCTACACGGCCTATAGGAAGCTACACCAATGACCGTTAATAATGACGATGGCGTTACTGCAGCGTTATTTAGTTTTTAGCAACGTCATAGTATAGAATGATAGCCACTTACCAGGTCTAGCATGATGTTGCATGCAGAATCGTACAGTAAGTTCCAGGGATCAAACGCCTCGCCTTTGAAGCCATCTATACGTGCAAGTAACTCTGCCACTTCCGTGCCACACTGTTCATGAAGCCGTTCAAGACCTCGGCCATACATACGCAGGGAGGAGTGCACCTGTTTCCGTAAAAACTAACAAAAAGAATATTATAGATTTGAAAGATTTTATGTCATGTTATATAGAAAGGAAAAAACAATAGCAGCCACCTGTTCAAGACACACGTGCGATGCAGACAAGGTTGTATCGGTGCAAACTGTTGGACATCGGTAGGCAATTGATGCATATTACAAATAACATTGGACCTAACATAGACCCTTGAGAAACAGCAGATGGTATAACAGAATATGTGAACCAGGAGGTGAGTTTGTTGGATCCTGTCATGAAAGCAGAACCATCTAAGATATGCAGTATAATTATAATTTACGTATCATGATATAATGGTTAACCATATCAAAGGCCTTGTATACATCAAGGAATATTGATTTGCACGACTGTTGTGTCTGCATTGGGCAAATCGTTGCACTCTTAGGAAAGAGGTAACCATATAAGCAAGTTGTTTTCTCCTCAATCCTATATGTATTTTCATATTGTGATCATTAGACTATGTATATTCATTGAAATAAAATATTGTTTAAACTAAATCGTTGCACTGGCAGTGGCATCCTCCTCGATATTAGATTAACGTATACCGTATGCCTAAGTGGTTAATTACGACGCTCAGAACGACAACCCGTGTTTTATTCGACTATAAATAACGCAAATACAAATATTAATTCGATTCTAACATGACCAAAATAGTCAATAGTTGGTGTTATGTTTAGAGTGATTAATGACTGTCACAAAACTACAAACCTTCTTTCATTGCAGATTTAAAACATGGTAAATTTCTTCTTTGTGTATACAGACAAAATGCAGTCATGCTAGAAAATAGGTTTAATAATAGCTTTTAACTAGTTTTGATGTACATATAGTCAATTAGTCATCTATAGGTAGGTTCTTACTTGCAGCTTTGGTGTATAAGTCTGCCACACAACCGAGTTCTTGTTCCGATCCTGATAGTCCGTCCGACTCATGTGTGGTCGGCCGGCAATGGCGTTGCCACGTGTAACAAGGGCTTCATAAATACTTGGATAGTCGTTGAGCACCACAATTTCTTCGCCAAACAAACTGAATCGAAATATTGGTCCGTATTGCTTCGACCAATCTGTCAGCACGAGATGAGTTTTGGACATGTCGAAGAGGTTACCGACGAACGGTAATCTGTTGCCCACGGCGGGAATGTCGGCATATTTCCATCGGGGTTTGAATATTGTCTTATAGATATATGTAAGCAGCAGTGTGATCAGAACTGAGCATAAAGCAATAGTCAACATGACGATACCTGTAATGATAATAATATCGTAGTCAACATGACGATACCTGCAATGATAATACTATCGTAGTCAACATGACGATACATGCGATGATAATAATATCGTAGTCAACATGACGATACATGCGATGATAATAATATCGTAGTCAACATGACGATACATGCGATGATAATAATATCGTAGTCAACATGACGATACATGCGATGATAATACTATCGTAGTCAACATGACGATACATGCGATGATAATACTATCGTAGTCAACATGACGATACATGCGATGATAATAATATCGTAGTCAACATGACGATACATGCGATGATAATAATATCGTAGTCAACATGACGATACCTGCAATGATAATAATATCGTAGTCAACATGACGATACATGCGAATAATAATATCATAGTAGTCAACATGACGATACATGCGATAATACTATCGTAGTCAACATGACGATACATGCGATGATAATACTATCGTAGTCAACATGACGATACATGCGATGATAATAATATCGTAGTCAACATGACGATACATGCGATGATAATACTATCGTAGTCACACATGACGATACATACAATGATATAATATCGTAGTCAACATGACGTATATGCGATGATAATAATATCGTAGTCACACAACACAAAAACACAACACACATGGAGATACCTGCAATGAAATAATATCGTACAGTCAACATGACGATACATGCGATGATAATACTATCGTAGTCAACATGACGATACATGCGATGATAATACTATCGTAGTCAACATGACGATACATGCGATGATAATACTATCGTAGTCAACATGACGATACATGCGATGATAATACTATCGTAGTCAACATGACGATACATGCGATGATAATACTATCGTAGTCAACATGACGATACATGCGATGATAATACTATCGTAGTCAACATGACGATACATGCGATGATAATACTATCGTAGTCAACATGACGATACATGCGATGATAATACTATCGTAGTCAACATGACGATACATGCGATGATAATACTATCGTAGTCAACATGACGATACATGCGATGATAATACTATCGTAGTCAACATGACGATACATGCGATGATAATACTATCGTAGTCAACATGACGATACATGCGATGATAATACTATCGTAGTCAACATGACGATACCTACAATGACAATAATATCGTAGTCAACATGACGATACATGCGATGATAATAATATCGTAGTAGTCAACATGGAGGTACCTGCGATGATAATAAGATCGTAGTCAACATGGAGGTACCTGCGATGATAATAAGATCGTAGTCAACATGGAGGTACCTGCGATGATAATAAGATCGTAGTCAACATGGAGGTACCTGCGATGATAATCTATCGTAGTCAACATGACGATACATGCGATGATAATACTATCGTAGTCAACATGACGATACATGCGATGATAATACTATCGTAGTCAACATGACGATACATGCGATGATAATACTATCGTAGTCAACATGACGATACATGCGATGATAATACTATCGTAGTCAACATGACGATACCTACAATGACAATAATATCGTAGTCAACATGACGATACATGCGATGATAATAATATCGTAGTAGTCAACATGGAGGTACCTGCGATGATAATAAGATCGTAGTCAACATGGAGGTACCTGCGATGATAATAAGATCGTAGTCAACATGGAGGTACCTGCGATGATAATAAGATCGTAGTCAACATGGAGGTACCTGCGATGATAATACTATCGTAGTCAACATGGAGGTACCTGCGATGATAATACTATCGTAGTAGTCAACATGGAGGTATATGCGATGATAATAATATCGTAGTCAACATGACGATACCTGCGATGATAATACTATCGTAGTCAACATGGAGGTACCTGCAGTGATAATAAGATCGTAGTCAACATGGAGGTACATGCGATGATAATACTATCGTAGTCAACATGGAGGTACCTGCAATGATAATACAGCATTCTCGTGCATTTGTTTGTGACAATTGCTATACCATCCATATACAGACGAGAACCTGTATTAGAATCAATATGTACACACTGTTATTGTAATATAGCACACAACAAGTGTCTGTTTATGGCGCGGTGTTTATAAATGTTAAATACATGTAATACGTGTTGTAAATCTCGTGATGCTATGCGAGGATTAATATTTTATATATAAATAAAATAATTTATAAATAACATAAAGATACAGTAGTTTAGCAGTGGAATCTGGAAAACCGTACTTCAAGCCACATACAGTATACCAGTTCATGATAGACAATACTCAGTATATAGCAATATAATAGCAGGTGCGTAGCTGTCTCATCATCGTCGTCGTCATCATCCATCATCATGATCATCATCCACCACCATCATCACGTCATCATCACCAGTAGCAGCAGCAGCATCATCATCATCGCACACATGTTTATTCTCAGAGGATATGTGTAGTAGGAGCCTTCTGAGTTGACTCCAATCACTTGGTTACCGGCTGCAGTCTGTTTGGCGTACATTTGTATATATTCTTTTTCGTATCAACTTCATTGTGTTTTAATTAATGTGATAAACGTGGTTCATTTTATTAACATAGATCAGTTAGGATTTAGTTTTGGGGATTTAAAGTTTAGGTATATTACGACTATCGAGGAAGATCTCGTGTGCCTCTCAGTCTTCGGCGCTACGCGCCTAACACAGTCCAATAATTTACATATTGGATCGTTTTCATCTTATATCCTATACATAACACGATCTAATAATACATACAATACATGTTCAAACTCAAATTTCTAGTTCTAAGTACATGTGTAAATATTGCGGCTAATATCAAAAAGACAAGCGGTGACGGTCATGCTCCAGTTATTTAAAATAGCACGGTAATCGCAAACCGAAAGTAGAAAAGGTGCTTAGGTGCGCCGACATATTAGTTGTTTATTTACAAAGTAATTATGTTAGTTCAATCTGCCACATCTTAGACCGTCAAAAGCCATACATCAGACTCGATATGTATCAACAGCTACAGAATAATGTTACTGTAATATGAAATGCACAAACCTGCAAATGGCGGCGCGTTAGAAATAATTCAACTGATAAACCAATATCAAAATGCACTACAACATTAAAATATCATCCAATTGCATTAACTGTGAGTGTCAGCATTCGACATTAGTCACACTACACTTGTAAAACCGCAACATACATAATTCAAGGTCGCATGTTATTCATTGTATGCATGTAGTAAAGGTCATGGTCAGGCTGTCGCTCTATACGAATCAAGGGAGTTAAGTACGTACGCTACAACGCATTACAAGTTATACGAGTTATCTCTTTATTTTAGATTTTTAAGTCAGTCTGAGTTCGAGCCCCGCTGTAGCCGTTATGATTGTGCCCTTAGGCAAGGCATTTAAATTCCACATTGTCTCTTCTCTCTCCCTCGTGGTGGTTCCATCAGGAACTTAATGAGGTCTCGAAAATGATAAGTTGCACGGACTTGTTTCGCAATCGAGCTAAAATATATTTGTATAAACTAAAATTAAAATAAAAAAGTTAAAGTAGAATAACGTGTATGTATACATCGATGTGTGAATAAATGCTTAACGATCCGCCATCTAACGATCCGCCATCAACATTATTATTAATAATAATAAAGACTTTAATTTACGAGAGAAATCATTTAAAAAAGTTAATCTACCATGAGACCCTCAACCATAGTTTATACAAATTTATTTTAGCTCGATTGCGAAACAAGTTATGTCAACTTATATTAATCACTCTCGAGACCTCATTCCTGATGGAATCTATCGCCACGAGGGAGAGAGAAGAGGCAACGTGGAATTTAAATGCCTTGCCTAAGGGCACAATCGTAACGGCGCCAGCGGGGCTCGAACTCCGGACCTTTCGCACCTGAAGCGAACGCGCATCCACTGCGCTATCACGACTTCCACCCTCAACCATACACATCCACAGTCATGTCAGCATACACACCCTTAGTTCTACAACGATACACAACCACTGCTCGGTCACCATACACATACACGGCTCTGTCACCATACACATCTACAGTTCTGTCACCATACACATATACATCTCTGTCACCATATACATACACAGCTCTGTCACCATATACATACACAGCTCTGTCACCATACACATCTACAGTTCTGTCACCATACACATATACATCTCTGTCACCATATACATACACAGCTCTGTCACCATATACATACACAGCTCTGTCACCATACACATCTACAGCTCTGTCACCATACACATCTACAGCTCTGTCACCATATACATACACAGCTCTGTCACCATACACATCTACAGCTATGTCACCATACACATCTACAGCTCTGTCACCATACACATCTACAGCTCTGTCACCATACACATCTACAGCTCTGTCACCATACACATACACGGCTCTGTCACCATACACATATACAGCTCTGTCACCATACACATACACGGCTCTGTCACCATACACATCTACAGCTATGTCACCATACACATACATATACAGCTCTGTCACCATACACATCTACAGCTCTGTCACCATACACATATACAGCTCTGTCACCATACACATATACAGCTCTGTCACCATACACATCTACAGCTCTGTCACCATACACATACACGGCTCTGTCACCATACACATATACAGCTCTGTCACCAACACAACACCCACCAACACCACACCAACACAAACACCCACCAACACACACACCCACCAACACAAACACCCACCAACACAACACACCCACCAACACAAACACCCACCAACACAACACACCCACCAACACACACACCCACCAACACAACAACCCACCAACACAACACCCCACCAACACACACACCCACCAACACAACAACCCACCAACACAACACCCCACCAACACAAACACCCACCAACCCAACACACCCACCAACCCAACACACCCACCAACACAACACCCCACCAACACAAACACCCACCAACACAACACACCCACCAACACACACACCCACCAACACACACACCCACCAACACAACACCCCACCAACACAAACACCCACCAACACACACACCCACCAACACCCCACCATACACATATACAGCTCTGTCACCATACACATACACAGCTCTGTCACCATACACATCTACAGCTATGTCACCATACACATATACATCTCTGTCACCATACACATCTACAGCTCTGTCACCATACACATATACAGCTCTGTCACCATACACATACACAGCTCTGTCACCATACACATATACAGCTCTGTCACCATACACATACACAGCTCTGTCACCATACACATCTACAGCTCTGTCACCATACACATACATAGCTCTGTCACCATACACATACACGGCTCTGTCACCATACACATCTACAGCTCTGTCACCATACACATACATACCCACCAACACAACACCCCACCAACACAAACACCCACCAACCCAACACAGCTCTGTCACCATACACATACACGGCTCTGTCACCATACACATATACAGCTCTGTCACCATACACATACACAGCTCTGTCACCATACACATACACAGCTCTGTCACCATACACATACACAGCTCTGTCACCATACACATATACAGCTCTGTCACCATACACACTACACCCACCAACACAAACACCCACCAACACACACACCCACCAACACAACAACCCACCAACACAACAACCACCAACACACACAGCTCTGTCACCATACACATCTACAGCTCTGTCACCATACACATCTACAGCTCTGTCACCATACACATACACAGCTCTGTCACCATACACATACACAGCTCTGTCACCATACACATATACAGCTCTGTCACCAACCCAACACACCCACCAACCCAACACACCCCCCCAACACATACACAGCTCTGTCACCATACACATATACAGCTCTGTCACCATACACATACACAGCTCTGTCACCATAACACATCTACAGCTATGTCACCATACACACACCACCCACCAACACACACCCCACCAACACAAACCCCCCCAACACACACACACACCAACCCACCAACACAACACCCACAACACAACACCCCACCAACACACACCCACACCAACATATACATCTCTGTCACCATACACATCTACGCTCTGTCAACATACCAATACAGCTCTGTCACCATACACATACACAGCTCTGTCACCATACACAACATATACAGCTCTGTCACCATACACATACACAGCTCCTGTCACCATACACATCTACAGCCTGTCACCATACACATACATAGCTCTGTCACCATACACATACACGGCTCTGTCCACCATACACATCTACAGCTCTGTCACCATACACATACTAGCTCTGTCACCATACACATACCGGCTCTGTCACCTACACATAATACAGCTCTGTCACCATACCCCATACACAGCTCTGTCACCATACACATACACGCTCTGTCACCATACACTATACAGCTCTGTCACCATACACATACACAGCTCTGTCACCATACACACCTACACAGCTCTGTCACCATACACATCTACACTCTGTCACCATCACACATCTACAGCTCTGTCCACCATACACATCTACAGCTCTGTCACCATACACATATACAGCTCTGTCACCATACACATCTACAGCTCTGTCACCATACACATACATAGCTCTGTCACCATACACATACATAGCTCTGTTACCATACACATCTACAGCTCTGTCACCATACACATCTACAGCTCTGTCACCATACACATCTACAGCTCTGTCACCATACACATCTACAGCTCTGTCACCATACACATCTACAGCTCTGTCACCATACACATACACAGCTCTGTCACCATACATACCTACAGCTATGTCACCATACACATATACAGCTCTGTCACCATACACATACACAGCTCTGTCACCATACACATACACAGCTCTGTCACCATACACACACAGCTCTGTCACCATACACATCTACAGCTCTGTCACCATACACGGCTCTGTCACCATACATTTACGTATAGGATATTTATAAGCCGAAAACATCCAATATTTTAAACGTCCAATATGTAAAATATTGGCGTCCAATATGTAAAACATATGTAAAATATTGGACTGTGTGAGGTGTGCAGTGCCGAAGACAGTACCAATATTTTACATATTGGATCCGTTTGAGGCTTATATCTTACTTAGAACGCACACTTATATAAGATCCTACTAATTTAAAGTGTTATTTGCGCAAATTGCGCACATATACGCATATGATTCAATATAATACTCTGGCCGTTTGACAGCAGTCCAATATTAATAATAATGGACTGCAAGTACAAAGGTATGACGTCACGACAGTGTTTTAATGGTGATTAGGCTACGGTTTATCGGCTATCTATCTCTCATCGATTACGGTTGATTGCGGAACCTTTACACATGCATGGTTGCCAGGTAAGCTTTACACATGCATGGTTGCCAGGTAAGCTTTACACATGCATGGTTGCCAGGTAAGCTTTACACATGTATGGTTGCCAGGTAAGGTTAGCCTGGGAACAGGCTGCTATATATGTTGCCAGGTCAGTCATATAAATATAATTTTAACACCAATACCATTAATTGGGCCTTATTGAGTTTCCGATGTCATTTTGCCAGAAGTAAATTAGTGAAAAATCGACTGGAACCCAGGCTAAGGTAAGGTTAAGCTACGTACTAAGTCCGTATTAAGGTACAGCTGTGGTTGTCGCCCTTTTAATTCTCCAATCTCACTTGCCACGGTCGACCTAGCAGGTAGTACAAGAACAATTCAATAGTGACGTTCGAAATGTAAATAGAACCAATTCACCCGAGGTAACACTTGTTTATTAACAGGATATATTTTTGTCGATCGACGTTTGACAGATCGTGATATATTTACATGCAGCTGTGAGGGCGTCTCATGTTTTGATTTTATCATTTTGTCGGCATACAGCCTTACACTGTATATGGATGTGTTTGACTTGTACGATTATCATTCATTGGAGCACAGGTAAAGTTTATACAGTTATCAGTTTTATAAATGATCAACCGTTAGCAGTTAAAATCCCTGCTTTATATATGTTGAATTAATGTGTATAATTATACACGTAGCGCCGTACATATACTGTATGGTATGTTATGTATGTATGTATGTATGTATACGTGTATGTTTGTTCCATTAATGCCAAACCCCTTTGTTGGGACCTATGCACGTTTTTCTGAGCAGGTTTAGCCGACCTAAGTGGTTAACCACTAATAATCAATGTGTGTGAGGTGCCTTGCTCAGTGACACTACGTTACGTGGCCTGGCCGAGTATCAAACCCGGGACACTTCCATTCAAACCCGACTCTTTACCACTGGACCACGGACGCCG
>CM026397.1:56445836-56515244 GCA_014843695.1 Archivesica marissinica | reverse complement strand
TCGTTACCCCGTAAGTATTTACAATACTGCGCGCGATTGGTGTTTTCTGACGTCACCACAGGCACCAGACACAATTTTTTTTTTTTGGCCTATGGTCATATAGTAAGTAATATATAATATCACCGGAAACTCGAGGGTACAGATAAAATACATACCCTCGAGTTTCCGGTTTCCGTTATGATAAGAACTGATCGGCATTCAACAAAACGAATCTTAAAACTACATAGTTTCTAAATGTATGATGTAAATAAAGTAACGTTCCTCTTTTATTCCAAATAATTAGAAATGAATATAACTACGTAAATAATAACAAATAACAACGGGCGCTGTCATTTTTACCATGACCCGAAACCGACATCTGTGGTGACTGGTACCGGAGTTTTCGTGACCTTTCAGAAAGTCAATTTTGCGTAACATCGAATGGGTGTAAATATAAAACGAACATGTTTTAAGCAGCATAATGATAATTTCTATTATTTTGATGAATATTTCTTTTCACAGTTTAACAAGCATTTTCACAATGTGGACACCTGAATTCATCACCTAATCTTGTAAACCTGACTTTTGAACAGTAAATGAGGTGGGTCCAATGGTCACATATATCACACTATGCCCATTTGTAAGGGCTGTTGGTGAATATTGCCTGTAATTTCACTTTGTAGGTGTTGGACTGCCATAAACCTACAACAAAATTAAAAACTATTCCTTTAAGTACACTACACTACAGGACACATCGTTTAGTTGACGACGACAGTAAACCACTGTATGGACCTCAAAACAATATAAGAGAAGTCTCCAAAACTATCCCCCCTTACACTAATTAAAATTGTAACCCAGTCTATTTTGACCGTCACATTAAATGACAGTTAGGTAAACAAATCAGACGACGCAAAACAAAACTGGAAATGGTCAATATTTTGCAGTAAATCCAATGGATAAATGGTGATGCAATATTGCATTATGAAAGATAGCATGTTTTATACCAATCCAAGGAAAATAACCGATTTCTTACGTCCCCAAGGATTATAGGGAGCATTTTTGTTGCCAAATATGGAAAATGACCTTTGACACTATCTATTCCTGATTGGTGACGTCAGGACACACCGATCGCGTGCAGTATTGTAAATACTTACGGGGTAACGAAAACGAAGGTATCACGATTTGAGGACACTAGAGGTATACATGTATTGTGAAAAAGTGAAAACAGTGTTTATAATGGCAGGCTATAGACACACCATGTAGGCTAATCGGATAATTGCAGTAGGTGTTAAGGTAGGTAGTGTTTAATTATGATGTAAAACCTGTTTAGACAGAGAATGACATCTTACAGACACTTTGCAACAACATCCACCCACATGTATCATACCGTTTTTAATGTGTGGTTTTATTTGTGAAAACACCCATGACTGTGGGAGTTGGTGTGTGTGTATATATATATGTTTTAACTAGGGATGTCAACGAATATTCGCTTCATAGTTTGGCGTCCGTGGTCCAGTGGTGGTAGAGCGTCGGATTTGGAATCGAACGGTCCCGGGTTCGATACTCGGAAAGGCCACATATGTAGTGTCATTGAGCAAGGCACCTCACACACATTGCTTAGTACTGGTTAATCGCTTAGGTCGGCTAAGCCTGCCCAGGAAAAATGTCTAGGTCCCCGAGAGGGGTTTGACATTAATGGAACATACAATGTACATGTATATTCAACCACTTTTCTTTATACTTATCTCTTCTTCTCGTGCTCCGATTTTATATTTCACGTTCTTGAGTTTTCCTCAAATATCTCTTTAAATATTAACCATTTTCCTGTATATCAATCAATTGATAGGGAAAAGAACTAACTATACATGTTTTCTTTCGTTCTAGTCCCTCTCAGTATACTGCTGTTAAATTATATGTAAAATGTTGGAATAAATAATGTTTAAGTTAATGTACAGTGGCCGATAACAATAACTGAATGAGTCGTCGTCATATTTGCATGGCCTTACAGGAAGATGAAGTTTACGCAATTTTTATAAGAGTTTGAGTGATTTTGAGTTTTTGATAGAATTCCACCAAATATTCGAATATTCGAATACCTTCCCGACCGAATATTGGAATACCGAAATCGCTATTCGTTGCCATCACTAATAATAAATAATAATAATTAAAGTAGTTTATACAAATTTATTTAAGTTCGATTGCGAAACAAGTTCGTACAATGTTAGATTAATCGCTCTCAATACCTCATTCCTGATAGAATCCATTGCCATGAGGGAGAGAGAAGAGACAATGTGGAATTTAAGCACCTTGACTAAGGGCACAATCGTAACAGCTACAGTTAGCGCGAACTCAGGGCCTTTTGTATCTGAAGCGTACGCCCTACTACTGCGCTATCACGACTTCTGCTAGAAAGTAACTAATTCAAAAATACACGTCGAGTACAAACTAAATCAGAAACAAATTTAGATTGGTCATAAAATTCTTTAAAATAAATAATGCAGTTTGTGAAATAAAACCATTGTTTGCCTTATAACAAACCGCCTATTGGTTAATGAAAATTCGTTCATATTAAAGTTACTTCCCATTTATCGAAACGACATTTGTAAATGTTAATAGACATAAGAGCAGCGAACTAAAATATTCGATTAATAATATCTCTGTTACAATGCGCAAGTATTCCTGAATGTTGGTTTGTACGACAGTTCCCACACAAATAAAATAGTTTTCACCGTCAGGGGCATAGTTTGGCTGGAATCGATGTGTAGGCCAACTTAAGACGGGAGGGGGGTCGTCCCCAGGAAAACTATTTATAGTGTATATAATTTAATCATGGCCTCCCGATTTTTGTTGCAGATTTGGCATTTTTATTTTTTCGATTTTTCGGGGAAAAGTGTACGCCACGGCCTACACGGCCTATAGGAAGCTACACCAATGACCGTTAATAATGACGATGGCGTTACTGCAGCGTTATTTAGTTTTTAGCAACGTCATAGTATAGAATGATAGCCACTTACCAGGTCTAGCATGATGTTGCATGCAGAATCGTACAGTAAGTTCCAGGGATCAAACGCCTCGCCTTTGAAGCCATCTATACGTGCAAGTAACTCTGCCACTTCCGTGCCACACTGTTCATGAAGCCGTTCAAGACCTCGGCCATACATACGCAGGGAGGAGTGCACCTGTTTCCGTAAAAACTAACAAAAAGAATATTATAGATTTGAAAGATTTTATGTCATGTTATATAGAAAGGAAAAAACAATAGCAGCCACCTGTTCAAGACACACGTGCGATGCAGACAAGGTTGTATCGGTGCAAACTGTTGGACATCGGTAGGCAATTGATGCATATTACAAATAACATTGGACCTAACATAGACCCTTGAGAAACAGCAGATGGTATAACAGAATATGTGAACCAGGAGGTGAGTTTGTTGGATCCTGTCATGAAAGCAGAACCATCTAAGATATGCAGTATAATTATAATTTACGTATCATGATATAATGGTTAACCATATCAAAGGCCTTGTATACATCAAGGAATATTGATTTGCACGACTGTTGTGTCTGCATTGGGCAAATCGTTGCACTCTTAGGAAAGAGGTAACCATATAAGCAAGTTGTTTTCTCCTCAATCCTATATGTATTTTCATATTGTGATCATTAGACTATGTATATTCATTGAAATAAAATATTGTTTAAACTAAATCGTTGCACTGGCAGTGGCATCCTCCTCGATATTAGATTAACGTATACCGTATGCCTAAGTGGTTAATTACGACGCTCAGAACGACAACCCGTGTTTTATTCGACTATAAATAACGCAAATACAAATATTAATTCGATTCTAACATGACCAAAATAGTCAATAGTTGGTGTTATGTTTAGAGTGATTAATGACTGTCACAAAACTACAAACCTTCTTTCATTGCAGATTTAAAACATGGTAAATTTCTTCTTTGTGTATACAGACAAAATG
Organism: Archivesica marissinica; assembly: GCA_014843695.1. Taxonomy (NCBI): domain Eukaryota; kingdom Metazoa; phylum Mollusca; class Bivalvia; order Venerida; family Vesicomyidae; genus Archivesica; species Archivesica marissinica. Next base: position 56,511,290 of record CM026397.1, on the reverse strand, counting down.
CAGTCATGCTAGAAAATAGGTTTAATAATAGCTTTTACTAGTTTTGATGTACATATAGTCAATTAGTCATCTATAGGTAGGTTCTTACTTGCAGCTTTGGTGTATAAGTCTGCCACACAACCGAGTTCTTGTTCCGATCCTGATAGTCCGTCCGACTCATGTGTGGTCGGCCGGCAATGGCGTTGCCACGTGTAACAAGGGCTTCATAAATACTTGGATAGTCGTTGAGCACCACAATTTCTTCGCCAAACAAACTGAATCGAAATATTGGTCCGTATTGCTTCGACCAATCTGTCAGCACGAGATGAGTTTTGGACATGTCGAAGAGGTTACCGACGAACGGTAATCTGTTGCCCACGGCGGGAATGTCGGCATATTTCCATCGGGGTTTGAATATTGTCTTATAGATATATGTAAGCAGCAGTGTGATCAGAACTGAGCATAAAGCAATAGTCAACATGACGATACCTGTAATGATAATAATATCGTAGTCAACATGACGATACCTGCAATGATAATACTATCGTAGTCAACATGACGATACATGTGATGATAATACTATCGTAGTCAACATGACGATACATGCGATGATAATACTATCGTAGTCAACATGACGATACATGCGATGATAATACTATCGTAGTCAACATGACAATACATGCGATGATAATACTATCGTAGTCAACATGACGATACCTGCAATGATAATACTATCGTAGTCAACATGACGATACATGCGATGATAATACTATCGTAGTCAACATGACAATACATGCGATGATAATAATATCGTAGTCAACATGACGATACCTGCAATGATAATACTATCGTAGTCAACATGACGATACCTGCGATGATAATACTATCGTAGTCAACATGACGATACATGCGATGATAATAATATCATAGTAGTCAACATGACGATACATGCGATGATAATACTATCGTAGTCAACATGACGATACCTACAATGATAATACTATCGTAGTCAACATGACGATACCTGCGATGATAATAATATCATAGTCAACATGACGATACATGCGATGATAATACTATCGTAGTCAACATGACGATACATGCGATGATAATACTATCGTAGTCAACATGGAGGTATATGCGATGATAATAATATCGTAGTAGTCAACACGGAGGTACCTGCAATGATAATAAGATCGTAGTAGTCAACATGGAGGTACCTGCGATGATAATAATATCGTAGTAGTCAACATGGAGGTATATGCGATGATAATAATATCGTAGTAGTCAACACGGAGGTACCTGCAATGATAATAAGATCGTAGTAGTCAACATGAAGATACATGCGATGATAATAATATCAGTAGTCAACACGAAGATACATGCGATGATAATAATATCGTAGTCAACATGACGATACCTGCAATGATAATACTATCGTAGTCAACATGACGATACATGCGATGATAATACTATCGTAGTCAACATGACGATACATGCGATGATAATAATATCGTAGTCAACATGACGATACATGCGATGATAATACTATCGTAGTCAACATGACGATACATGCGATGATAATACTATCGTAGTCAACATGACGATACATGCGATGATAATACTATCGTAGTCAACATGACGATACATGCGATGATAATACTATCGTAGTCAACATGACGATACATGCGATGATAATACTATCGTAGTCAACATGACGATACATGCGATGATAATACTATCGTAGTCAACATGACGATACCTACTGATAATAATATCGTAGTAGTCAACATGGAGGTACCTGCGATGATAATAAGATCGTAGTCAACATGGAGGTACCTGCGATGATAATAAGATCGTAGTCAACATGGAGGTACCTGCGATGATAATAAGATCGTAGTCAACATGGAGGTACCTGCGATGATAATACTATCGTAGTAGTCAACATGGAGGTATATGCGATGATAATAATATCGTAGTCAACATGACGATACCTGCGATGATAATACTATCGTAGTCAACATGGAGGTACCTGCAGTGATAATAAGATCGTAGTCAACATGGAGGTACATGCGATGATAATACTATCGTAGTCAACATGGAGGTACCTGCAATGATAATACAGCATTCTCGTGCATTTGTTTGTGACAATTGCTATACCATCCATATACAGACGAGAACCTGTATTAGAATCAATATGTACACACTGTTATTGTAATATAGCACACAACAAGTGTCTGTTTATGGCGCGGTGTTTATAAATGTTAAATACATGTAATACGTGTTGTAAATCTCGTGATGCTATGCGAGGATTAATATTTTATATATAAATAAAATAATTTATAAATAACATAAAGATACAGTAGTTTAGCAGTGGAATCTGGAAAACCGTACTTCAAGCCACATACAGTATACCAGTTCATGATAGACAATACTCAGTATATAGCAATATAATAGCAGGTGCGTAGCTGTCTCATCATCGTCGTCGTCATCATCCATCATCATGATCATCATCCACCACCATCATCACGTCATCAACACCAGTAGCAGCAGCAGCATCATCATCATCGCACACATGTTTATTCTCAGAGGATATGTGTAGTAGGAGCCTTCTGAGTTGACTCCAATCACTTGGTTACCGGCTGCAGTCTGTTTGGCGTACATTTGTATATATTCTTTTTCGTATCAACTTCATTGTGTTTTAATTAATGTGATAAACGTGGTTCATTTTATTAACATAGATCAGTTAGGATTTAGTTTTGGGGATTTAAAGTTTAGGTATATTACGACTATCGAGGAAGATCTCGTGTGCCTCTCAGTCTTCGGCGCTACGCGCCTAACACAGTCCAATAATTTACATATTGGATCGTTTTCATCTTATATCCTATACATAACACGATCTAATAATACATACAATACATGTTCAAACTCAAATTTCTAGTTCTAAGTACATGTGTAAATATTGCGGCTAATATCAAAAAGACAAGCGGTGACGGTCATGCTCCAGTTATTTAAAATAGCACGGTAATCGCAAACCGAAAGTAGAAAAGGTGCTTAGGTGCGCCGACATATTAGTTGTTTATTTACAAAGTAATTATGTTAGTTCAATCTGCCACATCTTAGACCGTCAAAAGCCATACATCAGACTCGATATGTATCAACAGCTACAGAATAATGTTACTGTAATATGAAATGCACAAACCTGCAAATGGCGGCGCGTTAGAAATAATTCAACTGATAAACCAATATCAAAATGCACTACAACATTAAAATATCATCCAATTGCATTAACTGTGAGTGTCAGCATTCGACATTAGTCACACTACACTTGTAAAACCGCAACATACATAATTCAAGGTCGCATGTTATTCATTGTATGCATGTAGTAAAGGTCATGGTCAGGCTGTCGCTCTATACGAATCAAGGGAGTTAAGTACGTACGCTACAACGCATTACAAGTTATACGAGTTATCTCTTTATTTTAGATTTTTAAGTCAGTCTGAGTTCGAGCCCCGCTGTAGCCGTTATGATTGTGCCCTTAGGCAAGGCATTTAAATTCCACATTGTCTCTTCTCTCTCCCTCGTGGTGGTTCCATCAGGAACTTAATGAGGTCTCGAAAATGATAAGTTGCACGGACTTGTTTCGCAATCGAGCTAAAATATATTTGTATAAACTAAAATTAAAATAAAAAAGTTAAAGTAGAATAACGTGTATGTATACATCGATGTGTGAATAAATGCTTAACGATCCGCCATCTAACGATCCGCCATCAACATTATTATTAATAATAATAAAGACTTTAATTTACGAGAGAAATCATTTAAAAAAGTTAATCTACCATGAGACCCTCAACCATAGTTTATACAAATTTATTTTAGCTCGATTGCGAAACAAGTTATGTCAACTTATATTAATCACTCTCGAGACCTCATTCCTGATGGAATCTATCGCCACGAGGGAGAGAGAAGAGGCAACGTGGAATTTAAATGCCTTGCCTAAGGGCACAATCGTAACGGCGCCAGCGGGGCTCGAACTCCGGACCTTTCGCACCTGAAGCGAACGCGCATCCACTGCGCTATCACGACTTCCACCCTCAACCATACACATCCACAGTCATGTCAGCATACACACCCTTAGTTCTACAACGATACACAACCACTGCTCGGTCACCATACACATACACGGCTCTGTCACCATACACATCTACAGTTCTGTCACCATACACATATACATCTCTGTCACCATATACATACACAGCTCTGTCACCATATACATACACAGCTCTGTCACCATACACATCTACAGTTCTGTCACCATACACATATACATCTCTGTCACCATATACATACACAGCTCTGTCACCATATACATACACAGCTCTGTCACCATACACATCTACAGCTCTGTCACCATACACATCTACAGCTCTGTCACCATATACATACACAGCTCTGTCACCATACACATCTACAGCTATGTCACCATACACATCTACAGCTCTGTCACCATACACATCTACAGCTCTGTCACCATACACATCTACAGCTCTGTCACCATACACATACACGGCTCTGTCACCATACACATATACAGCTCTGTCACCATACACATACACGGCTCTGTCACCATACACATCTACAGCTATGTCACCATACACATACATATACAGCTCTGTCACCATACACATCTACAGCTCTGTCACCATACACATATACAGCTCTGTCACCATACACATATACAGCTCTGTCACCATACACATCTACAGCTCTGTCACCATACACATACACGGCTCTGTCACCATACACATATACAGCTCTGTCACCATACACATTACAGCTCTGTCACCATACACGGCTCTGTCACCATACACTAACAGCTCTGTCACATACACATACACGGCTCTGTCACCATACACATCTACAGCTATGTCACCATACACATATACAGCTCTGTCACCATACACATCTACAGCTCTGTCACCATACACATATACAGCTCTGTCACCATACACATACACAGCTCTGTCACCATACACATATACAGCTCTGTCACCATACACATACACAGCTCTGTCACCATACACATCTACAGCTCTGTCACCATACACATACATAGCTCTGTCACCATACACATACACGGCTCTGTCACCATACACATATACAGCTCTGTCACCATACCCATACACAGCTCTGTCACCATACCCATACACAGCTCTGTCACCATACACATACACGGCTCTGTCACCATACACATATACAGCTCTGTCACCATACACATACACAGCTCTGTCACCATACACATCTACAGCTCTGTCACCATACACATCTACAGCTCTGTCACCATACACATACACGGCTCTGTCACCATACACATATACAGCTCTGTCACCATACACATCTACAGCTCTGTCACCATACACGGCTCTGTCACCATACACATATACAGCTCTGTCACCATACACATACACGGCTCTGTCACCATACACATCTACAGCTATGTCACCATACACATATACATCTCTGTCACCATACACATCTACAGCTCTGTCACCATACACATATACAGCTCTGTCACCATACACATACACAGCTCTGTCACCATACACATATACAGCTCTGTCACCATACACATACACAGCTCTGTCACCATACACATCTACAGCTCTGTCACCATACACATACATAGCTCTGTCACCATACACATACACGGCTCTGTCACCATACACATCTACAGCTCTGTCACCATACACATACATAGCTCTGTCACCATACACATACACGGCTCTGTCACCATACACATATACAGCTCTGTCACCATACCCATACACAGCTCTGTCACCATACACATACACGGCTCTGTCACCATACACATATACAGCTCTGTCACCATACACATACACAGCTCTGTCACCATACACATCTACAGCTATGTCACCATACACATATACATCTCTGTCACCATACACATCTACAGCTCTGTCACCATACACATATACAGCTCTGTCACCATACACATACACAGCTCTGTCACCATACACATATACAGCTCTGTCACCATACACATACACAGCTCTGTCACCATACACATCTACAGCTCTGTCACCATACACATACATAGCTCTGTCACCATACACATACACGGCTCTGTCACCATACACATCTACAGCTCTGTCACCATACACATACATAGCTCTGTCACCATACACATACACGGCTCTGTCACCATACACATATACAGCTCTGTCACCATACCCATACACAGCTCTGTCACCATACCCATACACAGCTCTGTCACCATACACATACACGGCTCTGTCACCATACACATATACAGCTCTGTCACCATACACATACACAGCTCTGTCACCATACACATCTACAGCTCTGTCACCATACACATCTACAGCTCTGTCACCATACACATACACGGCTCTGTCACCATACACATATACAGCTCTGTCACCATACACATCTACAGCTCTGTCACCATACACGGCTCTGTCACCATACACATATACAGCTCTGTCACCATACACATACACGGCTCTGTCACCATACACATCTACAGCTATGTCACCATACACATATACATCTCTGTCACCATACACATCTACAGCTCTGTCACCATACACATATACAGCTCTGTCACCATACACATACACAGCTCTGTCACCATACACATATACAGCTCTGTCACCATACACATACACAGCTCTGTCACCATACACATCTACAGCTCTGTCACCATACACATACATAGCTCTGTCACCATACACATACACGGCTCTGTCACCATACACATCTACAGCTCTGTCACCATACACATACATAGCTCTGTCACCATACACATACACGGCTCTGTCACCATACACATATACAGCTCTGTCACCATACCCATACACAGCTCTGTCACCATACACATACACGGCTCTGTCACCATACACATATACAGCTCTGTCACCATACACATACACAGCTCTGTCACCATACACATCTACAGCTCTGTCACCATACACATCTACAGCTCTGTCACCATACACATCTACAGCTCTGTCACCATACACATCTACAGCTCTGTCACCATACACATATACAGCTCTGTCACCATACACATCTACAGCTCTGTCACCATACACATACATAGCTCTGTCACCATACACATACATAGCTCTGTTACCATACACATCTACAGCTCTGTCACCATACACATCTACAGCTCTGTCACCATACACATCTACAGCTCTGTCACCATACACATCTACAGCTCTGTCACCATACACATCTACAGCTCTGTCACCATACACATACACAGCTCTGTCACCATACATACCTACAGCTATGTCACCATACACATATACAGCTCTGTCACCATACACATACACAGCTCTGTCACCATACACATACACAGCTCTGTCACCATACACACACAGCTCTGTCACCATACACATCTACAGCTCTGTCACCATACACGGCTCTGTCACCATACATTTACGTATAGGATATTTATAAGCCGAAAACATCCAATATTTTAAACGTCCAATATGTAAAATATTGGCGTCCAATATGTAAAACATATGTAAAATATTGGACTGTGTGAGGTGTGCAGTGCCGAAGACAGTACCAATATTTTACATATTGGATCCGTTTGAGGCTTATATCTTACTTAGAACGCACACTTATATAAGATCCTACTAATTTAAAGTGTTATTTGCGCAAATTGCGCACATATACGCATATGATTCAATATAATACTCTGGCCGTTTGACAGCAGTCCAATATTAATAATAATGGACTGCAAGTACAAAGGTATGACGTCACGACAGTGTTTTAATGGTGATTAGGCTACGGTTTATCGGCTATCTATCTCTCATCGATTACGGTTGATTGCGGAACCTTTACACATGCATGGTTGCCAGGTAAGCTTTACACATGCATGGTTGCCAGGTAAGCTTTACACATGCATGGTTGCCAGGTAAGCTTTACACATGTATGGTTGCCAGGTAAGGTTAGCCTGGGAACAGGCTGCTATATATGTTGCCAGGTCAGTCATATAAATATAATTTTAACACCAATACCATTAATTGGGCCTTATTGAGTTTCCGATGTCATTTTGCCAGAAGTAAATTAGTGAAAAATCGACTGGAACCCAGGCTAAGGTAAGGTTAAGCTACGTACTAAGTCCGTATTAAGGTACAGCTGTGGTTGTCGCCCTTTTAATTCTCCAATCTCACTTGCCACGGTCGACCTAGCAGGTAGTACAAGAACAATTCAATAGTGACGTTCGAAATGTAAATAGAACCAATTCACCCGAGGTAACACTTGTTTATTAACAGGATATATTTTTGTCGATCGACGTTTGACAGATCGTGATATATTTACATGCAGCTGTGAGGGCGTCTCATGTTTTGATTTTATCATTTTGTCGGCATACAGCCTTACACTGTATATGGATGTGTTTGACTTGTACGATTATCATTCATTGGAGCACAGGTAAAGTTTATACAGTTATCAGTTTTATAAATGATCAACCGTTAGCAGTTAAAATCCCTGCTTTATATATGTTGAATTAATGTGTATAATTATACACGTAGCGCCGTACATATACTGTATGGTATGTTATGTATGTATGTATGTATGTATACGTGTATGTTTGTTCCATTAATGCCAAACCCCTTTGTTGGGACCTATGCACGTTTTTCTGAGCAGGTTTAGCCGACCTAAGTGGTTAACCACTAATAATCAATGTGTGTGAGGTGCCTTGCTCAGTGACACTACGTTACGTGGCCTGGCCGAGTATCAAACCCGGGACACTTCCATTCAAACCCGACTCTTTACCACTGGACCACGGACGCCGCATCACGTGGATATGTAGGCCTACAAGAACTTTAGAACATGTATACATTCACAGTTTTAGACTGTTGGTGCCTCGTACAGTTGGTGCCTCGTTCCTCGTACAGTTGGTGCCTCGTACAGTTGGTGCCTCGTACAGTTTGTGCCTCGTACAGTTGGTGCCTCGTACAGTTGGTGCCTCGTACAGTTGGTGCCTCGTACCTCGTACAGTTTGTGCCTCGTACAGTTGGTACCTCGTACCTCGTACAGTTTGTGCCTCGTACAGTTGGTGCCTCGTACCTCGTACAGTTGGTGCCTCGTACAGTTGGTGCCTCGTACCTCGTACAGTTGGTGCCTCGTACAGTTGGTGTCTCGTACCTCGTACATTTGGTACCTCGTACAGTTGGTGCCTCGTACCTCGTACAGTTGGTGCCTCGTACAGTTGGTCCTCGTACAGTTGGTGCCTCGTACCTCGTATAGTTTGTGCCTCGTACAGTTGGTGCCTCGTACAGTTGGTGCCTCGTACCTCGTACAGTTGGTACCTCGTACAGTTGGTGCCTCGTACCTCGTACAGTTGGTGCCTCGTACAGTTGGTGCCTCGTACAGTTGGTGCCTCGTACTTTGTGCCTCGTACCTCGTACAGTTGGTGCCTCGTACCTCGTACAGTTGGTGCCTCGTACAGTTTTGCCTCGTACCTCATACAGTTGGTGCCTCGTACCCTCGTACAGTTGGTGCCTCGTACAGTTGGTGCCTCGTACAGTTGTGCCTCGTACCTCGTACAGTTTGTGCCTCGTACAGTTGGTGCCTCGTACAGTTGGTGCCTCGTACCTCGTACAGTTGGTGCCTCGTACCTCGTACAGTTGGTGCCTCGTACCTCGTACAGTTGGTACCTCGTACAGTTGGTACCTCGTACAGTTGGGCCTCGTACAGTTTGTGCCTCGTACCTCATACAGTTGGTGCCTCGTACCTCGTACAGTTGGTGCCTCGTACAGTTGGTACCTCGTACCTCATACAGTTGGTGCCTCGTACCTCGTACAGTTGGTGCCTCGTACCTCGTACAGTTGGTACCTCGTACCTCGTACAGTTGGTGCCTCGTACCTCATACAGTTGGTGCCTCGTACCTCGTACAGTTGGTACCTCGTACAGCTCGTACCTCATACAGTTGGTTCCTCGTACCTCATACAGTTGGTACCTCGTACAGTTGGTACCTCGTACCTCATACAGTTGGTGCCTCGTACCTCGTACAGTTGGTGCCTCGTACCTCATACAGTTGGTGCCTCGTACCTCGTACAGTTGGTGCCTCGCCCTCGTACAGTGGTGCCTCGTACAGTTGGTGTCTCGTACCTCGTACAGTTGGTGCCTCGTACAGTTGGTGCCTCGTACAGTTGGTGCCTCGTACAGTTGGTGCCTCGTACAGTTGGTGCCTCGTACCTCGTACAGTTGGTGCCTCGTACCTCGTACAGTTGGTACCTCGTACAGTTGGTGCCTCGTACCTCGTACAGTTGGTGCCTCGTACCTCGTACAGTTGGTGCCTCGTACAGTTGGTGCCTCGTACAGTTGGTGCCTCGTACCTCGTACAGTTGGTGCCTCGTACCTCGTACAGTTTGTGCCTCGTACCTCGTACAGTTGGTGCCTCGTACCTCGTACAGTTGGTGCCTCGTACAGTTGGTGCCTCGTACAGTTGGTACCTCGTACAGTTGGTGCCTCGTACCTCGTACAGTTGGTGCCTCGTACCTCGTACAGTTGGTGCCTCGTACAGTTGTGCCTCGTACAGTTGGTGCCTCGTACCTCGTACAGTTGGTTCCTCGTACAGTTGGTGCCTCGTACCTCGTACAGTTGGTGCCTCGTACAGTTGGTGCCTCGTACAGTTGGTGCCTCGTACCTCGTACAGTTGATGCCTAGTACAGTTGGTGCCTCGTACCTCGTACAGTTGGTGCCTCGTACAGTTGGTGCCTCGTACCTCATACAGTTTGTGCCTCGTACAGTTGGTGCCTCGTACCTCGTACAGTTGGTGCCTCGTACCTCGTACAGTTGGTGCCTCGTACCTCGTACAGTGTGTGCCTCGTACAGTTGGTGCCTCGTACCTCATACAGTTGGTGCCTCGACCCATACAGTTGGTGCCTCGTACCTCGTACAGTTGGTGCCCACCTCGTACAGTTGGTGCCTCGTACCTCGTACAATTGGTGCCTCGTACAGTTGGTGCCTCGTACAGTTGGTGCCTCTTACCTCGTACAGTTGGTGTGCCTCGTACAGTTGGTGCCTCGTACAGTTGGTGCCTCGTACAGTTGGTGCCTCGTACAGTTGGTGCCTCGTACACCTCGTACAGTTGTGCCTCGTGCCTCGTACAGTTGGTGCCTCGTACAGTTGGTGCCTCGTACAGTTGGTACCCTCGTACAGTTGGTTCCTCGTACAGTTGGTGCCTCGTACTCGTACAGTTGGTGCCTCGTACAGTTGGTGCCTCGTACAGTTGGTGCCTCGTACCTCGTACAGTTGGTGCCTCGTACAGTTGGTGCCTCGTACTCGTACAGTTGGTGCCTCGTACAGTTGGTGCCTCGTACCTCGTACAGTTGGTGCCTCGTACAGTTGGTGCCTCGTACTCGTACAATTGGTGCCTCGTACAGTTGGTGCCTCGTACTCGTACAGTTGGTGCCTCGTACAGTTGGTGCCTCGTACTCGTACAGTTGGTGCCTCGTACAGTTGGTGCCTCGTACATAGTCATTGTGTATATATATATGCTAGGGTTACAAAACGTTCGGTACGCTATGGATAACATATGTATAATGCTCGTGGCGATGGATTCCATCAGGAATGAGGTCTCGAGAGTGATTAATATAAGTTGTAAGAACTTGTTTCGCAATCGAGCGAAAATAAATTTGTATAAACTAAAGCTCCTGTGATATGCTACAATATTCAGGTATGGTGGGCTTGAGAATTGTCGGCATTATCACTGACATCGGACTGACTTGTCAGCCGTGCTACTTTGTGAAAGATCCATGGTATTGGCCTATTGATCAATGGTATTGGCCTATTGATCCATGGTATTGGCCTATTGATCAATGGTATTGGCCTAAAGATCCATGGTATTGGCCTATTGATCCATGGTATTGGCCTAAAGATCCATGGTATTGGCCTATTGATCCATGGTATTGGCCTATTGATCCATGGTATTGGCCTATTGATCCATGGTATTGGCCTATTGATCCATGGTATTGGCCTAAAGATCCATGGTATTGGCCTAAAGATCCATGGTATTGGCCTATTGATCCATGGTATTGGCCTATTGATCCATGGTATTGGCCTATTGATCCATGGTATTGGCCTATTGATCCATGGTATTGGCCTATTGATCCATGGTATTGGCCTATTGATCCATGGTATTGGCCTATTGATCCATGGTATTGGCCTATTGATCCATGGTATTAGTTTATACAAATTTATTTTTAGCTCGATTGTGAAACAAGTTATTACAACTTATATTTATCACTCTCGAGACCTCATTCCTGATGGAATCCATCGCCACGAGGGAGGGAGAAGAGGAAATGTGGAATTTAAATGCCTTGCCTAAGGGCATAATCGTAACGGCTCCAGCGGGGCTCGAACTCCAGACCTTTCGCACCTGAAGCGAATGCGCATCCACTGCGCTATCACGACTTCCACATCCATGGTATTGGCCTATTGGATATGCAGCTTCTGCTTCGAAACCGATGGGTTTTGAACTGCTTAGTTCGAGCCTACCAGAAGCACGGTTGTGTGTCCTTAAGCATGAACGTTGACTCCCGACTCCCTCTAGTTTAAACATATTGTATTATTTTCAAATAACACATACATATACACAGACTGCACACTACTTGTTCAACAAATGAAATGTAACGAATATTATACGAGTGAAACTGTTATAATTTAGTAGCAAATGGGTTGGGTCACAAGTTTTACCAACATTAGTGACGACCCTCCCCTTATATCAAGAAGATGTAACAGAATGGGTATACCTTTGCTATGATTCTACGACTCTCTCGTGTTGAATTCTCGGAGGAATTAGACCTCTAGTTCGATTAGCCTAATATGGATACAGTCAAACCTGTCTTAAGCAGCCAGCCAATGGAATCGCAGAAAGTGGCTGCTTAGCACAGGGGGCTGCTTAATAGAGGTCAAGTATATAATAAAACAACATATTGGGAATCTGGAACCTGGTTGTTTAATAAAGGTTGACTGCTTAATACAGGTGACCAGTTACACAGGTTTGACTGTATAACGTGTTTAGCAACAAATTTAAAATAAACTTGTATTTATTAGCTGTACTATATATACACTGAGATTGACTGCATATATTACAACAAACGTACACCAGCTGAATACCCTAGGCTGTCCAGTCAACCAATTTATTATCCGAATAAAACCGTATTGACACTTTACAATGGAGGTCTAGCATAAAACTAAGGTTAAAAATTGAAAAATTCTACGAAATCTCTTTTTGACGTATATTTTTGCCGAATAATCCTACACATTAGTGGAAACACATTTTATTGATAATGTTATTCACAGTTAAAACTCTCCCGTCGAAGATTTTTTGTTGTTGCTGACAGAACCCGTGTCCTAGTATGGAAATGTGACCTGCTATGGCCAATGTCTGTGGCAATTGTTTGCAAAGTATACATGCACGCAGCTTAAAGTTGTGTTTTATATATAAATATAAAGACTCGGGATAGGCGTTATATTTGGACAGATGTGTACACAATTGTTTCAGATAGGGCCATTTTACTGATCGATGCGAAATCTGACATCCCACAGAGTAGAATCCCTGTACTTAAATATATATACTAGTACCCCCAAACGTGCCGAATCCCTGTGATATATACATGTATGTGTATGCCAATAAAAAACTTTGACTTGACTTATGTCCCTTTCACGGTTTTGTGTACATATCGTAAGTCATAACCCATTGTCAAAACCATGTAGCCATTAAGCACGAGAAAATGGGACTTTAAACCGAGGTCTCGTGTCGATGCTTTACACCTTGCACGTAAACGAACCAGTGGAGACTCTGGAATGAGTCTCTGTCTGTATCATTGCACTATCCTCCAAAAATCTAAAATGACTAATCTGTTCAGGAGGCGTCGCTCATATGGGTAACCGGTAGCGACGATAAATAAACGTAAAACACATACTCGTTTTCGAGCACAATAAAGAGTATGCCTGATTCTATTATATATAGATACAATTCGCTTTCTTTACGAAAAAGTTGGCAGTTTCTTACGGAGCTTGGTGCACCCAAGTACTGGTTAACCGCTGGAGCCTGTCCAGGAAAGGTGTTGTTAGGTAAACTGCCTGCCGGCGATATAGCCCAAAATGTTGCTGATGCAGGCGTAAAACCCGAAATATAACTTTACGATATCCATGTTTACCTAAGCATGCTATTGATCAGGGTAAGTCAGGTGTAAGTCAGGTGTAAGTCAGGTGTAAGCTGTGTTTGTCATTGGTAGATCAAGTACAAATGTTTAAATAATTATTAAGTATTATTAAGTCCAACTGTACCTCCTTTAAACAGTACTACTCGCATACATGTATACAGAATAACCGCCTCAGGTAATACGCGATTTAGTATTATTCTTTATATGCAAATTTATAATGTGTACATTTTCGTTGGAGAGGAATTAATATAAGTTTTAAGAAAACTTGTGTTCCCAATTCAAATTATTAAAAATTTGTAAAAATTGTAATTCCCTTATGCCCAACACCTCCGATAGCTCAAGAACATGTGTTACGTTGCGAGTGAATGTTACAATAGCATCAAACTACAACACGATGCTATTACAACATTCACCACCAACACACACATGTTCCCAACTTCGGAAAGAAGAACACAAACTCCAAACTAGTTTTTGGTATAAGCCTTGTGGGTACCAACCGTCTGTTTATTCATTGTCCAACTTTCATATCGATCAATGCATTTATGCAATGCAAAACATCATAAATATAGACAACCCTCATATTTACAAAATTCAATAACTCAATGTACTTAACATTGACTTTCATAAAACTAATGTATTAAACCGTATAATAATGACCACTATGCCATTATACATTATACATTATGGACAATTAAATTTCCATATTTACTATAAATGAAACAAACTTTAGAGCCAGAAACTTAAAAATTCTATACGTCGTTACCGGTCTGTAACCCTAGGCTGAATGTACTTTACACGCTAAAATACACGCACGAAATTTTCTAAATTTCAAATACTAACGACACCTATCGGAGCTTATGAACCAAGGGAAATAATTTTTTGTCTAATTCGTAAACTTAAACGACTAAAATTACATTATTCGTATGTTTTACATGTAATTTATTGGAATAAATACTGTTTTAAACTAAGTACATAATGCATTAAAATATTCATATACAAGTCACGCTATATTGAGTTTTCCCGATAATACGATATTGAATTGTACCTATCAATATCCGTATATCTATAACAGTACAATATCTCTGATTGTAATACAATAATAGGTAACGACGGCAGTTGATTACGCACCAACAATGTGACCTGTACTGATGTAGCAATGTACAACCGTCGGTATTGATGTCCGCACACTGCAATGGATGCGAAGATCAAGTTTGTCGATACACTCGCTGTGGGACTTGAGAGTATGCTGTCGTCGGGGAATCATGCCGACGTCACTATCGTCGTGGATGGAAAGGTGTTCCCTTGTCATAAGGTAAGCTTCAATCTCAGTAATTTAAAAATTGACATATTAACCCTTTCCTTCACAGAGATTTAGATTAATATACTATTATATATCCATACAAACGGCATCCATTTAACCCTTTCCTTCATAGAGAGTTAGGTTAATATACTATTATATCTCCATACAAACGACAGCCATTTAACCCTTTCCTTCGTAGAGATCTAGGTTAATATACTATTATATCTCCATACAAACGACAGCCATTTAACCCGTTCCTTCATAGAGATTTAGGTTAATATACTATTATATCTCCATACAAACGACAGCCATTTAACCCTTTCCTTCATAGAGTTTAGGTTAATATACTATTATATATCCATACAAACGACAGCCATTTAACCCTTTCCTTCGTAGAGATCTAGGTTAATATACTATTATATCTCCATACAAACGACAGCCATTTAGCTATCATGCAATTGATAAGTAGTCGCCATATCTATCTCACCTCCATAGATATTACTGGGACTTCATAGCGGTTTAGGTTAATATACTAGTATAACTCCATACAAACGACAGCCATTTAGCTATCATGCAGTTGATAAGTAGTCGCCTTATCTATCCCACCTCCATAGATATTACTGGGACTACATATAGATTTAGGTTAATGGTTCTAAGTTCGAACATCGGAAGTAAAGCTGAATGACTCTCGGAAGTAAATCTGAATGACTCTTGCAGATAGACAGGTGCTAGGCCAGGCTGTCGATTTTTCACTTGATCAGAAACTCAATGCGGCCTAATTAATAGTATCGGTGTTAAAATGTATGTATTTGACTGTCCAGGCAAAATATATCGGCTAGGGAAAGTCATCCAATTGAGAGTTGAGAAAAGTTCGGAAGGAGTGTAAAAGTCGTTGTCAAGAATTAGAATCGCAGGTTCGATCCCCCGTCTGACCCTAATAAAATTAACAGTCTTTCAGATGGGAATTTAAACCGAGGTCTCGTGTCGGTGCTTTACACCGTGCACGTAAAAGAACCAGAGAAGACTCTGGAATGGGTCCCTGTCTGTATCATTGCACTATCCTCCAACAATCTAAAATGATTAATCTCTTAAGGAGGCATCGCTCATATGGGCAACCTGTGGCGACGATAAATAAACGTAAAACACACACAGCAGGCATACTGACTGCCGACTGCAATTATGACCTATTATAATTATCCACGTGCAACATCGCGGCTTGGTTAATTCAATCCGAATCATTCAATGCTATATATATATAAGTTATATAACTTGCACTATGATCAATAGATAACTAAATTGCATAAATTGACCCGGATGTGCACGAACCCGGATTTATTTGCATACAGTCTAGACGTAGCCCTGTTTTAACACGTATAACCCATGCTGTTTTATATAATTTTATATTGAATATGTTGGCCTCCCATGATGTACCTAAATGAACATGTACGTTCGATTGGATATCTACAGTTTCAAATTCACGATTTCATCTTCACGGTTTCAACGTCATGAATTTACGATTTCAACTACACAAATTGACGAGTTCACGACTTCTACTTACTAATTTAACGAGTTCAACTTCATGAATTCACGATTTCTACTTCCGAAGTTCACGAGTTCGCGATTTCAACATAACAAATTCACGAATTCAGCTTCATGATTTCACGATTTCAATTTCACAGTCACAATTTCTCGAATTTAACTTACGATTTCACGATTTCAACATGACAAATTTCAAATCGTGAAGTTTTAAAATGATGACATGTATTAGCGAATGTCACCACCGATCTTCCGTATATTTATATGTTACGTTTTTGTGTGTGATACGACGATGGCGTAGCGTCCTGTGAGCCAACTATACGATATACTTTGTCTACTATACTTTGTCTACATGTATATCGTTTGATCGGCCCCACAATTCCCTGTAGCCATGCACGACCAAGTATGTACGCCGTTTGTTGAAACACTTAAAGCAGCATTACATCGTAATAAAGGATGTTTTAGGTAAACTATAAATACTAATGTGTGTGTGTTTACAAAAATCGAAACAGTCGCTCAGAAACGATGAAATTCCAATAAATATAAACCGTCGTATACGCGAATTGGTTTATCAACACACGAAATTTAATATGCACAGCGTGCATGCGTGAAACAACAGAGGATGTAGAAAACAACGTATATATTTTGAACATGAAAGACACTATCTATCTTCCTCTAATGTTGAACCCCTCGCGGTGATGTAGAAATGTCCCTAAAGACTTAGCTAACAGAGGTATGAATCAACATATCAAGTAATTTATTTACAAAAGACAACATGGGGGAAATGGGGACGATGCATTCAGAATGTAAATAAGTGCGGACGATGCGTTCCGGTTGTAAAAAGTGCGTGACCGACCGACTCGGAAAGTCCTACTTTCGGTTTCGAGTTTGTTTTATCGCAAGAAAACACTGTTTACCAAATGAACATATAATATGCATACACAGTATAATGTTAGATTGTGTAGCAGCATTGCTACCCATACATAAATATTGAATTTTTCAAATATATTTTATTTCATACGATGTAATGCTGCTTTAACTAGTACAACATAAAACAGGATTCTATGACGTTTCAGGTAATATTGTGTGCAATGTCACCGTATTTTGAGGCGATGTTTAACCATGATATGGTAGAGACGCGAGGCGGTATCGTCACACTGCATGACGTCGAACCGGAAGTATTCGACCGTCTGCTCCGTTTCATGTACACCGGTATGTTATGTTGGGTTTTCATCATTTTCGCTACAACACATACATGTATCGATACTGTTTTCGGAAGAGACCAGTGTTCTTTTAAATAATATTTCATTGCAATTTTTCATTTCACCCATACATACAATAATGTGAAGGAATCGAAATACTGACGTTTTTTCCACGACTGCGACTTATCACTAAAACAATATATATAAAGACTTTATTACCAAGAAATCGCAGACGGATCTGTAGTCCAGTGGTAACACGACGGACTGGTGATCCAGGGATCGCAGGTTCGATCCCCCGTCTGACCCTAATACAATTAACAGTCTTTCAGATGGAACGTTAAACCGAGGTCTCGTGTCGGTGCTTTACACTGTGCACGTAAAAGAACCAGAGGAGACTCTGTAATGGGTATCTGTCTGTATCATTGCATAATCCTCCAAAATCTAATATGTCAAATCTCTTCAGGAGGCGTCGCTCATATGGGCAACCGGTAGCGACGATAAATAAACGTAAAACACACATGTACGCCATGACCGATCATACAAATTGGCACACTTTAATAATATTTTATTGCAACTTTTTCACAAGGAGGAATACAATTTACAATTACATATCGCAATAACATTACTGTCACATTGCTAACATGCATACATCCTGATTGTAGTGTCTATAACACAGCTAGTTATATTAAGCCACGCCCATATCATGCATATTAATGCATGCTCTGGCTCTCTATACGTTGATGGCAGATTGGTAGTTCATACAAATTTATTTTAGCTCGATTGCGAAACGAAACAAGTTCTTACAACTTATATTAATCACTCTCGAGACCTCATTCCTGATGGAATCCATCGCCACGAGGGAGAGAGAAGAGGCAACGTGGAATTTAAATGCCTTGCCTAAGGACACAATCGTAACGGCTCCAGTGGGGTTCGAACTCTGGACCGTTCGCATCTGAAGCGAACGCGCATCCACTGCGCTATCACGACTTCCACAAGGCAGATTGTTAGAATATATATAGTACACATGTAGTCGTTGAACAATAAATTATATATTATATTAACACAGCACTAGTTTATACCTAGTCTTAAAACAGCACACACTGATAATCTCCATATACACATACATGACATTTTCAAAGTGCATTAGGATTGGGTGACAAGTTTTGAAAACATTAACATCAGCCCTTTCCAAAAGGTCAAATTTGGTAAGTTTTTCAAGAAATTATCGTTTAGATTGAATAAGAAAATGACGGGATATGCTTAAAAGAATACTAAAAATGAACAAGAAGAATTGAAAACCAAAGTTGACTGCCTCTCCCCGAAACCTCAGAACAATACCGGCCAAGTTAAAAAGACAGAGACTGACTGACTAATAAGTTTATTTAAAGTCGCCACCGCATAAATGCATAAAGACAGAGATATCTCAACTTTCGGTTTCTATTTGTTTACAGACTCATGTTATCGTTGCCTTTCAGGTGTAGATGTTGTCGACCAATCAAACGCTGAGCAGATCTTTCGCGCCTCTTCTATGTTACAGATATCTTGCTTACAGGAACGCTGTGAAGAGTTCCTACTCACGCAGGTCTCTAGAGAGAACTGTATCGGACTCTGGCAGATTGCCAGAGCACACAATTGTAAGAATTTAGCGGAAATAGCAGAAATTACTCTACTGGAAATTTTCACCGAATTATCGGCATCTGATGAGTTTTACAAACTCGATGCAGAGGAGATAATAGATCTCGTGAAAAGTGATTATATCTCTATGCCAAATGAAGAAAGCATCTGTGATGCAGTGATGTCATGGTTGAACTTTGATCTGTCCCGCCAATCACAGCTCGGAAAGATATTAAAAGTGCTTCGGCTGCCCCTCGTCACACCTGATTATCTGTTCGCGTTTCTTCAAAGCGGTATGGAAATAGACCCCGAGGCCAATATATACATCCAAGAAGCGTTAAAATACCACCTGTGTCCGGCGAAACGATCACAATTTGCTTCTCAGCGGTTTGTTCAACGCAAAATGAGTGACCGAAATGACACGCTCGTTATTGTTGGCGGTCTGCTTAAAACGATTCCTCGATTCCAAACGACAAAGGAAGTCGTCTGCTACAGTTTTCAACAAGAACAGTGGTATTATCTTCCATCAATGCCGTATGATCCGGGATATGAATTTGCCGCATGTCCGCACGGGTCGGATCTTTACGTGTCTGGTGGCTGGCTCAAATTGAAAGGTATGTTGGTTTTTAAAGGAGAAAAAAACAAGTGGAAATCGTGTGACCTTATGGAATTTGGCCGTTGCGGACATACGATGGTTTCTCTAACAAATTCTATTTATGTTTTTGGTGGTAGAGATGGTACCGCGCCAGCAATGACGAACATTGAAGAATTTGACATCCGGTCTAAAAAATGGAAACAAGCAGGGGAACTGATTCTTGGAGTACGTTCAATGTCGTCTGCTGTGGTTGGTGAAAACGTTTACCTTTTTGGCGGAATCACGGAAAATGATAAAGATTCTGCACGCGTGCAATGTTTCGACACAAGACTTGGAAACGCTACAATCATCGGCGAATTGCCGTTCGCTTGTCGTCTGACGCGAAGTATCCTTGTGGACAAACTAGTATACATTGTGTTACCGGATGGTAGGGTCATGACCTGTGACACGTCTGTGACACCACGAAAGGTCATTCAGACTCTCTCGGAATTATCAATTTCATTCGAAGCCGAAGACGAGAATGAAGAAGCAATGTCATTGCCAAGAGATTCCACTCTATTACCATCACCGTCATCACCAAAATCAATTGATTCGTCGTCGGTGACAGAGAAAGAAAACGTTCTAGGCAAAGTCGTCGGGCGAATCGTTGGTTTTAATCAACATCATTTCGAGGCAATACAACACAAAGGCAATTTACTGCTTGTCGGCGGGAAGACTCCCGATAACACAATATTGCGGGACGTCGTTATAGTAGATACGACGACGTCCAAAATTCTCTCTCAAATTGAAATGCCGACGGCAAGATGGTGTTTTGGTTGTGTAAAACTGGTTCTAAGAAAAGAGTATCTACAAAACGCAATAGGAGTTGTGTAAGAATGTGTCGGTCATTGTATTATATTTAACCTAGACGTGTATATGAGTAGGTTATTTATAGAACAGATTGTCCGAATAGACGCCGTGAGCTTTCATTTTGTGTCTGTGTATTCTATAAGATGTCGCTGCCTCAATAATGATATTGTTATTATGTTGAGCCCATTTCAGTCTACTGCGATTACATTACCGTAAGCAGAGGGTTACCCCTGAGACGTTACTGATTCGTTAAAGTTGTTGTTTGACGTCACAAATTGCAAGCGTTTCTATGATGTGTTCAATAATACCACGCGGTGCATTAGTAACGTCATGGTTCCATTAATTGACCTTTCTGCCGATTTTGATTGACAGCTGGCGTTAGCCAATCGCATCGCACCATTCGCGTACACCCCCGGCAACGGTTTATCGCCGCCATCTTGTTAGACAAACAATGCATATTAGACAAACTAGTAACGAGTAGACAAATTTGAAAAGGCGTGAATTTGATCGAAAATACGGGTTTTAAATTGTTTTAATGATGTTGAAAATGTGTAGCGTTGGTGTGTGGGTTAGTTATAGTACAAAATTAGTCGATATCCTGGTGATCGACGTTAAATTCAACCCATTTCAAAATCCTTGGACAAATCTAAAAGTGTGTATATGAACCACAAAATACCAGACAACTGCTTTAGAAACAATGCATCTATAAAAACACCGACTGACCCCATATAGTCATTCTTTTATCGCAAACACAGCAATCAAATTTAAGCGTGTCACACTGTTTATTGGAAGTAATCAACCAACTTACCGGTACATCACAGAGACCGCGAAAACATAATATCCCGTTAGGGGCCTACTGTCAAGATCAAAGTGTTGCACATCGGAATTTAGCACTGATTGTGCTAATAATTGGTCAATTATAAAATGTGTGCACACAATTATAGTATTGATTACTACACCGAGTCATTGTTTTATCGTTCTGTCAGACAAACGAGTTATTTAGTAAAATTTTAATCAAATCTGATAACGAGTGATCGTGATCTGAAATTATTTTTTGAAAAATAATTACAAATTAATTAATGCTGTCTGTCATTGACAATGGTGAAAAGATGTAGTTACGGGCTGTTTTATTAATTTATGCTGTGTGACAGTGATAGTAGATATCCAGATCGATTAATAGGTGACGTTTAATTCGTGTCATTTCCAAAACCTAAGACAAATCTTGAAAAATGTCTAAGGTGGATTAAGTTGTGTGGACGAGCAGCTGAATACATCCAAAATTAATGCAAACATATATATTTGCACACAAGTAAGTTGAAATTAATTTATTTATGCATAATAAAATATTTCGAAAAAATATATTCTGCATTTATAGATCTACTGTTCACAAGAGATATGTGAGTATAATGGTGATTAACATGTGGGTCATACATATTGTCGTGGATGGTGGACTAGGGATCAGATAGAAGTAATAGTACCCATGCATGTGCAGAGCTGTGGGATTCCCATATTAGCTCAGTGAACGTACTGGTGTTCAGTTTTTGGGCCTAATGTTCGAGTCTTCTAGGAGGCATAGGGTCGAGTCTCTCAAGACGGTGGCATATTTCATTTCTTTTAATGTCAAAGTTGACACGATGTGGTTGTTCCCTCAGAATTCAGGTGGTTTCGTATAATCTCTTGTTCGTCTAATGGTAGTTTCGTACACTAGTGCATTCGTATAATCACAGGTTCGTATAATTGATTTAATAGTACTGCACTATACAGGCTCATTATAATAATGCTATTATTAGCTATTTAGGTAATTAGACACAATTATGAATGGGGACTATGTAGCCGTGTGTTTGCCATACCAGGAGTGATTATCTATCTAGGTTTCAAGCCACTAATCAAGATTAATTAAAGTGAACGGGGGAGAATAAATAAATCATAGACCGTCATTAAAATAATATATTTATTGTACATCAAAGCATTAAATTATTTACAATGACATAAAGTTACATAAAAAAGGTACATAGATTAATACAATGACAATGCAATTTACAGTGTGTATCTATTTTTTATTGTATTTGTATTGTATAATCAGCAAAAAACGCATGGAAATATAGACGCCATGTTTGTAATGAAATTGATGTGAAGAGCATGATATTTATACATGATGCAAGGGCTTGGACATATGACACGGCTCAGCTCTAAAGCTGATAAAACACGGGCATACAAGTCAGCATCACAGATGTTTGAGCCGACCAATCAAGGTGTGAAACATAATATATTCTCCAGTAATTGATTAATTTGTCAACAGCCCATCTCATAATTGGCGTAGGCGTGATAATATACTATTAGACGAATACACAACAATGTTTCACTCTATATTGCCTTGTATACGAAGAAGTAGTTATACGAAACCTCCTCCGTTGACTGCGAAAACATTTCCCACGAACACTTAACACGTCCTCACCCGTTAAATATATCTGTACATTAGAGAAATAACCTTCACTATTTAAAGAACCTAAACACTTGTTGACTTGCTTTCAACAAGATATTAATATCTGGGTAAAATAAAACTGAGAAATTCCACGGAATTTTATCTAGATTAACTCGATGCAGGTCTGCGTTAGACGCCATTTTGTTAAATAGCTTGTCTCGCGTAGCTACAGCGAGCACCTGTAACTATGGGGGGCGTGCCTAAGTAGCGTTTGCAGAAAGGTCAATTGAACAGAAACATTATGCCGTTTAACACAACTTGTGTACACTTTATGGTCATATACAGTTATTATGCCTGTAATGATGGGCATCTTCCAGTCTATGTATGTATGTTCCATTAATGTCAAACCCCTTGCGAGGACGTATACATGTTTTCCTGGGCAAGCTTAGCCGACCTAAGTGGTTAACCAGTACTAAGCAATGTGTGTGAGGTGCCTTGCTCAATGACACTACATACGTGGCCTGACCGAGTATTGAACTCGGGGACCGATCGATTCCAAATCCGACTGGACCATGGATGCCACACTACTGCGCTTACATTCCAGTAACACAGTTACCATTGAAACGTTGCTGATTGGCTAACGTTCTTTGACGTCACAGTTCACACACGTGGCAATCAAACTTCGGTGCATTTCTAACGTGGCTGTTCCTATTAGTTCGGGTATTCCGATTTCCTCCCATACGAATGACCACATATACGCTTTCATCCGCGCCAACGAGAGTGATTAATATAAGTTGTTAGAACTTACTTCGCAATCGTAAAAATAAATAAAGTTTAAAACTATTGGTTGAAAATGACGTAAATACACGTTTAACACAACTTTTGTACCATTTATGGTCACATGCAGTCTCCAAACACTCAGATAATGCATTGTGAATATAAGGACTAAACTCAACATGTGTTTCGTTTATTGTGGTATATAATACATTTATTGTGGAAGTCGTGATAGCGCAGTCGGTGCGCGTTCGCTTCAGGTGCGAAAGGTCCGGAGTTCGAGTCCCGCTGGAGCCGTTACGATTGTGCCCTTAGGCAAGGCATTTAAAATTCCACGTTGCCTCTTCTCTCTCCCTCGTGGCGATGCGAACGAATGACAAACGAACGCACTACCACTGCGCTATCACGCTCCACCTTACATTATATGTTAAGCAAAGCAAAAACGAAACTAATATTGACTTACCTGTCGCTAAGCACGTAGGAAAATCTACATTTACTTCTACATTTATTATCACACGTTCAAAGTTAACAAACTTCCGAAACACTATTGAATCGGTAAGATTTCCAATCTCTATACATTTACACAAACTTATATGATATACAAAATCACATTTGGTTAGCCTGGTCTTGCTCGAATAAGTGTTGCCATAACGATCAAGTCAATTTATTATGGTTATGGACCTGTACTTGACCTTTGTTGAAGTGATATGTTATGCCCCAATGGTAATTGTTTTTTGTAATTGCGGATTGACGATGTTGCTGACATTACATTTTTAAATTAATATTAATAATTTTGTGTGTTTTACGTTTATTTATCGTCGCTACCGGTTGCCCATATGAGCGACGCCTCCTAAAGAGATTAGTTATTTTAGATTTTGGAGGATAGTGCATGATACAGACAGAGACCCATTCCAGAGTCTCCTCTTCTTTTACGTGCACGGTGTAAATCACCGACACGAGACGTCGGTTTAACGTCCCATCTGAAAGACTGTTAATTTTATTAGGGTCAGACGGGGGATCGAACCTGCGATCCCTGGATTACCAGTCCAGCGTGTTACCACTGGACTACAGATCCGTCTGTAATAATAATGTATTAATAATTTTCGAAAGATGGTAAATAACAGGAACACACTATACACATTGTTATTATTATAATTATGTATCGACATCGGGGAAGTCAACTCTAGAATAATTGAACAATATTGCAGAAACTGCTGATTTAAAATTTTATTCTTTATTTCAGTCTCATCAATGTACAGCATATAACAAATACAGAATATAGTTTACATATTAAAAAGTACATTGCCACTCAATTCAGAGTTACAAGAGACTATGTATATATACATCTATCATCTATAACATATTGCACTACTATAGTATATACATGTGATAACTACATGTACGAGGTAAAGCTGAAAAGCAGTCGCTAATTGAAATTTAAAAACTTATTAATATGAAATGGTAGGAAACATACTGAAAGCAAAATAGGCACTACTGAGCAAAATAAAAAATGTTTTAAAAGATCAAACACAACTTACAATCAGATTGGGATTAGCCTAATTAGCAAATGCTTTTCAGTTGTAATAAAATATGAAGACGACATATAAAACACTCAAAGGGCATTATTTATAAAGATAAGAGGTACGTCGTTGTAAAATACTAAAACAGGTTTTGGCAGCTAATCTGCTGTGATATGAACCGCTCTACGTCAAGACTAACGCAGTGCTGATAAACAACAAGAGCATTTAGTACTAATGATATACAGAGGAACTGGTACCAAACAGTAGCTATTGGGCATTAGAATGGTAGCAACGTGAATAGTAATGATTCTGTGATATACAGAGGAACTGGTACCAAACAGTAGCTATTGGGCATTAGAATGGTAGCAACGTGAATAGTAATGATTCTGTGGTATACAGAGGAACTGGTACCAAACAGTAGCTATTGGGCATTAGAATGGTAGCAACGTGAATAGTAATGATTCTGTGGTATACAGGAACTGGTACCAAACAGTAGCTATTGGGCATTAGAATGGTAGCAACGTGAATAGTAATGATTCTGTGGTAACGACATATTGCTTTGCAAGGCTACACCTGCGTGTCTAAAGAGTGTGGAATACTCACGCCGTTAGTGAAAACAACAATCAGAATCAATGACAATCAAAAGCATACATAAATGACATTGTAAAGCTGCGTTTGTCAAACTGGTAGAATTACACAAACGGTACACGTCTATGTTTATGTTGACGGAGATGTTTTAGCACCTTTGCTGAAGAATTGCTTAAATCCAACATATCCCAGTAGAGATAACACGCCCGCAACCAGACCAATCTTGAGGATTTTCAGTCCATATTTCTTCAGCATTACTTTCCTTATTATATCTTGCGCTTCCCCAAATATACCAAACGTTTTGATTACCGACGGCCTTGCCTTCGCTCTAGTATAATACTCGTGCACTATGGGTCGCGTTGTGCTTGAGAAATAGCGGGGTGCTATTCCGATGAAGTTCAACCGGAACATGAGCATGACGGCCGTGATGTCGGCTGCAGTAAATGTTGAGCCGAATAACCATGTGCAGTCAGTGTCATGATTCTCTGTGAAACAAAGGACAATAAGCATTACTATAACATGAAATACTTCTTAAGCTACTTGAAAATAAGAATATCTCTTGAAAAGGAGATTGCAATAATGCATGATAAAGTAAATTATCATATGTTCAAATGGTCTTTTTTTAATTTGTAGTAACTATCTAAACCGTCGTAAGAGAACTGCACATCGTACTTTGAACTTTAAGTGCTAAATTGGGGACATTATGATCATTGGGAGTTTTAATAACGTTATCTTTTTAAACATTGTCCATGTATTCTAAAACCCCTTTTCATGAATGTTTATATACCTTAACAATTTATCCGTCAAGCATGGGAGTGTCACATTTCAGACGGAAACCTTTTATGGCATCCATGAATCAGATGCAAGAATTTCGAAATAAGAAATATTTGTAACTGTCAGCACAATGTCATATTAAATAGATAAGAATTATAAGTATATGTTCATTAAGTACTATGTATAGTGTTAACATGTGACAATTATGTTGTGTATGCTATAAAAGGAGAAAGAAAGAAAAATAACATGAAAGACTCGTTTCAGTCAATGCTATTGGCATTTACTGTTATTTTAGCATCACTGGTCGTTTAGTTTATACAAATTTATTTGAGCTCGATTGCGAAACAAGATCTTTCAACTTATATTGATCACTCTCGAGACCTCATTCCTGGTGGAATCCATCGCCATGACGGAGAGAGAAGAGGCAACGTGGAATTTAAATGCCTTGCCTAAGGACACAATCGTAACGGCTCCAGCGGGGCTCGAACTCCGGACCACTGGTCGTTATTATATATATAATAAATGTTGTAATTCTAATTGGTTTAAACATATTTATTCATTCATAATGTACAGTACATATCTATTGTCTGCCTCCGTGGTCGAGTGGTTAAGGTCGCTGACTTGCATACCACTGTAACCTATCATCACTGATGGTCACGGTTTCGAGCCCCGCTCAGGCCATGTCTCATTTATATGAAAAAGTTGGCAGTTTCTTACGGAGGTTGGTGCACCCAAGTACTGGTTAACCGCTGGAGCCTGCCCAGGAAAGGTGTTGTTAGGTAAACTGTCCGCCGGCGACATAGCACAAAATGGTGCTGATGCAGGCATAAAACTCGAAATATAACATAATAACATATCTATTGTATACAGAATGAAAATGTATTTAATTGAACATGTAATTCTCATTAACCCGGATGTTCCGGAAGCAAGCGGACATGTTAGTTATGGTGGCGTCCGTGGTGCAGTGGTAGATCGTCGGATTTGGAATAGAACGATACCGGGTTCGATACGTGGTCAGACCACGTATGTAGTGTCATTGAACAAGGCACCTCGCACACATTGCTTAGTATTGGCTAGCCACTTAGGTCGGCTAAGCCTGCCCAGGAAAACATGTATAGGTCCCTGCAAGGGGTCTGACATTAATGGAGCATACATACATACGGTATCTACAGTTATAAATTGTGTTTTTAAAAAAATTATGTTTATTTATCGTCGCTACCAGTTGCCCATATGAGCGACACCTTCTGAAGAGATTAGTCATTTTAAATATTCAGAGGATAGGGCAATGATACAGACAGAGACCCATTCCAGAGTCTCAGCTGGTACTTTTACAGTGTAGAGCACCGACACGAGAGCTCGGTTTAAAATCACATCTGAAAGACTTTAAATATTAATATAGGTCAGATGGGGGACCGAACCTACGATCCATGGATTCGCCATCCAACGTGTTAACTACTGACCAGTCTGTATATTCAAGTGTCCTGTTGCCCAGCTAGTGTCCACGTTAACAATATTATCTTTCGGTTTGCATCCCTTTGTATCACCCATAGCAAAATTAAGACCAAACATGATCAATATCGATGCTTTCGTTGCGTCTGATGTTACTCACCTCCTTTTGTTTTCTCCAATCTGTGTGCAATTCTATCAAACACGTCTTCAAGCTCATCCAGGCGTTTTTGGACTACGCCTTTGTTCATCACTGACGCAATTCTGTTGGATACCTTAATGATTTTTTCATCAATGGCTTCCTTTCTGTCTGGCGAACAAGTTTCTCTTATCTTTTTAAGGTGCGCTACTTCCCCCGAGAATCTTTTATCTGAAAATCAGACATTGTCAATCCAATATCTTAGCATTAGATTCGCCCAATCCAACAGTGAATTCAATGTTAAGTAGATGTAGAGGTGGCAATTCGAGCCACCTTAGGCTATACCAATTGATTTTAGCCCAATTGCAAAACAAGTTCTTACACCTTATATAAATAACTCTGGAGACCTCATTCCTGATGGAATCCATCGCCATCAGACCTGAGGCGAACGCGCACCACTGAGCCACATGTAGGGACAACTTTAACCACAATTTGTAAGTGTAAAAAGGGACATGATTTCGTTAAATTACGTACGTCACAGAGTAATGGAACTTGACTGATACAGCCTATATTTTGATAAGAAACAGTTATGTGCAGTTTCAATAACACACAATGAGTGGTTCAGGATTAGGAGAAATGCCAAATTGTTGGAAAAAAACTTTAACCAGACTTTAAAAATGATGAATAAAGTGACAGCGTTATGGAACATGTGTGCAAAACCCCAATTTGCACGAAATGTTTATTATTGTTATATATAAATAGTAATGTATTATATAAATACATTAAACTGTTTCTATATATGGCCAAATGTTTACCATGTAATATATATATATTTGTATTATGCATAATCGTCTGCTATTATTTTCGCGCCTAAAATTATCAATCTCGCTTCGCGCGGGAAATGACTTAAGATGTTAGGCCTAATCTCAGTTTATCAAGGCCGTGGTTGCAGGTGTCCAGTTATGTAATACAAAGGCACCGAACTGGTTTGATGGTGTAATATTAGATAACAGGCCGTGGTTGCAGGTGTCCAGTTATGTAATATAAAGGCACCGAACTGGTTTGATGGTGTAATATTAGATAACATAACAGATGTTTAGGAATAACAGATGTTTTAGGAATTGTTATATCATATATACACTGATTCAATCATGTATATAAGAAATGGATTTTATTAACATAAATCAGACACACTAGAGCCTAACTCCAGGAGCGAGAAAGGTCGTGATCTCAATCTAGTATATAGAACATATAAACTGTATTTATGATACTTAGATATTATGGACATTATAAGAAATATAACTTATAAAGATTTGTCGAATAATTAAATTGTTCAGCCATAGAAGAAACATAGAGTTTCGGCGAACCATATAGAAGGTGATTAAAAGTTAATCTAATCAGAAACAGTGATTAGATTATAGTGATATTGAGTAATGACGGATTAGAAAGATTGGATGTTAAATATACTGTGTAAGCGCATAGTCGGCTCACACAAATGGATTGTTAAATAAGCTTTTAATGATACGATGTATATATATATAGATCACTGATTATATATATATGGATATTTCTGATGCCAATTTAAACAAGATATTATATAGAAGAAATGTAATACTGTGTTGAGTTATCATTAATACATATAATAACGAAGAAACCCCCTAGACAACTCCAGCGAGTCTACAATAGGATAGACCCTGGTAAGAGCCGTAGCAACCGAGACATATTATTACGAGAAGAAAAAGGAGAGTTTGCGACACATGACTCATACAACTGTTTGATAATAAACATTCATGCGAAGTTTCAACATGCAATGTTCAGGATAAACAAACACTTTAACAAGTTTTTTAAGCATAAAAAGGGCATAATTCTATTAAATTATGAGACAGAGTTATGGAACTTTACGGTCACGTACCTATATCAATTCAGAAAAAAGCCGTATCATAACTAGTTCCTCAGAAGATAACGCATGCGCACTTTGTGCTAGTTTGGTTACTTCCTGTAGCGTCGCAGCGTGTAGAATTTGACAGGTGTTTGTATTTCGTGTTAATATTTCAATCGTTTTCGTGTATCTAATTCAGTAATTATGATTTATTCCTTATAAATGGATAACGGAGAGCATGGTTTCGATTATTAAATGTTCAAATTCGTATTGAAAGTCATAAATACGTCATTACGTGGCTAGTTTCATAGCAACCTAGTTATCGACCCTCGGTAACTTGATATCAGCTGAGACCTTCGCAATGACACAATTCTAATTACATTCTATGAAATATTTCCAGAATTTTCAGTAACAAATAGGGAACATAATTATTTTACATTAACGAGTTGGCGGTTACTACAATTATTTGAACTATTTATAGCCATTATTTTACCCAGCATGCACAGCGTCAATATCAATTACATGTACGTGGTGTCACTCTGCCATCTCATGAATGTATACTTGAAATGAAATGGCAGATGAGATTACGCAAGTAAATTTGTAGAAATAGATTGACATAGAGAGCATTAAACACTACACCTGTCCGGTCCCTATCCATGATGGATGGCAGTTTGTCCACGCTGCTTCTATCAACACATAACTCTCGATTGGACAATACCCCGTATGTTATGACGTCAACTGGTATGTCATGAAGGTACTTCCTGAAATCGTTCACTTCATTTCCGATTGCAGTTTTGACGTCAGGTACAAGTACTGGACCTAAAATACAATAAATCAATGAAAATACCTCTATACTTAGCCTGGGAACAGGCGTCGATATATTTTGCCTAGTCAGTCAAATAAATATATTTTAACACCGAGACTATTAATTTGGGCCGTATTGAGTTTCTGATGATATCATTTTGCCAGAAGTTAAAAGTGAAAAATAGACAGACTGGAACCCAGGCTACTTTATACTAGATAACTTTATGCAGAACCATTCACATATCGTTTGATTGGTCATATTTGAATGCAAATCAATATCAAATATGGCATAGAGAAACAGACACAAAACCATAGTATTGTTAGTTTATACAAATATATTTTCGCTCGATTGTTAAAACAAGTTCTTACAAATTATATTAATCACTCTCGAGACCTCATTCCTGATAGAATCCATCGCCATAAAGGAGAGAGAAGAGACAATGTGGAATTTAAGGACCCAATCGTATTGGCTACAACTGGGCTCAAACTCAGGGCTTTTCGCACCTGGAGCGAACACACTATCACGACTTCCATAGCATCGTTCACAAGTATATCAAACGTTTGCCTGGTTCCTCACAACTTATGAAACAGCTTATATAAGTTGGGGTTGAGACGTAATTCCTGGCGTATATGTAATAATCTGAACAATTATACCATTATAAATTCAATATCAAACCACACGCGCACATATTTAGTATATGAAATACAGTCAAACCTGTCTTAAGCAGCCAGCCAAGAGAATCACAGAAAGTGGTTGCTTAACACAGGTGGCTGCTTAATAGAGGTCAAATGTACAGTGAAACCTGTCTTAAGCAGCCAGCCAAGAGAATCACAGAAAGTGGTTGCTTAACACAGGTGGCTGCTTAATAGAGGGCAAATGTATAATAAAACATAATATTGGGAATCTGGAAACTGGCTGCTTAATACAGGTTGGCTGCTTAATGGAGTTGACCACTAACACAGGTTTGACTATGTCTATAAATTAATAACTAAATTTGTTAAACCGCCGTTGAATTTCACGTGCGAAAGCTGATATAAATTACATGTAATGCTCTGATTAACTTACCCATAACTATATTCCTTTGAGGTCCGCCTCAGTGGTCGAGTGGTTAAGGTCGCTGACTTGTATACCACTGTAACCTATCATCACTGATGGTCTCGGGTTCGAGCCCCGCTCAGGCCGTGTCTCATTTATATGAAAAAGTTGGCAGTTTCTTACGGAGGTTGGTGCACCCAAGTACTGGTTAACCGCTGGAGCCTGCCCAGGAAAGGTGTTGTTAGGTAAACTGCCCGCAGGCGTAAAACCCGAAATATAATAAATAATATTCCTTTGAGACACTCATATAATCATTTAGTGAAAACGTGAGCATTAACAAGATATACCTGAATTAAATGTTTGATCAATGACGTCAATGATGTCTTCGGATTCGGTGACGTACTGCCCACCTATTTCCAGTACAGGCACCAGCCCGCGTTTATTCACTTTTAGGTACCAGTCATCGTTTTGTTCCCCGGTGATGATACATACAAGTTTTTCTTTGAAAGTTACATCTTTTTCAAAAAGAGCAAGTAAAACCTGTAATAGACAGCTATGCATTTATATTAAGTACAGACACGCGACCTCGGTTTAATGTCCCATCTGAAAGACTGTTAATTGTATTAGGGTCAGACGTGGGATCGAACCTGTGATCCCTGGATTACCAGTCCAGCGTATTCGTTCGGAACTTCGATTGATCTCTATATAAGTGCTTCAGAATAGATTTGAGTCCCTTCAGCATGTGTCGAAGGTTATGTTTTACGCAGCATAACAGAATAGTAATGGGCGGCGTGTCTAATAAGTCATTGCAGCTTATATCTTATTTCCTATGAAAGTTTTACTGGTTACTGTTTACATGTTTCATTATGCTATTTCATGGTTTAATTTGTTGAGGGTCTCATGGTAGATTGACTTAATTGTTCAAATGAGTTCTCTCGTTAAATAAAGTTTTTAATATTATTATTATTATTATTTATTTATTTATTTTTATTATTATTATTATTATTATTATTATTATTATTATTATTATTATTATAACTTATTTGTAAATGATAGATTACTAAAGCTAACACCAAGGATACATATGACATACCGTTTTATTTTTTCCACACAAATACATATACTTTAAGTAGATTAGGATTGAAAGTATATTATTCGGAATTCAATACGACCTAGTGCATACAATATTTGTATCATAAGATACCTGCTGGTGCTTATTCAAATTCACCGCTTTCATTTGAACGAGAGTAGGCGACATGCTAATCCAGAACAGACCGGTATCTATGAAGGTATATATAAGACCTCTACATACATATTTGGACTACAGACGGATCTGTAGTCCAGTGGTAACACGCTGGTAATCCAGGGGTCACAGGTTCGATCCCCCGTCTGACCCTAATACAATTAACAGTCTTCAGATGGGACGTTAAACCGAGGTCTCGTGTCGGTGCTTTACACCGTGCACGTAAAAGAACCAGAGGAGATTCTGGAATTGGTCTCTGTCTGTATCATGCACTATCCTCCAAAATCTAAAATAACTAATCTCTTCAGGAGGCGTCGCTCATATGGGCAACCGGTAGCGACGATAAATAAACATAAAACACACATATTTGGACTACTATGAAGGGTGAAGTCCATCATTCTGTACGGCATACTGTGCATGCATCCACACCGTCCTACACCCTCACCGCCATGTAGGACAGTGTTGCATGTTTATTTAAAGCAGCCCTATATCGTATGAAATAAAAGATATTTGAAAAATTCAAATTTTACGTATATGTAGCAATGCTACTACACATTCTTAAATTATAATTTGTACAATTATGTTCAATTAGTAAACAGAGTTTTTTTGGCGATAAAACAAACTCGAAACCGAAAGTAGGACTTTCCGAGTCGGTCGGTCACACTTGTTTACAATCGGAACCTGATTTACATTCGGAATGCATCGTCCTCCTTCGGCAATGATGAAAACAAACATGGCATATCCGTTGTTGTTTCACGCATGCGCGCTGTGCGTGTCCCTATTTCGTTTGCTGATAAACAATTTCGCGTATACGACGGTTTATATTTATTTGAATTTTATCATTTCTGAGCGACTATTTTCGATTTTTGTAAACACACACACATTAGTATTTATATTTTACCAAAAACATCCTTTATTACGATATAATGCTGCTTTAACGTCGCTACCGGTTGCCCATTTGAGCGACAGGCAGTTTACCAAACTTAACTGCCATCTTTTGCATATAAAGAGACAAGGTAACAATGCTATGTTACAGTGGTATACAAGTCAGCGACCTAAACCACTCAGCCACGGAGGCGGACACTTGCGCGATCTAGAGATCTACTCAGATGTCCGATTCATCCGTTTGTTCTGACCTCTCATGACCTATAATACTTTGAAGTTGTGAGCGTTAAGTAGTATAGCGCAGAACATATGTCTTAACGTACTGTAAGCACTACATTAGTTAATGTGCGGTTCAGTCATGTATGTGTATGCAAAGGAACTTGAAATTTTATCCATAAACCACCAACGGTCTCGTACCTCTATCCTAGGACACCCCCTCTATTAATAGGATAGAGGTACGAGACCTGTGGTGGCTTATGGTGGCTTATGCAAGTTATGGATAACATTTCAAGTTCCTGTGGTGTATGTATGTGATCACATGACTGAGTGGTCAAACAGGTCTGTGGCACGAGGAAATCGTTTAGTAAAATCAGTTCTAGTGCTGACAGCGATTACCACAGACGTTTATTTAAATTTCTCATATGCACAAAGATATATAAAAAAGTAATATTAACATTTATTCAATGCAAGCAACATAAGCTCTCAACGATGCTGAGCGACGTAAAAGTAATGTATTTATTGCATAATAGTATATGGATGCAAGATGGGTGGAATGTGGTGGACCAGGTGCAGTTTTCTCTCTGGTTTTTACCCTGGCTTGGTACATCACATGTCTAGCATTTACAAAGATACAGTATATACAATGCATGTTAGAAAGTATGTTATTATGTATATTTACAAGTATGTATATTTACAAGTACATGAATAAACTAGTGGCGTCTGTCCATCGCACGTCATTGCCCACTGCAAAAACTGTGTTGTTTTGTGCGCAAAGGTGTTAACCCATTTCATTCTGGATACCGTTCAAACAGTATTTGCAAAGAACATAGAGCCAGATCAGCCGCCACGGAACGTTCCGTCTGATCAGGCGCTATGCTGTTTGCTATTCAGATGATCTTGCTAAGACACTTGGCTATGTAGCAAACAAAATAGATCCAGATCAGCCACAGCAGCGTCACGCTGCGGCTGATCTGGATCTATGTTGTTGTGACGCTGCTGCGGCTGATCTGGATCTATGTTGTTTGCAAAAGGCTTTAAATGTATCCAGAATGAAATGTGTTAATAGTTAATACTGATATGGTTATTGTCTCTATCGTTACCAATAATGACCTAGGTTATATATATCTAGTTTTATCTACACATAATAATATTAATAGATCTATGTATCGAGTTCTATATTCCGCATTATAAGGAAGATATGTGCAAATGAACTTGTAAATCAAAGATAAGTGGCATACCTTCAACGAGTAGTAGGAAGCTGGGAAATAATAGAGTGTCACATCATGCTTATCCGCCATGATTTACGAGATCTATATCGATGAATGTCTGACCTTCGTGTGTGTATGTGTGTATGTGTATATACTAATCACTCTGGTGAACACTGTACGCACTTGAATGCGAGTATCGGAAAGCTAATCTACAGGTGTGTGTGTGCGCGCACGCGCGTGCATGCGTGCGTGCGTGCGTGCGTGCGTGTTTTACGTTTGTTTATCGTCTACCGGTTGCCCATATGAGCGACGCCTCCTGAAGAGATTAGTCATTTAAGATATTTGGAGGATAGTGCAATGATACAGACCCATTCCGTGTGTTTTTACGTTTATTTATCGTCGCTGGTTGCCCATATGAGCGACGCTTCCTGAAGAGATTAGTCATTTTAGATTGTTGGAGGATAGTGCAATGATACAGACAGAGGCCCATTCCAGGGTCTCCTCTGTTTCTTATACGTGCACGGTGTACAGCACCGACACGAGACCTCGGTTTAATGTCCCATCTAAAATACTGTTAATTTTATTAGAGGGATCGAACCTGCCACCCCTGGATTACCAGTCCAGCGTGAGCGTGTTACCGCTGGACTACATATCCGTCTGTAGGCCTGGTTGCGTTTGCTTATAAAGACATGGTCGAGATGGGGGTGTGGGGGTATTTTTCACATGAACAGTAAGAAACTCCAAGCATTTTATTGTCCAACAACATTACAGTTAATCCCAAACGGGCAAAGAAAACACATATTTCTACTATTATTACTTCAGATGATAGTGTACACATTCTTTATGTCGCATACAGTCCAACCCGTCTTAAGCAGCCAGCCAAGGAATTCACAGAAAGTCGCTGCTTAGCACAGGTGGCTGCTTAATATAAGTCAACTGTATTGTAAAGCAACATATTCGGAATCTGGAAACCGGCTGCTTAATACAGGTTGGCTGCTTAATAGAGGTAAACTGCATTGTATAAACAACATATTGGGAATCTGGAAACCGGCTGTTTAATACAGGTTGGCTGCTTAATAGAGGTGACCACTAACACAGGGTTGACTGTACACAGACGTTTGGAGTCTGAACATATGGTTTTAAACTTGCTTGGATATGGCCTAACATAATGTATGTGGCCTAACATAATGTATGTGGCCTAACATAATGTATGTGGCCTAACATAATGTGTGTGGCCTAACATAATGTGTGTGGCCTAACATAATGTATGTGGCCTAACATAATGTGTGTGGCCTAACATAATGTGTGTGGCCTAACATAATGTGTGTGGCCTAACATAATGTATGTGGCCTAACATAATGTGTGTGGCCTAACATAATGTGTGTGGCCTAACATAATGTGTGTGGCCTAACATAATGTATGTGGCCTAACATAATGTATGTGGCCTAACATAATGTGTGTGGCCTAACATAATGTGTGTGGCCTAACATAATGTATGTGGCCTAACATAATGTGTGTGGCCTAACATAATGTGTGTGGCCTAACATAATGTATGTGGCCTAACATAATGTATGTGGCCTAACATAATGTATGTGGCCTAACATAATGTATGTGGCCTAACATAATGTGTGTGGCCTAACATAATGTATGTGGCCTAACATAATGTGTGTGGCCTAACATAATGTATGTGGCCTAACATAATGTATGTGGCCTAACATAATGTGTGTGGCCTAACAAATGTGTGGCCTAACATAATGTATGTGGCCTAACATAATGTGTGTGGCCTAACATAATGTATGTGGCCTAACATAATGTGTGTGGCCTAACATAATGTATGCGGCCTAACATAATGTGTGTGGCCTAACATAATGTGTGTGGCCTAACATAATGTATGTGGCCTAACATAATGTGTGTGGCCTAACATAATGTGTGTGGCCTAACATAATGTATGTGGCCTAACATAATGTGTGTGGCCTAACATAATGTATGTGGCCTAACATAATGTGTGTGGCCTAACATAATGTATGTGGCCTAACATAATGTATGTGGCCTAACATAATGTGTGTGGCCTAACATAATGTGTGTGGCCTAACATAATGTATGTGGCCTAACATAATGTGTGTGGCCTAACATAATGTATGTGGCCTAACATAATGTGTGTGGCCTAACATAATGTATGTGGCCTAACATAATGTGTGTGGCCTAACATAATGTATGTGGCCTAACATAATGTGTGTGGCCTAACATAATGTGTGTGGCCTAACATAATGTGTGTGGCCTAACATAATGTATGTGGCCTAACATAATGTGTGTGGCCTAACATAATGTATGTGGCCTAACATAATGTGTGTGGCCTAACATAATGTATGTGGCCTAACATAATGTGTGTGGCCTAACATAATGTATGTGGCCTAACATAATGTGTGTGGCCTAACATAATGTGTGTGGCCTAACATAATGTGTGTGGCCTAACATAATGTATGTGGCCTAACATAATGTATGTGGCCTAACATAGTGTATGTGGCCTAACATAATGTATGTTTATACAAATTTATTTTAGCTCGATTGCGAAACAAGTTCTTATAACTTATATTAATCACTCTTGAGACCTCATTCCTGATGGAATCCATCGCCACGAGGGAGAGAGAAGAGACAACGTGGACTTTAAATGCCTTGCCTAATGGCACAATCGTAACGGCTCCAGCGGGGTTCGAACACCGGTCCTTTCGCACCTGAAGCGAACGCGCATCCACTGCGCTATCACGACTTCCACTGATATAATATATGTACAGTGTCAAGCATATAGTGTAGCATATGTTCCTCAAAGAAATGAAGTTGTTTTGTGTTTTCAACCCGAAACCATTTATCCAGACCCCAAGCGTATGTGGTCACATAGTGAACTGTGTGTGTTTTACGTTTATTTATCGTCGCTACCGGTTGCCCATATGAGCGACGCCTCCTGTAGAGATTAGTCATTTTAGATGTTTGGAGGATAGTGCATGATACAGACATAGACTCATTCCAGAGTCTCCTCTGGTTCTTTTACGTGCACGGTGTACAGAACTGACACGAGACCTCGGTTTAAATAATGAACACAATCACAACCGTAATATAATAAAAGTAGTATCATACATTTTACGGTACCTTTCTAAGAACTTTTCTCAGAACTTCCGCCAGATAGTGTTGCCTCTAGTTGGTGTCTTAGGATGGTGGTCGGGGGAACTTATAGCTTCTAACGCTCAATATTGAAGTCGTGATAGCGCAGTGGATGCGCGTTCGCTTCAGGTGCGAAATGTCCGGAGTTCGAGCCCCGCTGGAGCCGTCACGATTGTGCCTTTAGGCAATGCATTTAAATTCCACGTCTCTCTCCCTCGTGGCGATGGATTCCATCAGGAATGAGGTCTCGAGAGTAATTAATATAAGTTGAAATAACTTGTTTCGCAATCGAGCTAAAATAAATTTGTATAAACTAACGCTCAGTATAAAAGTACACATTTTGTGTGTGTGTCAGTATATACTTTATATACATGTATTCACCATAGTTAGACTAATAGATAGTAGATGCACACCTGACTATGTTACACTAGTATCTATACACGGAACCTCGGTTTGTAGTTCCATCCGTAACACTGTTATTACTATACTAGAGGACATAGAAAACGCACACGTCGGATATATAACTACACAGTTTTAAACATTTTGGAATATTTTTAGTTGTTCAGTTTGTGTTTTGTAATAAAGATATGATATATCTTTGATGGAATCCTTCGTATTTTGTTTTCATGTAATAATAATCATATGATGTAGGTGTGCGTTTTCTATGTCCTCTAGTATATAATGTAGGTAGGCGTTTTCTATGTCCTCTAGTATATAATGTAGGTGTGCGTTTTCTATGTCCTCTAGTATATAATGTAGGTAGGCGTTTTCTATGTCCTCTAGTATATAATGTAGGTAGGCGTTTTCTATGTCCTCTAGTATATAATGTAGGCGTGCGTTTTCTATGTCCTCTAGTATATAATGTAGGTAGGCGTTTTCTATGTCCTCTAGTATATAATGTAGGCGTGCGTTTTCTATGTCCTCTAGTATATAATGTAGGCGTGCGTTTTCTATGTCCTCTAGTATATAATGTAGGTGTGCGTTTTCTATGTCCTCTAGTATATAATGTAGGTGTGCGTTTTCTATGTCCTCTAGTATATAATGTAGGTGTGCGTTTTCTATGTCCTCTAGTATATAATGTAGGTGCGCGTTTTCTATGTCCTCTAGTATATAATGTAGGTGTGCGTTTTCTATGTCCTCTAGTATATAATGTAGGTGTGCGTTTTCTATATCCTCTAGTATATAATGTAGGTGCGCGTTTTCTATGTCCTCTAGTATATAATGTAGGTGTGCGTTTTCTATGTCCTCTAGTATATAATGTAGGTGTGCGTTTTCTATGTCCTCTAGTATATAATGGTGGACGGGGGAGGTACAATTTGTTTGTTTGTTTTCATCACCATTTTGGACCATATCGCCGGCTGGACGTGTACCTAACAACACCTTTCTTGAGCAGGCTCCAGCGGTTAACCTCCATAAGAAACTCCCAATATGTTCATATAAACAGACACGGCCTGGGTGGGGCTCGAACCAGTGACCATCAGTGATGATAGGTTATGAATCAGCGACCGTAGCCACTCGAACACGGAGACGGTCTTTGGGAGAGGTCGAACAAACGGCCCTGATTCACAAGGTTGTATATACGTAAATAGGCAGAAGTGCATCCGCGGTCCGAATGTAGTCCCAATAACTAATTATAGTTAATTTTTCTTTTTGGTAAAAATGTATTTTCATGACAGGCAGTGTATAGTTTTTGTGTTTTTTGAGAAATTATGTGACTTGAGAAGACTTCAGACTAGTTGATGTGTAGAAAAGATGTGGTATAAAAATTCAGGCCATTGCAAACTGAGGGTTGGTATACTGTATTATTTGGCGGAACAATACAGTGTGTAAACACAGTGACGTTATTCACAGGTGAGCACTAGCTATTTGAAACATAAAATTGTGAATAATCTTGGTGTGTTTCAGGCTGATTTGAATACCTCTTCACAGTGGATGTGGTATCAGAAGAAATGAAAGATTGGAACTATAAATGAACAGACTGTATGTTTTTACTTTTTACTATGTATTTAATAGGCAATTTATTTGTTGTTTTACAACCATAATCAAACGTTTTAACACTATGCGTACCATACATGCAGTCATTCCTTTTTCTAGTGACATAATCCACAGGTTAACTGACATCTTTTCTTTGCCAGTTCATATCCGGCGCCGGAACTTGGAAGACAATAGCCATAAGTTAGCATGTCCATGCAAGTGAATGCTGGGTCGTCATGGTCCGTACATCCGGTAGTAGAAGCACTCTGAGGGGCCTGGGTAACGGTGAGCATGGCCGTTACCGGCCAAATTCCTGTCGACACTAGTATAAATATAGGATGCATAATGCATTATATTATTGGTTAACACGTTGGACTGGTACTCCAGGGATCGCAGGTTTGATCCCCCGTCTGATCCTAATAAAATTAACAGACTTTCAGATGGGACGTTAAACCGAGGTCTCGTGTCGGTGCTGTACACCGTGCACGTAAAAGAACCAGAGGATACTCTGGAATGGGTCTCTGTCTGTATCATGCACTATCCTCTAAAATCTAAAATGACTAATCTCTTCAGGAGGCGTCGCTCATATGGGTAACCGGTAGCGACGATAAATAAACGTAAAACACACATTATATTATATCTGGTATCTTGTAATAGTTATGTTGTAAAACTAAATAATTATGTTGGTGTAATAATAATAATAATAATAATAATAATATTTATCTATTAATATATACCTGTTTAAATAAACGAAACTGCAATGTATGCTAGAGTCCCGTTTTTTTTATTAACGTACTAAAAGTGTTGTCTATCAATTTACGTATTCTTGAAATATGTAATATATTTTCAGGTTTAAAAGTTCCAGCGTACACAGTAGTAGTATTAGTCTTAACTCCTTTACGCACAAAACAACACATTTTTGCGGTGGGCAATGACGTGCGATAGACAGACGCCACTAGTTTATTCGTGTACTTATAACTATACATACTAGTAAATATACATAATAACATACTTTCCAAACTGCTTTGCATATACTTTATCTTCCTAAACGCTATATAACTATGCCAGATGCGACATGTGATGTACCAAGCCAGGGTAAAAACCAGAGAGAAAACTTCACCCACTGTAGTTATGTAAAATACTCTGGAAAACTGCACCTGGTCCACCACATTCCACCCATCTTGCACACAGGGATTCGGCACGTTTGGGGGTACTAGTATATATATTTAAGTACAGGGATTCTACTCTGTGGGATGTCAGATTTCGCATCGATCAGTAAAATGGCCCTATCTGAAACAATTTTGTACAAATCTGTCCAAATACAACGCCTATCCCGAGTCTTTATATTGTTCTTCAAATAAAACACAACTTTAAGCTGCATGCATGTATACTTTGCAAACAATTGCCACATACATTGGCCATAGCAGGTCACATTTCCATACTAGGACACGGGTTCTGTCAGCAACAAAAAAAAATCTTCGACGGGAGAGTTTTAACTGTGAATAACATTATCAATAAAATGTGTTTACACTAACGTGTAGGTTTATTCGGCAATAATGTACGTCAAAAAGAGATTTCGTAGCATTTTCAATTTGTTTTGAAAATTTCTATAGCGGCGCAATTCGCGTTGAAACGAGCGTTCTGATTGGATTATTAGAATGTAACAAGATGTTTTTTTATATAGGAAGAATAATCATAGTCCAATCAGAATGCTCGTTTCAACGCTCGTATAAAACAGAACTATTCCATACATTGTTGATAAGTATATATAAAGCAGGTAAGGCTACTAGGGGATGTGCTCCGACCCCTACTAGTCACTAGTTCCCCATATTTTGGGGCCCGAAAAAAAGAAAGAAATACTTTTAATGAATAACACAAAAAGTGAAAATAATGAAAATGTACAGATATCTGTGTGTTCATTACATTGGGTGGTCGCCGACGCATCAGGAAGACTTTGTTTTGTTGTTGTCGTGTCTGTAGTTGTATCAGCTATGGTTGTAGATAGTGTAGTTGTACCAGCAGTCCAGGGCGATGGGGTTGTTGTACGCGAGAAGTAGTACGCTGCGAGAAGAAATGATGATACATGTACATGATACTTATAGAAAAGATATAATTCACATACATATGTGTCTATATATATTACTGAACTAGAATAAGGACGTCTAATCCGACTTCCACGGATAGGTGTCACGGCCTGTATTTAAGACTGAGGTCCACGGATAGGTGTCACGGCCTGTATTTAAGACTGAGGTCCACGGGTAGGTGTCACGACCTGTATTTAAAACTGAGGTCCACGGATATGTGTCACGGACTATATTCAAGACTGAGGTCCACGGATAGGTGTCACGAACTATATTCAAGACTGAGGTCCACGGGTAGATGTCACGGACTATATTCAAGACTGAGGTCCACGGATAGGTGTCACGAACTATATTCAAGACTGAAGTCCACGGATAGATGTCACGAACTATATTAAAGACTGACGTACACGGATAGGTGTCACGGACTATATTCATGAATGAGGTCCACGGATAGATGTCACGAACTATATTCAAGACTGAGGTCCACGGATAGGTGTCACGAACTATATTCAAGACTGAAGTCCACGGATAGGTGTCACGAACTATATTCAAGACTGAAGTCCACGGATAGGTGTCACGAACTATATTAAAGACTGAGGTACACGGATAGGTGCCACGAACTATATTCATGACTGAGGTCCACGGATAGGTGTCACGGACTATATTCAAGACAAATGGATGTTGACCCTACTTACATTATATTGTTATGTCGTATACGATGCTTGTTTATTAATTGAAAATACTGTTACAAATATTTGGAAAGAAAGTAGACCATATTTTAGAAAATTATATTCTGTACAAATCTGCCTGTTCACCTCGTCTGTCTGGGCAGGGATATAACGTTGATGGTGTAAACAAGTTGCTATCAAGCTCAAATTGATAGCTTGTTCATTCCTATTAGATGTACATTTTGTATATACAATAAGGGAGTCAATTTATTTATAGAGACTTCAATTTCATAATAAGTAACCGTTTTCAACCTTACTAAATTTCGAGTTTATACATTTAGAATTTAG
Organism: Archivesica marissinica; assembly: GCA_014843695.1. Classification (NCBI taxonomy): domain Eukaryota; kingdom Metazoa; phylum Mollusca; class Bivalvia; order Venerida; family Vesicomyidae; genus Archivesica; species Archivesica marissinica. The sequence continues at coordinate 56,466,814 of CM026397.1, read as the reverse complement.
AATTTTTGTTCGTTACAATTAAGCACATCAAATATTTCATATCATTACACAGATAATTACTACCATTCACACTAGATAGTTATTATGCAGCATCTATATTATTCGTCTGCGCAATATGATGACAGGAGATTAGTGTCAGAGCAGTATAAACATTAATTAATTGTACATATGTGGGTACATAATAAAAGTGTCGGCCAGGCGTATGCCACAGGAATGTACGCAACGGGCATTCTGGGTCCATGAAGATTCAAAATTCACCCATTGGCTGCCCAACCTGGATAGGTGGGTGTTTCAAAATTCACCCATTGGCTGCCCAATCTGGGTACTAGCTGATATACCCCCGATATTCTGGATGCATTACGCTAATCCAGAATCTGATACAGGTTAAATAAATAAGAATTAAACTTTTCGTAAAATTTAAATTGTGAATTGGATCTTTTAATTATAGCCCGACCCGCCCCAGTACCTCACGCCAAGCGAGTTCCCCAACTACATACACTACAACAGAACCATAGACCCAACGACAACTAAGCCGGGTCGGCAAAGCCCCCCCCCCCATCACGTATAACCATACTGGGAGCAACGTAAGTATATATATATATATATTACTGGTTACATGTTTCATTATGCTATTTCATGTTTTAATTTGTTGAAGGCCTTATGGTAGATTGACTAATGTTAAATAACGTCTTTATTATTATTATTACTATCTGCATAAAGCTACATGAGGCAGACGATTTCGGGTTCGATTCAAGTATGTGACGTTCGGAACGTTGCAACGTCAATATTGACGTAAAAATGGAAATAAAATAATCAACGCCTCTCTTTGAAACGTAGCAATTTTTCAATGCAAATGTGTCTAAGAGACGGGGAACTGACAGGTGTGGAAGGCCCGGCGGAGTTCGAGTCCCGCTGGATCCGTTACGAGTGTGTCCAACGTTGCCTCTTCTCTCGCCCTAGTGGCGATGAATTCCACCAGGAATGAGGTCTCGAGAGTGATTAATATAAGTTGCAAGAACGTTTCGCAATCGAGCTAAAATAAATGTGCATAAACAAGAACTGACATATTAATTGCTAACCCTCATCATATAAGTATCATGGTATAGAGTATACAAATTTATTTAGCTCGATTGCGAAACAAGTTCTTTCAACTTATATTAATCACTCTCGAGACCTCATTCCTGATGGAATCCATCGCCATGAAGGAGAGAGAGGAGGCAATGTGGAATTTAAATGCCTTGCCTAAGGGCACAATCGTATGTGTATATATGGTATGTATATATGTAGAAGAATTTAATGTAATCGAATACAACTACTCAACACTGACAGCATGCATAGCTATCGCATCCCGTGGAGTCGCAGCACTCCTGGCACACAAGGTTATCATGTGCATTGCGCTTCCCAAATGCATGTACAACGCCGCTTTGACAATCCTGAAAAATAAATAAAGTAGGCATGTATGTAGTGTAACCTACGATAGTATGGTCTTCCGGTTAGGGATATATGGCATTTTTCAAAATAACAGAAAACAAAAATGTATGTAGGCCTAGAGGTCTTACACTTGACCCTGATATGGAACGAACCTGCAGTCCTGGTGGTAACGGTGAAAGGGGAATTCCAACAGGATCCTTTTGATACACATATTATTTAACTATGTTCCTGGTTCTAACAATGGTGTCTTGACATAAACACAGGAATATGTTCGCATTGTAACAGATAATGTCTGATAACAAATGGTGTTATGAAAATACAAGGGAAATAACCTGTATATGACTTTACCGTAATTTCCTTAGATTAAACATATTGTAATTCCCAATGTTATATATACTCGATGCCATTAATTACGCAAATTATATGTAGTGGTATCTTTAGTTTATTGATCCCGCTGAAATCATTAAATTACCATGTACATGTCTGGTAAACATTCTACATTCGTGAACAGCGTGCCCTCGTGCATTGTGTGCACCAAATGACACTCAATTGCCGATTTAGTGAAAACCATGGCATAGGAATGATGTGAACATTGTAAATTTACTGTGCCATTACGAGGCTCTCAGAAGTGTCGGCCTGTTTCAATGTGTCCAATTGCGCGTAATCGTGACACTTCTCGTGCACGCCTATACCATGGTTTTCACAAAATCGGCAAATGAATGCCATGTGGTGCACACAATGCATGGGTGCACGCTTTTCGCCATTGTAGAACCATAGGCGTCGGAGCAGGGAAGTCCCAATATTTTGGCCATGCAGGCGGATTTTTTAAATTTTATACTTATGTCCGCGGTCCCAATATTTTGGCAAGCCGGGTGAATTTATACGCCACATTTCAAGTGACGGCTATGTAGATATACTCTGGGTTCCTACGCATTGTACGCAGGGTGTGTATCATATACCTGGTATCCGTTTATCATAGAACGTACAATTATGTTTGTTATTAACCATCATCATCGGCAAGACGTGACCGCAAATATGACTGGAACATAATTATATTTATGTGAAATAAAACACATATTCTAAAAAATCAGTTTACTTTTTATGTCCAGAAGCCATTAAAATCGTTTTTACAGTATCTACATCTCAAAATCAGAAAAGCTTTATAAACTTCTGCCCCAGACAAAGTGGTGTTTTAATTCATAGACAGAACCGTAAAATCTCATCTCACCAACAATAATTATATCTTCTATATGTTGTGTATTGACTTACAATGGTTGGCTTGCATCCATACGTGAACACGTTCCTTCCGTGGGAATGATGCACCTTCGTTACACAGGACTGTAAGTGATAGCATATATATATATGACACGGCTAGTATTATTTTTTCGGGTTTTACGCCTGCATCAGCACCATTTTGGGCTATATCGCCGGCGGGCAGTTTACCTAACAACACCTTTCCTGGGCAGGCTCCAGCGGTTAACCAGTACTTGGGTGCACCAACCTCCGTAAGAAACTGCCAACTTTTTCATATAAATGAGACACGGCCTGAGCGGGGCTCGAACGCGTGACCATCAGTGATGATAGGTTACAGTGGTATACAAGTCAGCGACCTTAACCTCTCGACCACGTAGGCGGACATGACACGGCTAGAGAACCCGTACATTCAGCATTCAGTGTATAGACCACGGACATTCCCATCAGATTGCCAGACAGCGACGGACGTTTGCTATCCTTATAGGAACGTTTACATGTGCACTGACACATAGCAGACGGATCTGTAGTCCAGTGGTAACACGCTGGATTGGTAATCCAGGGATCGCAGGTTCGATCCCACGTCTGACCCTAATAAAATTAACAGTCTTTCAGATGGGACGTTAAACCTAGGTCTCGTGGCGGTGCTTTACACCGTGCACGTAAAAGAACAAGAGGAGCCTCTGGAATGGGTCTCTGTTTGTATCATTGCACTATCCTGCAAAAATCTAAATTGACTAATCTCTTCAGGAAGCGTCGCTCATATGGGCAACCGGTAGCGACGATGCATAAACGTAAAACACACACATGTTGCCAGATCACGACGGCGTTTGCTAGCTTTATTGGAACGTTTACATGTGCACGGACACGCCAACATTCAATCAGCGAATCATTACATGTGTTGTGGGGTTGTTGTCTTGAGGTGGCCTTTACATGGAGGTGCTGTAGCTGAGATGTGTCCGATGAAAGTGTACGTTTATGTCTGATGACAAATGAAGGTGGCAGTTGTTGAGAGGTGGTTGTTATATTGAGGCAACTATTACTGGCAACTGTTACTGGCAACTGTTACTGGGAGGTGTCCATATTTTCGGGAAGGGCCGCAACTAAAATATTATTACATTATGATATCCATAATATGGAGGTGGCCGTTATAAGAAGGTGGTTGTTCTTGAGAGGTGACCGTTATAAGAAGGTGGTTGTTCTTGAGAGGTGACCGTTATAAGAAGGTGGCTGTTCTTGAGAGGTGACCGTTATAAGAAGGTGGTTGTTCTTGAGAGGTGACCGTTATAAGAAGGTGGTTGTTCTTGAGAGGTGACCGTTATAAGAAGGTGGCTGTTCTTGAGAGGTGACCGTTATAAGAAGGTGGCTGTTCTTGAGAGGTGACCGTTATAAGAAGGTGGCTGTTCTTGAGAGGTGACCGTTATAAGAAGGTGGCTGTTCTTGAGAGGTGACCGTTATAAGAAGGTGGTTGTTCTTGAGAGGTGACCGTTATAAGAAGGTGGTTGTTCTTGAGAGGTGACCGTTATAAGAAGGTGGTTGTTCTTGAGAGGTGATCGTTATAAGAAGGTGGTTGTTCTTGAGAGATGGCCGTTATAAGGAAGCGGCTGTTCTTGAAAGGTGTCTGTTATAAGGTGGTTGGTCTTGAGGGGTGACCGTTATAAGAAGGTGGTTGTTCTTGAGAGATGACCGTTATAAGAAGGTGGCTGTTCTTGAGAGGTGACCGTTATAAGAAGGTGGCTGTTCTTGAGAGGTGACCGTTATAAGAAGGTGGTTGTTCTTGAGAGGTGACCGTTATAAGAAGGTGGTTGTTCTTGAGAGGTGACCGTTATAAGAAGGTGGTTGTTCTTGAGAGGTGACCGTTATAAGAAGGTGGTTGTTCTTGAGAGGTGACCGTTATAAGAAGGTGGTTGTTCTTGAGAGGTGACCGTTATAAGAAGGTGGTTGTTCTTGAGAGGTGACCGTTATAAGAAGGTGGTTGTTCTTGAGAGGTGACCGTTATAAGAAGGTGGCTGTTCTTGAGAGGTGACCGTTATAAGAAGGTGGTTGTTCTTGAGAGATGGCCGTTATAAGGAAGCGGCTGTTCTTGAAAGGTGTCCGTTATAAGGTGGTTGGTCTTGAGAGGTGACCGTTATAAGAAGGTGGTTGTTCTTGAGAGGTGACCGTTATAAAAAGGTGGTTGTTCTTGAGAGGTGACCGTTATAAGAAGGTGGTTGTTCTTGAGAGGTGACCGTTATAAGAAGGTGGTTGTTCTTGAGAGGTGACCGTTATAAGAAGGTGGCTGTTCTTGAGAGATGACCGTTATAAGAAGGTGGTTGTTCTTGAGAGGTGACCGTTATAAGAAGGTGGCTGTTCTTGAGAGATGACCGTTATAAGAAGGTGGTTGTTCTTGAGAGATGGCCGTTATAAGGAAGCGGCTGTTCTTGAAAGGTGTCCGTTATAAGGTGGTTGGTCTTGGCAGGTGACCGCTATAAGAATGTGGTTGTTGAGAGAGGTTACCGCTTAAAGGCGGAGGCTGTTGGGTAGTTTTGAGCTTCATAAGAAGGTCGCTGTTCTTGAGAGGTGGTCGTTATAAGAAGGTGATTGTGCTTGAGAGAGGTGATCGCTGTTTGTCACTAATAGTAACATGGTTCAAATGTCACTACGAATTGACCTAAATAAGCCAACAGTAAACTCGGATTAATGTTTGACCTGGTTACACTTTGTCTATTACCTCTGTGCCTGTTTATATAGTACCCACAGTTCCTGGGATCATCATGTTTGTAACTAATAGTAACATGGTTCAAATGTCACTATGAACTGACCTAAATAAGCCAACAGTAAACTCGGATTAATGTTTGACCTGGTTACACTTTGTCTATTACCTCTGTGCCTGTTTATATAGTACCCGCAGTCCCTGGGATCATCATGTTTGTAACTAATAGTAACATGGTTCAAATGTCACTATGAACTGACCTAAATAAGCCAATAGTAAACTCGGACTAATGTTTGATCCGCCTACCGTTCCTTGGTTACATTTTGTCTATTACCTCTGTGCAATTAACAAAATGCCCGCAGTCCCTGGGATCATCAACATTGTGACAGTTTCGGCACAGCTTTGTCGCCACTGGAAAAAAAGACAACCACATATACGTGTAACGTTGTAGGTTAAACACTATTTTATTTACGAATGGTACATGTAGAACGTTTTCTTTTAATTACAAGCTGTTTCAAATGAAAGGCTCCTTTGTTTTGGTTTTCCAGGAGCTTGCAGACGTAGCTACATTTTGTTATATGTACATGTACTTAAAATGAGCCGGTGTTAGCGAACTTTCAATTCTCATGGACTTACGGTGCTCACGTTACACCGGCAATATTCCATGGCAAGGATACCGTTAGTTTAAGCTTTCTTTATTTTTATAACGATTGCGAAACAAGCTTTCTTATATTAATAACTCTCATTGGCGCGGATGAAAGCGTATATGTGGCCATTCGTGTAAGAGGAAACCAGATTGGATCTGATGAAATAAAAATGCTTATAGAGTTTGGGCAAGGTACCAACCATACAACTTTGGTTTCATTCTATTATTTAGTTTCAATAGTAATTCAACCAAAATGGTTAGCCAGCGATGACATTAAGATAAGATAAGGTAATGCTATATTTGGCTCTACGTGGCTTTTACATTGAACCGACCTTGGACAACAAAGAGTCAACAGGCGCTGTCGTCCGCCTACGTGGTCGAGTGGTTACGGTCGCTGACTTGTATACCACTGTAACCTATCATCACTGATGGTCACGGGTTCGAGCCTCGCTCAGGCCGTGTCTCATTTATATGAAAAAGTTGGCAGTTTCTTACGGAGGTTGGTGCACCCAAGTACTGGTTAACCGCTGGAGCCTGCCCAGGAAAGGTGTTGTTAAGTAAACTGCCCGCCGGCGATATAGCCCGAAATGGTGCTGATGCAGGCGTAAAACCCGAACTATAACATAACATAACAGGCGCTGCCATTAGAGCAAATACTACCTCATATAGCCATACCTGGAGCAGGTGTCGTGGTGATAGCCGATTGGTGATATGTGGCTGAAAAATAAAATCAGTTTATTCTAGAGTATACTAGAGAACATAGAAAACGCACACCTACATTATATGTATACTAGAGGACATAGAAAACGCACACCTACATTATATGTATACTAGAGGACATAGAAAACGCACACCTACATTATATGTATACTAGAGGATATAGAAAACGCACACCTACATTATATGTATACTAGAGGACATAGAAAACGCACACCTACATTATATGTATACTAGAGGACATAGAAAACGCACACCTACATTATATGTATACTAGAGGACATAGAAAACGCACACCTACATTATATGTATACTAGAGGACATAGAAAACGCACACCTACATTATATGTATACTAGAGGACATAGAAAACGCACACCTACATTATATGTATACTAGAGGACATAGAAAACGCACACCTACATTATATATATACTAGAGGACATAGAAAACGCACACCTACATTATATGTATACTAGAGGACATAGAAAACGCACACCTACATTATATGTATACTAGAGGACATAGAAAACGCACACCTACATTATATGTATACTAGAGGACATAGAAAACGCACACCTACATTATATACTAGAGGACATAGAAAACGCACACCTACATTATATGTATACTAGAGGACATAGAAAACGCACACCTACATTATATACTAGAGGACATAGAAAACGCACACCTACATTATATACTAGAGGACATAGAAAACGCCTACCTACATTATATACTAGAGGACATAGAAAACGCACACCTACATTATATACTAGAGGACATAGAAAACGCACACCTACATTATATACTAGAGGACATAGAAAACGCACACCTACATTATATACTAGAGGACATAGAAAACGCACACCTACATTATATGTATACTAGAGGACATAGAAAACGCACACCTACATTATATACTAGAGGACATAGAAAACGCACACCTACATTATATACTAGAGGACATAGAAAACGCACACCTACACTATATGATTATTATTACATGAAAATGAAATACGAAGGATTCTATCAAAGATATATCACATCTTTATTACAAAACACAAACTGAACAACTAAAAATATTCCAAAATGTTTATAAAACTATGTACCAGTTTATCACGTTGGCTCGAGGGTAACCCTGTTATCACTTTAGACGCGTCATAGTCCAGTGGTTATCACGTTGGACTGCGAGGGTTAGTAGCCCAGTGATTATCACTTTAGACTGCGTCAGTAGTCCAGTGGTTATCACGTTGGACTGCGAGGCTTAGTAGCCCAGTGATTATCACTTTAGACTGCGTCAGTAGTCCAGTGGTTATCACGTTGGACTGCGAGGGTCAGTAGCCTGGAGGTTCAATTGCCCACCTGGCCATACTAATATTAATAGTCTATATATGGGACTTTCAACTGAAGTCTCGTGTCGCTGCTTTTCACACTGCACGTAAAATAAAAACTAGATCATAAAATGACTAATATATTCAAGAGGCGTCGCTCATATGGGCAAGCGGTTGCGCCGATAATTAAACGGAATACACGCACGCACGCGCGCACGCTGCACGCTGCACGCGCACGCGCACGCGCACGCGCACACGCACACGCACACGCACACGCACACACACACACACACACACACACACACACACACACACACACACACACACACACACACACACACACACATTTTACAGAATATTTCGATTTCATCTCAAATTGCATTATTGTTGTTAGAATCATTCAATTGTCATGGAAAGTCCACTTCAGCGCCGAATACCTGCGTATCGATGTACAGTACAGTCAAAATATGCGCATTATGCTATGAACTGTATCGATGTACGGTAAAATCATAATCTGCGCCGTATGCCAAGTACTGTACCGATATTCGGTAAAATCACACTCTGTGCCGTATGCCATGTACTGTACCGATATGCGGTAAAATCAAACTCTGCGCCGTATGCCATGTACTGTATCGATGTGCGGTAAAATCAAACTCTGCGCCGTATGCCATGTACTGTACCGATATGCGATAAAATCAAACTCTGTGCCGTATGCCAAGTACTGTACCGATATGCGATAAAATCAAACTCTGCACCGTATGCCAAGTACTGTACCGATATGCGATCAAATCTAACTCTGTGCCGTATGCCAAGTACTGTACCGATATGCGATAAAATCAAACTCTGCGCCGTATGCCATGTACTGTACCGATGTACGGTAAAATCAATCTCTGTGTCGTACGACTGCCACTAATGGATTATACAATGAGCGTGATGATACTTACAGGGTGTGGTTTACAGGTGATGATACTTACAGGGTGTGGTTTACAGCGAGATGATACTTACAGGGTGTGGTTTACAGGTGATGATACTTACAGGGTGTGGTTTACAGGTGATGATACTTACAGGGTGTGGTTTACAGCGAGATGATACTTACAGGGTGTGGTTTACAGGTGATGATACTTACAGGGTGTGGTTTACAGGTGATGATACTTACAGGGTGTGGTTTACAGCGAGATGATACTTACAGGGTGTGGTTTACAGGTGATGATACTTACAGGGTGTGGTTTACAGGTGATGATACTTACAGGGTGTGGTTTACAGCGAGATGATACTTACAGGGTGTGGTTTACAGTCATAGGAGAACGTGTATGCACCATTCATAAAGTGAACTGCTGTCCCACAATACTGAAATAAGAAGACACAGTGGACAGTGGGCTCACGGGGCTCACAGGAGACAATTAACCAAGAGAACTCATCACAAGAGTGATGGGCAGATAGTAGTACTCATGTGGTAAAGTTCGATCAAAGCCAATTCAAATGAAATATCGGAAGTTTTTTCTCGTAATTTGCCCTAGATTCCCAGAAATGGAATTGTTCACAATGTAATTGTATATTTTTAATTTGACCTAGTTTTTGACAGATTTGGCTGACCACATTTAAGATTACCATATTACCACATTTCACAGATATAGATCAAGTTTGAATATATTCATACAAGTATTTCAACATAAATGTGGCTAAAATATTGCTCTTGTTAGTTTAAAGGAAAACCACCAACACTGTCTCACTAACATATGACATTCGGAAAAAGAATGTTGAAAATCGCCATATTTTATTATCACTGTGTTGGCAACACTGACACCGTTACCTCTGGACACTTCTTGTAATGTGTACACTCTTTGGGACCGCTCACGTGGTGACAGGATCTGCATAGCTTAGTATGTCCCCCGGATGCTGGCACTCCCACGATCACTGGTAATTAATTAACAACTTCTCAGTTACAATTCTCGAGCAAATGATAGCTTAACTCTTTCAGCGCCGAATAAATTCAGAGCATGTGCAAACAACATAGATCCAGATCAGCTGCGGCGTAACGCCGCGTCTGATCAGGATCTATGTTGTTTGCTATTCGGACAGGTGCTTCAACTCCACTGTCTGAAGAGCAATCAGCATATAGCCTGATCAGACGGCATGTTCTGTTCTCTACATTTTTACAAAGTCGCTTTTATGCGACATTGGCGGTGAAAGAGTTCAACAGTTGTTTATTGTGGCGGACAAACTAGATAGTTATACATATACTAGTACTACATTATGTGTGCTATTTAAATGTCATGCTTGTTCTTAGTGGTTCACTGTCGAGGTAACATATGGTGACATGTGGCACTAGTTTGTATACCCTATGTCACATTTACGGACATGTCAAATAGTCTCGTAATGCGTGTCTCAACAAAGTGAACTAACTAGGCTGTCCGATTAGCGCAGTGGTTAGCGCTCGCTTCTCACCAATGCAACCCGGGTTCGATCCTCGGAACGGGAAGTATGTGAGATGGTACGGCGGTCGCCAGATCGGACAGGCGGGTTTTCTCCGGGTGCTCCGGTTTCCTCCCACACGAATGACAGCATTTACGCTTTCATCCGCGCCAACGAGAGTGATTAATATAAGTTATTATAACTTGCTTAGCAATCGTTGTAAAATAAATACAGTTTAAACTAACTAACTAGGAACTGCGGAACTATCAAACGTAATGGCTAATATATCGAACTGGGAGCAATAGCTGATTGCACAACATGCAGAAATAACTACATACTATTCACCACAAATTCCATAATTAACAGAAGCTAGCAATCAAGGATCTGGGCACAATCCATTGCTAGCCAAACTGAGATCGAATTAGCAAAGTCCATGCACATCTCAATTCATAATGTTGGTTTGTTTTAACAGATTGTATCAGACATTTGATGGATTTCAAGGTATGTTCTACTTACAACATGCTATCACAAACAGGCTGGTCAGGTTCATGGCGGCCGTCTGATAAAAGTGAATGTTTCGTTCGCCAAAGTAGTTACACGAGTGTGTGGACAGTTGGTTTATATTGGTATATATATACGTTTGGTTTATCTCGGTGCGTTCTACTTTTGTGCTATATTGGTACAACCACACGGAAGGAACAGGTGCTGTATTGGTGGGAAAAAACTGTCAAGGCCGGTGGTCAGGGTGATCAGTGAAGTGTCAAATTGACTATAAAAGTGAGTGAAGAGTTTGCTGACCGCCCTCACCACAGACCTCGCAGGAGTGGAGAGTTTGCTGACCGCCCTCACCACAGACCTCGCAGGAGTGGAGAGTTTGCTTACCGCCCGCACCACAGACCTTGTAGGAGTGGAGAGTTTGCTGACCGCCCTCACCACAGACCTCGCAGGAGTGGAGAGTTTGCTTACCGCCCGCACCACAGACCTTGTAGGAGTGGAGAGTTTGCTGACCGCCTTCACCACATACCTCGCAGGAGTGGGGAGTTTGCTTACCGCCCCCACCACAGACCTCGCAGGAGTGGAGAGTTTGCTGACCGCCTTCACCACAGACCTCGCAGGAGTGGAGAGTTTGCTGACCGCCTTCACCACAGACCTCGCAGGAGTGGGGAGTTTGCGTACCGCCCTCACCACAGACCTCGCAGGAGTGGGGAGTTTGCGTACCGCCCTCACCACATACCTTGCAGGAGTGGATAGTTTGCTGACCGCCCGCACCACAGACCTCGCAGGAGTGGAGAGTTTGCTTACCGCCCTCACCACAGACCTCGCAGGAGTGGAGAGTTTGCTTACCGCCCGCACCACAGACCTTGTAGGAGTGGAGAGTTTGCTTACCGCCCGCACCACAGACCTCGCAGGAGTGGAGAGTTTGCTTACCGCCCGCACCACAGACCTCGCAGGAGTGGAGAGTTTGCTTACCGCCCGCACCACAGACCTCGCAGGAGTGGAGAGTTTGCTTACCGCCCGCACCACATACCTTGTAGGAGTGGAGAGTATGCTGACCGCCCTCACCACAGACCTTGCAGGAGTGAAGAGTTTGCTGACCGCCCCCACCACAGACCTCGCAGGCGTGGAGAGTTTGCTGACCACCCTCACCACATACATTGTAGGAGTGGATAGTTTGCTTACCGCCCTCACCACATACCTTGCAGGAGTGGAGAGTTTGCTTACCGCCCTCACCACAGACCTTGCAGAATGGAGAGTTTGCTGACCGCCCTCACCACAGACCTTGCAGGAGTGGAGAGTTTGCTGACCGCCCTCACCACAGACCTCGCAGGAGTGGAGAGTTTGCTTACCGCCCGCACCACATACCTTGTAGGAGTGGAGAGTATGCTGACCGCCCTCACCACAGACCTTGTAGGAGTGGAGAGTATGCTGACCGCCCGCACCACAGACCTTGCAGGAGTGGATAGTTTGCTGACCGCCCTCACCACAGACCTTGCAGGAGTGGAGAGTTTGCTGACCGCCCTCACCACATACTTGGTAGGAGTGGAGAGTTTGCTGACCGCCCTCACCACAGACCTCGCAGGAGTGGAGAGTTTGCTTACCGCCCTCACCACACCTTGTAGGAGTGGATAGTTTGCTGACCGCCCTCACCACCGACCTTGTAGGAGTGGAGAGTTTGCTTACCGCCCTCACCACAGACTTTGTAGGAGTGGAGAGTTTGCTTACCGCCCTCACCACAGACCTTGTAGTAGTGGAGAGTTTGCTGACCGCCCTCACCACAAACATTGTAGGAGTGGAGAGTTTGCTTACCGCCCTCACTACAGACCTTGTAGGAGTGGAGAGTTTGCTTACCGCCCTCACCACAGACCTTGTAGGAGTGGAGAGTTTGCTGACCGCCCTCACCACAAACCTTGTAGGAGTGGAGAGTTTGCTGACCGCCCTCACCACAGACCTTGTAGAAGTGGAGAGTTTGCTGACCGCCATCACCACAAACCTTGTAGGAGTGGAGAGTTTGCTGACCGCCCGCACCACAGACCTCGCAGGAGTGGAGAGTTTGCTTACCGCCCGCACCACATACCGTGTAGGAGTGGAGAGTATGCTGACCGCCCTCACCACAGACCTTGCAGGAGTGAAGAGTTTGCTGACCGCCCCCACCACAGACCTCGCAGGCGTGGAGAGTTTGCTGACCACCCTCACCACATACATTGTAGGAGTGGATAGTTTGCTTACCGCCCTCACCACATACCTTGCAGGAGTGGAGAGTTTGCTTACCGCCCTCACCACAGACCTTGCAGGAGTGGAGAGTTTGCTGACCGCCCTCACCACAGACCTTGCAGGAGTGGAGAGTTTGCTGACCGCCCTCACCACAGACCTCGCAGGAGTGGAGAGTTTGCTTACCGCCCGCACCACATACCTTGTAGGAGTGGAGAGTATGCTGACCGCCCGCACCACAGACCTTGCAGGAGTGGAGAGTTTGCTGACCGCCCTCACCACAGACCTTGCAGGAGTGGAGAGTTTGCTGACCGCCCTCACCACATACCTGGTAGGAGTGGAGAGTTTGCTGACCGCCCTCACCACAGACCTCGCAGGAGTGGAGAGTTTGCTTACCGCCCTCACCACATACCTTGTAGGAGTGGATAGTTTGCTGACCGCCCTCACCACCGACCTTGTAGGAGTGGAGAGTTTGCTTACCGCCCTCACCACAACCTTGTAGGAGTGGAGAGTTTGCTTACCGCCCTCACCACAGACCTTGTAGGAGTGGAGAGTTTGCTTACCGCCCTCACCACAGACCTTGTAGGAGTGGAGAGTTTGCTTACCGCCCTCACCACAGACCTTGTAGGAGTGGAGAGTTTGCTTACCGCCCTCACCACAGACCTTGTAGGAGTGGAGAGTTTGCTGACCGCCCTCACCACAAACCTTGTAGGAGTGGAGAGTTTGCTGACCGCCCTCACCACAGACCTTGTAGAAGTGGAGAGTTTGCTGACCGCCATCACCACAAACCTTGTAGTGGAGAGTTTGCTGACCGCCCTCACCACAAACCTTGTAGGAGTGGAGAGTTTGCTGACCGCCCTCACCACAGACCTTGTAGGAGTGGAGAGTTTGCTGACCGCCCTCACCACAGACCTTGTAGGAGTGGAGAGTTTGCTGACCGCCCTCACCACAGACCTTGCAGGAGTGGAGAGTTTGCTTACCGCCCTCACCACAGACCTTGCAGGAGTGGAGAGTTTGCTACCGCCCTCACCACAGACCTTGCAGGAGTGGAGAGTTTGCTTACCGCCCTCACCACATACCTGGTAGGAGTGGAGAGTTTGCTGACCGCCCTCACCACAACCTTGAAGGAGTGGGGAGTTTGCGTACCGCCCTCACCACATACCTTGCAGGAGTGAATAGTTTGCTGACCGCCCGCACCACAGACCTCGCAGGAGTGGGAGTTTGCTTACCGCCCGCACCACAGACCTCGCAGGAGTGAGAGTTTGCTTACCGCCCGCACCACAGACCTCGCAGGAGTGGAAGTTTGCTTACCGCCCGACACAGACCTTGTAGGAGTGGAGAGTATGCTGACCGCCCTCACCACAGACCTTGCAGGAGTGAGAGTTTGCTGACCGCCCCCACCACAGACCTCGCAGGCGTGGAGAGTTTGCTGACCACCCTCACCACATACATTGTAGGAGTGGATAGTTTGCTTACCGCCCTCACCACAACCTTGCAGGAGTGAATAGTTTGCTGACCGCCCGCACCACAGACCTCGCAGGAGTGGAGAAGCCCGCACCACAGACCTCGCAGGAGTGGAGAGTTTGCTTACCGCCCGCACCACAGACCTTGTAGGAGTGGAGAGTTGCTGACCGCCCTCACCGACCCTGAAGAGCACCCCCCCACCACAACCTGGAGAGTTGCTGACCACCCTCACCACATACATTGTAGGAGTGGATAGTTTGCTTACCGCCCTCACCACAACCTTGCAGGAGTGGAGAGTTTGCTTACCGCCCTCACCACAGACCTTGCAGGAGTGGAGAGTTTGCTGACCGCCCTCACCAGACCTTGTAGGAGTGGAGAGTTTGCTGACCGCCCTCCCACAAAACACCCCCACCACAACCAAACACCCCCCACCACACCCAAAACACCCCCACCACACCAAAACACCCCCACCACACCAAAACACCCCCCACCACAAAACACCCCCCACCACAAAAAACACCCCCCACCACAACCAAACACCCCCCACCACAACCCCAAAACACCCCCCACCACAACCCCACCACAGACCTTGCAGGAGTGAAGAGTTTGCTGACCGCCCCACCACAGACCTCGCAGGCGTGGAGAGTTTGCTGACCACCCTCACCACATACCTTGCAGGAGTGGATAGTTTGCTTACCGCCCTCACCACATACCTTGCAGGAGTGGAGAGTATGCTGACCGCCCTCACCACAGACCTTGCAGGAGTGAAGAGTTTGCTGACCGCCCCCACCACAGACCTCGCAGGCGTGGAGAGTTTGCTGACCACCCTCACCACATACATTGTAGGAGTGGATAGTTTGCTTACCGCCCTCACCACATACCTTGCAGGAGTGGAGAGTTTGCTTACCGCCCTCACCACAGACCTTGCAGGAGTGGAGAGTTTGCTGACCGCCCTCACCACAGACCTTGCAGGAGTGGAGAGTTTGCTGACCGCCCTCGCCACAGATCTCGCAGGAGTGGAGAGTTTGCTGACCGCCCTCACCACATACCTGGTAGGAGTGGAGAGTTTGCTGACCGCCCTCACCACAGACCTCGCAGGAGTGGAGAGTTTGCTTACCGCCCTCACCACATACCTTGTAGGAGTGGATAGTTTGCTGACCGCCCTCACCACCGACCTTGTAGGAGTGGAGAGTTTGCTTACCGCCCTCACCACAAACCTTGTAGGAGTGGAGAGTTTGCTTACCGCCCTCACCACAGATCTTGTAGGAGTGGAGAGTTTGCTTACCGCCCTCACCACAGACCTTGTAGGAGTGGAGAGTTTGCTGACCGCCCTCACCAAAAACCTTGTAGGAGTGGAGAGTTTGCTGACCGCCCTCACCACAGACCTTGTAGAAGTGGAGAGTTTGCTGACCGCCATCACCACAAACCTTGTAGGAGTGGAGAGTTTGCTGACCGCCCTCACCACAAACCTTGTAGGAGTGGAGAGTTTGCTGGCCGCCCTTACCACAGACCTTGCAGGAGTGGAGAGTTTGCTGACCGCCCTCACCACAGACCTTGTAGGAGTGGAGTGTTTGCTGACCGCCCTCACCACAGACCTTGCAGGAGTGGAGAGTTTGCTGACCGCCCTCACCACAGACCTTGCAGGAGTGGAGAGTTTGCTGACCGCCCTCACCACAGACCTTGCAGGAGTGGAGAGTTTGCTTACCGCCCTCACCACATACCTGGTAGGAGTGGAGAGTTTGCTGACCGCCCTCACCACATACCTTGCAGGAGTGGGGAGTTTGCGTACCGCCCTCACCACATACCTTGCAGGAGTGGATAGTTTGCTGACCGCCCGCACCACAGACCTCGCAGGAGTGGAGAGTATGCTTACCGCCCGCACCACAGACCTCGCAGGAGTGGAGAGTTTGCTTACCGCCCGCACCACAGACCTCGCAGGAGTGGATAGTTTGCTTACCGCCCGCACCACAGACCTTGTAGGAGTGGAGAGTATGCTGACCGCCCTCACCACAGACCTTGCAGGAGTGAAGAGTTTGCTGACCGCCCCCACCACAGACCTCGCAGGCGTGGAGAGGTTGCTGACCACCCTCACCACATACCTTGTAGGAGTGGATAGTTTGCTTACCGCCCTCACCACATACCTTGCAGGAGTGGAGAGTTTGCTTACCGCCCTCACCACAGACCTTGCAGGAGTGGAGAGTTTGCTGACCGCCCTCACCACAGACCTTGCAGGAGTGGAGAGTTTGCTGACCGCCCTCACCACAGACCTCGCAGGAGTGGAGAGTTTGCTTACCGCCCGCACCACATACCTTGTAGGAGTGGAGAGTATGCTGACCGCCCTCACCACAGACCTTGTAGGAGTGGAGAGTATGCTGACCGCCCGCACCACAGACCTTGCAGGAGTGGAGAGTTTGCTTACCGCCCTCACCACATACCTTGTAGGAGTGGATAGTTTGCTTACCGCCCTCACCACAAACCTTGTAGGAGTGGAGAGTTTGCTTACCGCCCTCACCACAGACCTTGTAGGAGTGGAGAGTTTGCTTACCGCCCTCACCACAGACCTTGTAGGAGTGGAGAGTTTGCTTACCGCCCTCACCACAGACCTTGTAGGAGTGGAGAGTTTGCTTACCGCCCTCACCACAGACCTTGTAGGAGTGGAGAGTTTGCTTACCGCCCTCACCACAGACCTTGTAGGAGTGGAGAGTTTGCTTACCGCCCTCACCACAGACCTTGTAGGAGTGGAGAGTTTGCTTACCGCCCTCACCACAGACCTTGTAGGAGTGGAGAGTTTGCTTACCGCCCTCACCACAGACCTTGTAGGAGTGGAGAGTTTGCTTACCGCCCTCACCACAGACCTTGTAGGAGTGGAGAGTTTGCTTACCGCCCTCACCACAGACCTTGTAGGAGTGGAGAGTTTGCTTACCGCCCTCACCACAGACCTTGTAGGAGTGGAGAGTTTGCTTACCGCCCTCACCACAGACCTTGTAGGAGTGGAGAGTTTGCTTACCGCCCTCACCACAGACCTTGCAGTAGTGGAGAGTTTGCTTACCGCCCTCACCACATACCTGGTAGGAGTGGAGAGTTTGCTGACCGCCCTCACCACAGACCTTGCAGGAGTGGAGAGTTTGCTTACCGCCCTCACCACATACCTGGTAGGAGTGGAGAGTTTGCTGACCGCCCTCACCACAGACCTTGCAGGAGTGGAGAGTTTGCTGACCGCCCTCACCACAGACCTTGCAGGAGTGTAGAGTTTGCTGACCGCCCTCACCACAGACCTCGCAGGAGTGGAGAGTTTCCTTACCGCCCGCACCACATACCTTGTAGGAGTGGAGAGTATGCTGACCGCCCTCACCACAGACCTTGTAGGAGTGGAGAGTATGCTGACCGCCCGCACCACAGACCTTGCAGGAGTGGAGAGTTTGCTGACCGCCCTCACCACAGACCTTGCAGGAGTGGAGAGTTTGCTAACCGCCCTCACCACATACCTGGTAGGAGTGGAGAGTTTGCTGACCGCCCTCACCACAGACCTCGCAGGAGTGGAGAGTTTGCTTACCGCCCTCACCACATACCTTGTAGGAGTGGATAGTTTGCTTACCGCCCTCACCACAAACCTTGTAGGAGTGGAGAGTTTGCTTACCGCCCTCACCACAGACCTTGTAGGAGTGGAGAGTTTGCTTACCGCCCTCACCACAGACCTTGTAGGAGTGGAGAGTTTGCTTACCGCCCTCACCACAGACCTTGTAGGAGTGGAGAGTTTGCTTACCGCCCTCACCACAGACCTTGTAGGAGTGGAGAGTTTGCTTACCGCCCTCACCACAGACCTTGTAGGAGTGGAGAGTTTGCTTACCGCCCTCACCACAGACCTTGTAGGAGTGGAGAGTTTGCTTACCGCCCTCACCACAGACCTTGTAGGAGTGGAGAGTTTGCTTACCGCCCTCACCACAGACCTTGTAGGAGTGGAGAGTTTGCTTACCGCCCTCACCACAGACCTTGTAGGAGTGGAGAGTTTGCTTACCGCCCTCACCACAGACCTTGTAGGAGTGGAGAGTTTGCTTACCGCCCTCACCACAGACCTTGTAGGAGTGGAGAGTTTGCTGACCGCCCTCACCACAGACCTTGCAGGAGTGGAGAGTTTGCTGACCGGCCTCACCACAGACCTTGCAGGAGTGGAGAGTTTGCTTACCGCCCTCACCACATACCTGGTAGGAGTGGAGAGTTTGCTGACCGCCCTCACCACAGACCTTGCAGGAGTGGAGAGTTTGCTTACCGCCCTCACCACATACCTGGTAGGAGTGGAGAGTTTGCTGACCGCCCTCACCACAGACCTTGGTGACCGTTATGAAGTAATAATATGAATGTGGAAATATTGTTTTTATATAATTGCATTCAATTAACTAATTTACAAATTCAAATCATCTCGAAAAATGAGAAAGCCTCTGCTACAAGAAATGCCGTGGTGTCACGTGTGAGGTCTTCAATAATATGACCTAAGTACACTGTGGCTTCAGGAAAATATAAACCGTGTTCTACATGTGTCGTCTAGAACTTACAATGTTTGTCTACTAAATTAGTCGTGTGCACTTGCATAACTCTAATTCATAACTAATAATGATCAATTAATGCATGTTTACTAATCATGTACTAATCATGGCGTTTGTCAAACTAGATTATTATCTATTACACTGACGTTGTACATTGTTTGGGGACAGGTAATTGAATAGATACATAGTACATTAGTATAAGTATATATATAAGTTGGTGGCTACCATATACCAGCAGATAACATTGAGAGTTAGTGTCGGGTTTGGATTTGGAGCTACCAGTAGGATCACCGACCATGGGACTACAGGTTCGTCTAGGTGATGTTCTATGCATGTGTGTTGTTTTATATTAACCATGTCTCCTCTTAGTTTATACAAATTAATTTGAGCTCGTTTGCGAAATAAGTTCTTTCAACTTATATTAATCACTCTCGAGACCTCATTCCTGATAGGAATCCATCGCCATGAAGGAGAGAGAAGAGGCAATATGGAATTTAAATGCATTACCTAAGGGCACACTCGTAACTTAATGGGGAATGAACGAAATATAATTATATCTTAACTTTTAGGAACAACATTTACTTATTATTATTAGTATTGTTAAATATTATAACGTTTGAAAAATATCGAGCTTACATGCACAAAAAGGGATATGGTAAATAAAGTCGTTATTATTATTATTATTATTATTATTAAATATTATAATGTTTGAAAAATATCGAGTTTACATGCACAAAAAGGGATATGGTAAATAAAGTCATTCTTATTATTATTATTATTAAATATTATAATCTTTGAAAAATATCGAGTTTACATGCACAAAAAGGGATATGGTAAATAAAGTCATTCTTATTATTATTATTATTAAATATTATAATCTTTGAAAAATATCGAGTTTACATGCACAAAAATGGATATGGTAAATAAAGTCATTCTTATTATTATTATTATTAAATATTATAATCTTTGAAAAATATCGAGTTTACATGCACAAAAAGGGATATGGTAAATAAAGTCGTTATTATTATTATTATTATTAAATATTATAATCTTTGAAAAATATCGAGTTTACATGCACAAAAAGGGATATGGTAAATAAAGTCGTTATTATTATTATTATTATTTGAATTATTATTAGCTATTTCAATGTTTGAAAAATATCGAACTTACGTGCACACAATGGCATATGGTAAACATATTATTGCCTATTTTTCCTATTTAGACATTATTTCTCATATTTCTGTAATAAAATAATTGTTTATGCATACGTAACGTATAACGTTAAAGAAAAACAACTTCAATACTAGTGTGTGTTTTACGTTTATTTATCGTCGCTACCGGTTGCCCATATGAGCGACGCCTCCTGAAAGAGATTAGTCATTTTGGATTGTTGAAGGATAGTGCAATGATACAGACAGAGCGTTAATTAAATTAGGGTCAGACGGGGGATCGAACCTGCGATCTCTGGATTACAAGTCCAACGTGTTATCCACTGGACTACAGCTTTGTCTTATGTTCTATGTGTGTTTTACGTTTATTTATCGTCGCTACCGGTTGCCCATATGAGCGACGCCTCCTGAAGAGATTAATGGGAAGGGCGCTGTAAATAATGTTGTCATAACTTGTAGCCCAACCCATTTGCTTTTCCCCCCAGATTAAATAGTATAAGTATATTATATATACTGTCTGTCTGTCTGTCTGTCTGTCTGTCTGTCTGTCTGTCTGTCTGTCTGTCTGTCTGTCTGTCTGTCTGTCTGTCTGTCTGTCTGTCTGTCTGTCTGTC
>CM026397.1:56365843-56444836 GCA_014843695.1 Archivesica marissinica | reverse complement strand
CCAAATACTGTAAAACAGGTTCAATCACCCGTCTGACCCTAATAAAATTAACAGTCTTTCAGATGGAACTTTAAACCGAGGTATCGTGTCGGTGTTGTACACCGTGCACGTAAAAGAACCAGAGGAGACTCGGGAATATGTCTCCGTATCATTGCACTATCCTCCAAAAATCTAAAATGACTAATCTCTTCAGGAGGCGTCGCTCATATGTGCAATCGGTAGCAACGATAAATAAACGTAAAACACAAAAAATGTAAACCAGCATGTAACTGTTTAGGAATGTAGTTCAGTGTATGTCAGATAAGTCGACCACTAATGTCATTACATGAATACGTTATCATGTACTGAATATATCGTTACTTTATTTATGACATACCAAGCCCGATATCATATGATTTACTTGTTTATTAATGGACGTGTCAACTTGTTCTTAATTCAGCATGTGCTCCCTTATTTAATATATATGTAAGTGATTGAATAGTATATGCATAAACATATAATAACATGGTTACACCGGTACAGTTACGGACAACATGAATAGTGGTTCGGATTTGCAAATACTCTGGTAGGCCTAATTTATATTAATCACTCTAGTTGCCGCGGATGAAAGCGTAAATGTAGTAATTAATGTGGGAGAAAACCCGTTGTACCCAGACACAACCTACCTGTTCAATTGGCGACCATCTTACCATCTCATATACTTCCCGGTCCGGGTATCAAACCCGGATGAGAAGCGAGCGTGTTAACCACTGCGCTAATCGGACAGGCAAAATATATGTTTGATATAATGTTCTAATTCAACAGATCGTGGTTCAATGATTGACTGGTAAATTTATTAACTTCATTAGTTTTTGAAGAAGAGTACGTACTCAGTACTGTGTTATTGTTGGGCTCACAGTTGCACCGACAGCTACCGTAGTCATATGTCGACTCCCCGCACGCTTTTATTGGTAGAGGAAGACCCTACACGCACTATTGTAGGCACGAACGGGCACCGACCGTCTGCACAGCAGAAACGAATTCATAGAAATGTCATAGTTTAAGTGGCAGTACACAGTTGTAAGCTTCTTGTTACGCTTGTTACAGACACAGCTGCTGAAGCTAAATGCATCAACACCCCAGTTGAATTCGAGCATGCACTGTGAGGGGCAAGTGATTTGATGACAACGTCCATAACCACACGATCACGGATGCCAGGGACTATATATGCATTACTATACATGAATATGAACTATACAATGAAACTGTCAAACATCAACAACAATTTTATATATTTTATTTTTATTTTTTACGTTTATTTATCGTCGTTAACGGTTGCTCATTTGAGCAACGTACAATTTACCTAACAACACCTTTCACGAGCAGGCTAACCAGCGGTTAACCAGTACTTGAAGCACCACCCTTTCGTAATAAGAAACTGCCAACATGTTCATATAAAGAGACACTGTGTGAGCGGGGCTCGAACGCGTGACCATCAGTGATGATAGGTTACAGTGGTATACAAGTCAGCGACATTATCAACTCGACCATGAATAACTTAGCTCTGACATGTCCATGTGACATTATTCTCTGTGATATCGGAATCACATGCAATGATTTACCAAGTTGGGCATTGTGTTATGATGTACAATTAATAAGTAGTGGGATTTAATTTATAAATAGCATGTAATTGTCTCTAGTAGTTATTATGGGCACCATGAAAGATATTCACAATAGAAATATGAAGAAAATTGCATATTCTTTGCGTTTGAAAGGTTATATTTCCGCAGTTTAATAATTAACTTACATCAAATTTCACCTCTCTAAAGTGAAATGTGATAGTTTAAGTGGCAGTAAACAGTTGTAAGCTTCTTGTTACGCGTGTTACAGACACAGCTGCTGAAGCTAAATGCATCTTGTAGTTGATTGTCAATGCTGTCTCAACAACTCAGCACGTGCACTGATCATCATTCGGAGTGTCTCTATTGTCTACCTAGAAGTCCGTGTACCATTTCTCGGCTTCCATGTAGATGATTATTTTCTTTCGATAGCTGCCTGATGCAATATTTAGTTCCAGTGTCCAGAAGAAAAAAACACATTGTTGTGCAGGTTTACAAACGTATCTGTTGTCACCAAAATGTGTGAAAAACTAAAAATTATATGACTGTCGAAAACATACCATATGTCTAAGTTCGAATCCAACTGGGATTCAGAAATGTTTTTATAACCTCTGCGTCTGGAGCTGATAATGTGGTATTCGAATGTCCGCTAGGCTAGTATCTAATTCTTTAAGGATTAGTCGTATTGGTCGTTGGTCTTGTCGGATTGCTCTCTGCAACATATTAAGAATTCTATACAAGCTTCATGCAACACCGTGCTTATTCCGAGGAGGGGCTCATAGTGTGTAGCGGGAGCTTGGCATGTAGGAATAGATCCATCGAATGGATAGGCTAAACTGTTCTATGTATTGCATATACTAGTTACAAACTCACTTCATTACTGAACACTAAACTGTTCTATGTATTGCATATACTAGTTACAAACTCACTTCATTACTGAACACTAAACTGTTCTATGTATTGCATATACTAGTTACAAACTCACTTCATTACTGAACACTAAACTGTTCTATGTATGCCATATACTGAACACTAAACTGTTATATGTATGTCATATACTGAACACTAAACTGTTCTATGTATGCCATATACTGAACACTAAACTGTTCTATGTATGTCATATACTGAACACTAAACTGTTCTATGTATGTCATATAGTGAACACTAACCTGTTCTACATATGTCATATACTGAACACTAACCTGTTCTATGTATGTCATATACTGAACACTAAACTGTTCTATGTATGTCATATACTGAACACTAAACTGTTCTATGTATGCCATATACTGAACACTAAACTGTTCTATGTATGTCATATAGTGAACACTAACCTGTTCTACATATGTCATATACTGAACACTAAACTGTTCTATGTATGTCATATACTGAACACTAAACTGTTCTATGTATGGCATATACTGAACACTAAACTGTTCTATGTATGTCATATACTGAACACTAAACTGTTCTATATATGCCATATACTGAACACTAACCTGTTCTATATATGTCATATACTGAACACTAACCTGTTATATATATGTCATATACTGAACACTAAACTGTTCTATATATGGCATATACTGAACACTAACCTGTTCTATGTATGCCATATACTGAACACTAACCTGTTATATGTATGTCATATACTGAACACTAACCTGTTCTATGTATGCCATATACTGAACACTAAACTGTTCTATGTATATCATATACTGAACACTAAGCTGTTCTATGTATGGCATACACTTATTACAAACTCCCTTCATTACTGGACACTAAACTGTTCTATATATGTCATATACTGAACACTAAACTGTTCTATATATGTCATATACTGAACACTAAACTGTTCTATGTATGTCATATACTGAACACTAAACTGTTCTATGTATGTCATATACTGAACACTAACCTGTTCTATGTATGTCATATACTGAACACTAAACTGTTCTATGTATGTCATATACTAGTTACAAACTCCCTTCATTACTGAACACTAACCTGTTCTATGTATGGCATATACTAGTTACAAACTCCCTTCATTACTGAACACTAACCTGTTCTATGTATGGCATATACTAGTTACAAGCTCCCTTCATCACTGAACACTAACCTGTTCTATGTATGGCATATACTAGTTACAAACTCCCTTCATTACTGAACACTAACCTGTTCTATGTATGGCATATACTAGTTACAAACTCCCTTCATTACGGAACACTAAACTGTTCTATGTATGGCATATACTTAACACGAAACTGTTCTATGTATGGCATATACTTAACACGAAACTGTTCTATGTATGGCATATACTTAACACTAACCTGTTTTATGTATGTCATACTCTAGTAACTGATGCTATCTCTTAATGCTCTAGACAGCATTAAAGTGTTATACCAGCATATCGGATTTAGACAATTACGATCGACAAGGGAGTGTTCATTTAAGTGAGCTGTAGCTACTTATTCTGTTGTTTTCTTTAATACTCAGTTAATGTTTTCAGAAAGTGATCTATAAACTAGCCAGGATGTCATTTGTGGCGAGGAAGACCTCTATCAACGTCCCATCACGGAGCAACTCCATCACTACTTATGGCTCGAGGCACGGTTCCATCGTAACCTATGACGACTATAATTCTGATGAATATAGTTCTATGCACATTCCTAAATCCGTCTTAGAAAGAAAGGCACCATCTGCACTACCAAGATTACAAGATGCAGGCTCACCATTTCCACAGTTAGTTGGTACATCTGCATCTGAATCAATATATTTACTGAAAAGTGAAACAAAACTATCACCATGGAAGTGGCTAGTAGTTCCATATTGTTTTCTTTATATGGGGGCATACGTTATGTCGTCTGCCACATTTGTACAGTACGTTTACAAGAGGGTGGAACACGAAATGTTTGCAGACAGGGATAAGTTTAATATTACACTAGGGTGCTTTGCAAATACTAGTGATCCAAACTATCAAAGACAAATGGCTGTGCAAGCAAGGGTTTCGCATTGGAATATGTATTTTTCTTTAGCTGCAGGAATTCCAGCACTGTTTGCTAGTTTTATTTTGGGTTCTTCCTCGGATAGATTTGGACGAAAGTTTCTATTCTTTTTGCCGTGTTTAGGTGCAGTTATTCGAATGACCGTCTGTACGGTTGGAATTTATTTAAACTTTAATCTCTTGTATTTTTTAATTGGTTTTTTCCTCGAAGGGCTGACTGGGTATATAGCAACAATGTTACTCGTGTCGTTTACATACGTTGCAGATATCACGCCACCAAAAGGAAAACTAAGATCTTTTGGCATTACTATGATAGAACTGGTAAACGGGATTGCTGCAACCATATTCAGTTTTGCTACGGGTTATTTTATTCAAAATAAAGGTTACTTTTATCCAATGCTCACATCAGGTGTGTTGGTCGCCATCACTATGTTTATTGTTATTTTCATCGTCGAATCTTACCCCAAGGACAAAAGAAATATGACTGAAACAATGTTTGATAAATTGAAAACGATATATGATTTATTTATCGGTGCGTCTAACAAAGGGCGTCGTTGGATGTACAATTCGTTAATGTTAGTGTTTCTCCTGACAATGTTTACGTCATTCGGACGTCAAAGTGTAGAGCCGCTGTACCAGCTGGACACGCCATTTTGTTGGAGTCCCGAGAAACTTGGCTATTTTGGTTCATTGAAAAGCCTCCTACAGCAGATATTTGGAATGGGGTTGATTAAGCTCCTCCAGCAAGGAATGTCAGACGAGTCAATGGCAATGCTGGGGTGCGTGTCATTTGGAGCTAGCTTTGTACTTGAGGGACTGGCACAGACAGATACAGTGATGTACATTGGTAAGGGAATTACCCCATGTAGATTAGATTAGATAATGTTTTTTTTACTAAATATCAACATGCCATAGTCATTTAAAATATCTTCATCTGGAAAGTCCAAAATAACAGAATTCCTACAAGAGTATTAAACAATCTATCACAATAGTTTGAATGATTTTAGATATTAATATAAAAGCAGTTTTTGTCACTAGCGTGTATACAGTTATATGTGCAATTATAAGTGTCATAGCAGTATAATATACTAAGGACACGTGATAACCCATATCGGGGAAATATTTCCAATGGGGTCATGTACGTACATGTATAAATATATACGTAATGCTTAACTCGTTGCATGCTGGGTAAAGTAAATGCTGTAAATAGTTCAAATAATTGTAACAGACGACAATTCATTAATATGTATTTCTGTTATGTAACTGATAACTGTGGAAATATGTCTTGGATTTGCATTAGAAATGTGTTGTTATGACAACATTCTAATAACATTCCATGACATATTTGATTGCTATGTTCACCGCTAGCGGGCACAGAGATAAGATGTGTGGACGGGTCAGTCAGTAGTCCTGTGGTTAACACGTTGGTCTTCGAATCCAGGTATCGCAGGTTCGATCCCCGTCTGACCCTATTATCATTAACAGTCTTTCAGTTGTGACTTTAAGCCGAGGTCTCCTGTCGGTGCTTTACATCGTGCACGTAAATGAACCAGAGGAGACGCTGGAATGGGTAAATTTCTGTATTATTGCACTATCTTCCACACTCAAAAATGACTAATCTCTTCAGGACGAGTCGCTCATATGGACAACAGGTAGCGACGATAAATAAACGGAACGCACACTCACACAAATTATGCAACGGGTTTTCTTAGTGATTATTTGTCACATTTCAGTTCCGGTACTCGGTATTTGCGGACTGTTGACTGTACCAGTCACAAGATCAATGTTGTCCAAACTAACTCGAGCTGATCACCAAGGTAACACGATTTGTAATGTATACATATTTTCTTGATTGTGTTCCTTTTCGTTTGATCTGCTCCTTTAGGTTAAATGCACATCTAGAGGTATTTAGTTTTTTCTACAAATTTATTTTAGCTCGATTGCGAAACAAGTTCTTTCAACTTATATTAATAACTCTCGATACCTCATTACTGATGGAATCCATCGCCACGAGGGAGAGAGAGGAGGCAACGTGGAATTTTAAATGCCTTGCCTAAGGGCGCAATCGTAACGGCTCCAGCTGGGCTCGAACTCTGGGCATTTCACACCTGCAGCGAACGCGCTACCACTGCGCAATCACGAAATCTAGAGATGTGTATGACATTCTAGTGATATTAGTAGACTGGACGAGCTATATCCATTCCTCAATATTCCGGCACATTTAGCAACAATTGTTTTGATGATAATATTTAGGCGAGCGTGATAATCTAACCAGTGCGCTAATCGAACAGCCAATGGAATTAGTTTATAGAATGTAGGATTCTCGGGAAAAAATATTGTCAGGTTTCATAAATATACTCTTCAAGGCAACCGTGTACATTGCTAAACTATACCCAAACATATACAAATACAAAATACAAATACATAGCATTTATATAGCGCAAACATTAAACATTATTCTATTGCGCTTCACAATTACACAATGCAATTTTAAACATTTACACATGACAATCATTTATGGAAATATAAATAAAAGTGTATACATATATAGATATAACTAGGATTCCAGTAATTGGATTATAAGAACATATTATATCATAATATCTACACCATTACAGTATATAAGTGAGTGATTGGATTAGCTAAGAAAAGTGGCAATATGAACCATAGATCCAAACACCGCCGTACGAATGACAACCGTGATGTACAGTGATTGGGCCGGTACAGTGATCCGCCCATTACCACACGACTGAGCTCGAACCCAAGAGAATGCCCATACAACACTTCACTCGTCAATCCAATACCTATAAAGTCGATCTTTGATCTTATTGAACACAAATATTATATTTAAACTGTTTTATATCTCGAAAATGTCCAGTGAAATTCGGGTCGTTGACACATCTTATGTAAGTTCGAGTCACATGAAAATTCATTTGAATATGCTTAATGATTATATATCCTTCAACATCACTAACATGACTTGTTTTCATCCCAGGAGCGATATTTTCTGCAATCGCTACGTTAGAGACGGCAATCAACATAGGCGGTTCTGTTGCGGCTAACGAAATATACTCACACACACTCGTCTACTATAGAGGCTTCGTCTTCTTTGTTTTCACCGGATGTAATGTTATCTCCTTGTTGGTTATGGGGTATGTATATCTTCCACTTCCATCGCCATGGTAAACACAGACAGATCTGTAGTCCAGTGGTAACACGCTGGACTGGTAATCCAGGGATGGCAGGTTCGATATCCCGTCTGACCCTAATATAATTAACAGTTTTTTCAGATGGGACGTTACACCGAAGTCTCGTGTCAGTGCTTACACCGTGCACGTAAAAGAACCAGAGGAAACTCTGGAATGGGTCTCTGTCTATATCAGTGCATGTAATCTTGTTAAATCATTCCCATATTTATACGTTTTGCACATGTGAACACAAGCGCTCACCACCAAACTCACGTATCGGAAACGAATCTCTTCATTAATATTATACCGCTTTTCAAAGCTCTTAGATATATACTGTCACCGTGGCCTAGTGGTTTAAGGTGTCCGGCTACGTCAGGGGTTTGTTCTGATACGGCCGGTTGGTGAGCCGCCAGCTTGTTAAATAATGGTTACCGATTGCCTACAAGTCTGTAGCCAGGCATACAAGCATAGGATTCGGGAAGTACTGATGTTCATAAAAAGAGGTGTCTCATAAATCAGAAACGGCTTGACCGTTAAATAGGGGTGACACTATAATAAACACACACTTAAATTTACTTGTATACGTTGTTTGGTTGGTTTAACTCTTTCAGCGCCGAATAAATTCAGAGCATGCGCAAACAACATAGACCCAGATCAGCCGCGGCGTAACGCCGCGTCTGATCAGGATATATGTTGTTTGCTATTCGGACAGGTGCTTCAGCTCCATTGTCTGAAGAGCAATCAGCATATAGCCTGATCAGACGGCATGTTCTGTTCTGTCCGATCGGGTTCTCTACTTTTTTTACAAAGTCGCTTTTATGCGACATTGGCGGTGAAAGAGTTAAACAGTATTTAATCCAATAAATTTACATGTATAACACAAAAAATGTTACAAATTACATACATTGTGAATGGTTTGGATTGGTGGGACTGGTATAAAGTCGTATCAGCAGCTTCTGTCATAGGACGACTCTACAATTATTACTGGTGAAGAAATACATTATACTTTATTTATTTTACAACGATTGCGAAACAAGTTTTAACATCTTATATTAATCACTCTCGTTGGCGCGGATGAAAGCGTATATGTGGTCATTCATGTGGGAGGAAACCGGAGTACCCGGAGAAAACCCACCTGTCCGATCTGGCGACCATCGTAAATATGTCCATAACTTCATTCGTGATACAAAACGATTCTTTGAGTGAAACCCCATGCATATAAGACCCCATGTATATAAGACCCCATGTATATAAGACGTGCACTTGATGACTTTACCCCTGTCTGCCTGTGCTACATTCTCAAATATCTTCTCTTTCTTCTGCTTTCTTACCGGTATTATATTTCTGTCATTTCTAAGCACTATGCACATTTGGTATACATGTATTAACACCATACCGTCCAAAATAGTACTGTGTATTTTGAACTGCAAGGAGAGAAACTATATAAGCTCTGCTTCCGTTTTGATCCTTTCCTATTCTTTGACTGTGTGTGCATGTATTGTTTTGTGAATGTATATAGTGGAATAAATATGTTTAAACCAACAATTAAGTCAATCTACCACGAGGCCCTCAACAAATTAAAAAAAGAAATAGCATAATGTAAACAGTAACCAGTTAAACTTTCATATGAAATAAGATATAAGCTGCAAGAACTAATATTTATATTCATGTATAATTGTATATTATCAGTGTATTAGGTTATTGGCATGTTCTTTGCACCACATGATATATAAAGCTTTGAAGTGTGTAACAGAATGTGCTGTTTTGATGTGATAAGGGAGGGAATGCCACACGTGTGAATATAAGAAAGATTTTCTAAAAACTTCAGTATTTGGCTTAGGAGGGTAAAGTTGAACATGGTAGATCAGAGAGCCTTAACCTGCCAATCACGACTAATGTCGCATTTGCAAACAGCATAGAGCCAGATTAGACGGTACAGAACGTGCCGTCTGAGCCGGCCCTACACTAAATGAAATTCCTAATTGGTCATATGGTGTTTTATAATGTTTGGAGACAACTAATAATCAATCAATATAAATATTTTCATATTGTCAGTTACTGAATTTTATTATACAAATTTAGTTTAGCTCGATTGCGAAACAAGTTATTACAACTTATATTAATCACTCTCAAGACCTCATTCCTGATGGAATCCATCGCCACGAGGGATAGAGAAGAGGCATGTGGAATTTAAATGCCTTGCCTAAGGGAACAATCGTAACGGCTCCAGCTGGGCGCGAACTCATGTCCTTTCTCACCTGAAACGAACACGCTATAACTGCCCTATCACGACTTCTATAAAGATTGGTAATACAATGTATCAACTAAGATGATATGAATATTGATAGTATATGATTATTATATAGTTTGCTCCACATACTGTAAAACACCAGTAGACCGATTAAGATTGTTGTTTAGTGTATGCTGTTTGCTATTCAGGTGGTGGAGCTAAAACACTTGGCTGGATAGCAATCAACACATATTCTTATCAGACGAGGCGTTACGCCGCGGTTGATCTGGATCTATGTTATTTGTACATTCCTTTTTTCGGCAGGTTAAGAGTTTTTAAATTCATGAAGCGCAGGCAGTTTGCCATCTTCAATTGTTATTTAGCTTACCGTGATTCTGTCACGGTATTCACTGTGTTTTATCTTATATAATCAGATCAGACCGTACGTAACGTTTTAGCATAGTATAACGGACTTCAATTGTATTGAAGGAGAAAAATTCTATAAGATTTTGACTTTAATTCGTATCCTTTATTTCGTATCCTTTATTTCGTATCCTTTATTTCGTATCCATTATGTTGTATCCTTTATTTTGCATTAATTTCATCCGTTGCGGTAAATTATTTGAAAGTAAAATATGTTTCCACTAATTGTGTTATACTTTCAGAGTGTATCGTTTTGGGTCACGGCGGACCTTCCCGGCACCCCTGGATATGCGACGTTAGCAAGCAGACTTATGATCTCCGTAACGGCTGCACCATGACATATTTAAAGCGACATTACATCGCAAAAATCCCAAAAATGCATTGTTCACGTATATATGCATTGCTACTACAAATTCTTTCGAATACATTCGAACACAAATATTGAATCAATAAACAGTAATTGTGGTCTACAAACTTTCAAAAGTGAATGTAGGATTTCATATACCGGTCATCCACGTTCCTGAATTTACATTTCTTAGTCAATGTAATCAAATACATAACGCTTGATAATGTGGCTTAGAGATAATAAATTTAACTAAGATTAGTCTACAAATAAATATGCATAGGCACAATTGTGAGATATAACAGTAAATCTGTACCATAAATCTCGTTATTCGGGATGCACAGGTTGTATTACGCATGTATGTCGACCCTATTTACATTATTTTGTTATGTCAACAAACCGCGTTAACGACGCTTGTTTATTAGATTAAATACTCAGTTTTTGAGGCAAATATTTGGAACAAAATTATACCATATAATAGGAAATTACATTCTGCATAAATTTGCGTTTTCACTGATGTAGTGTCGCTTTAACAACACTTTGTTGACAACAATTTGAATTTAGACAATGTTTTCCTCCAAAAGGTGATATGCAAATGTGTGCCAATGAACTGCAATTAAATAAAGCTAATTCCAAAATTAATGGAAACTTACTTGCTACATATACAGTTATAAATTTCTGATTGTTTTCGAATTTATGCCAAATAATACCATCAGAGAGACGGTTTTGATAGCTACCAATAGAAACGTCTTACGAGACTTCCGTTATCTACTGTTTCACTGATACCCTTCCATAGAGCGATGTAGCCATGTTGATGACTCTAACACTTTAAGATGATGTTCAACATCTGATGAGGAACTGAAATTATGTGTAGCTGAACAAAGTGCACAAATAGAAGCCTAAGTACGCACACATCTGAACACACCCACATCTAAACACACCCACATCTAAACACACCCACATCTAAACACACCCACATCTAAGCACACCCACATCTAAACACACCCACATCTAAGCACACCCACATCTAAACACACCCACATCTAAACCAACCCACATCTGAACACACCCACATCTGAACACACCCACATCTAAACACACCCACATCTAAACACAACCACATCTAAACCACCCAATCTAAACACACCCACATCCAAAAAACACCCACATCTAAACACACCCACATCTGAAACACAACAATCTAAACACACCCACATCTAAAAACATCCACATCTAAACACACCCAACATCTTAACACCTAATCATCTAAACACACCCACATCTAAGCACACCCACCATCTGAACACACACACATCTAAACACACCCACATCTAAGCACAATCCACATCTAAACACACCCACATCTAAACACACCCACATCTAAACACACCCACATCTAAGCACATCCACATCTAATAGCACCCACATCTAAACACACCCACATCTAAGCACACCCACATCTAAGCACACCCACATCTAAACACACCCACATCTAAGCACACCCACACATCTAAACACACCCACATCTAAACAAACACACCCACATCTAAACACACACACACATCTAAACACACACACACACACATCTAAACACACGCACATCTAAGCACACCCATATGCTCTTTGTTAAAAATCCATGTCTTTGTAGTGAAAGTGTTTGTACTTGCTATAAACATATATATATATATGTTTTATGTAATGAACTTGTTGAATTGAATTGAATACAGACGCTCGACACACATTGTACTTCAAAATATGTGAAATGTTGGACGTCTCAACGTTACTTCTTGACGTCATGAACACTTTCATAGAAATGTCGGCGTTCCGTGTAGACGTAGTGACTGATGTTGTCCGAATGGCACGTGATCGTTAATAGGAAAAGTCCATTAACAACAAGGTAATTATTTTAAATAATTTTTAATACTACGATTTCATGGGGTGAGTCTATTTCCATAGTAACCTGTCCATATACTTGAAGTATAACTCATAACCAAACAAAGCTCCTCCTGGCGTTACATAGAGGATCCGCTATTGTACACGATATCTTAGGGACAAATCTGGCAGGCCCCCACAAGGGTAGATCCCCACCTTTGATACGTTACCATTTAATATTTAGATACTAAATATTTCTAATTAACGCCATTGACAAGATAAAAATGCTTGACTCTCCCTAGATCCTCAAATCTATTAAAGTTCTTGTACTAATGAAAAGAGAGACAGTTGTTCATTTGACGATCTGCTCTACTATACTGCACCTGAAAATCGAATAATTCTCTATCTCAACAATAATAGTACTATAATGTTTATTATTTGCAACATATTGCTTGGCAACATTAAACTGAGACTCATTAATCTCCGCCAAAGCCTTCGTAAGTTTCCGTGAACTACGACCAGGACATGCGTTAGGGTTTTACCGTTAGTATTTGAATCAAGTCAGTAAGTAAGTGTACCATAGTCTAAAGCTCATATTTTACTTCGGAATTCCGATTATTAACGAAGTAAGTTCACGGAATATGCAAATGTCTCAGTTTAATATTGCCAAACAATATAACCTAAACAATATCATGTTATTCAAGCCTCGTAAATATTTGTTATCGTAAGCCTCATTCTTTCATGTGAAATGAGAGAACAAAATGTGTTTTGACTTTGAATTGACTTGACTCATAAAGAAAAGATTAGCCAATAAACACATTCTGACATTCATAATGGTGTATGATGATCATTCTGAAAAACACTCAGAATTCACTAGACTAATTATCACTGGCCGCAAATACCATTTCTATCACGCTATCAGGTGACGGATCATCTGTGACATAGGTTTATGGCTATATGATATGATAGCATCGCAATATAATGGTATCATAAGGGTATACTTATGTTCATGGAAGTCGTGATAACGCAGTGGTAGCGAGTTCGTATCACATGCTGCGAAAAGCCTGTAGTTAGTTTAAACATATTTTATTTTATCAATATTTACATCATGTTGTAACATTAATATACAAGAACAAATGGATTAAATCGGAAGCTAGTAGCTTATTTAGATTTTCTCCATGACAAACATAATTTTCATAAACTATGGCAGAGTGTATATACATTTATGAACGTGACAAGTTTTATTCAACTGTAATGATATAAGTGTAATTAAAAATAATATGGAGATGATGATGAAGTAATCAATCAGACTGGCTTACCAGTCGGATTACGTGCAGTCAATTTAGGAAATGGTGAGGGATTACGTGCAGTCGATTTAGGAAATGGTGAGGCGAGAGAGGGGACGAGAGAGGGAGAGAGTGAGTGAGTGAGTGAGTGAGTGAGTGAGTGAGTGAGTGAGTGAGTGAGTGAGTGAGTGAGTGAGTGAGCGAGAACGAGGTGGGAATCGTTTATACGAGGATGGAAGAGGAAGATACACAAATTACACTAGCCGTTATCAAATATCTTTGTTGCTGTAATAAACTGGTGAACTGCATCAAATATCACCTTGTTTATCTCTTCACTTAGATTATCATCACCATACAAAAGAACTTTAAGAGAAATGTCTGTCAACGGGTTTATGGTGTTGATAAGGGTTATTCTGGTGTCTGAATAATCAGGACATTGGAATAATTAGTGGTGACTTGATTCATTAGCTCCGCATCTGCAGAGTGGAGAGTTTATAATATTTCTCGAAAATAAATGTTGATTTAGCACTGCATCCGTTTCGAATACGGGTATGGAGGACTTGGGCACGGCGGACACCCTGATAGAAGAGTGGATTAGGATTCGGTAAGCCTGTAGTTCGCGCACCACTGGAGCCGTTACCAGTGTGCCCTTAGGCAAGGTACTTACATTCCACAATATCTTTTCTCTCCCTCATAGCGATGGATTCCATCAGGAATGAGGTCTCGCGAGCGATTAATCTAACGTTGTAAAAACTTGTTTCGCAATCGAGCTAAACTAAGTTTGCATATAAACTAAGCTAAATTAATGGTATGATCACATCCTGGTGGTGACCATGTTTCGGAAATCTCCAACATAATACATTCAACGTGCAACGCCAAAGTACACGGGGGAAACATGATATTGACGTTTGAAGTGAACGCCTGTCTCGTGTGTACTGAATAATTATATAATGCTTATTGACAAACGAACCCGATGCTCCCGGTCGATCTCCTCACGACGTGCACGTCGTGACAGGGGCACATTCCGCAGCAGCAGCGTAGATTCTGGGATCTTCTGGTTGTCGATCTTGCGAAGGGGGAATCTCTCCAAGTATGTGGATCCACGGCTATGGCACATCAGGACAGATCCACCAGCTCTTCTAGATAGTGGGCACTGAACCACTATATCTTCGCCGACTTTCGACACTTTTTTCTGGCGGATAGACGAGACGGCGGACCTGAGGGAGCGGCAACAGTCGTGGATCCACGCTCCCCCGAGCTACACCGGAGTTTAGTAGACTCGTTTGCGACAATCGACGACCAGATGTCTAACTGTCAGATCCGTATTAATGCTGCTGCGGGGTGACCAACAGTGAGGAGTGTGGCCCTACAAAGGACCACATACATACCAGGCCTTGTCAACCTGGCCGACACAGAAAGAAGTAACCACCTGATGACGTCTTCATAAGCCACACAGAATACAGAACCGTCAGAGAATACCGAACTAATCAACGTAGAAGAACAGGAATAATCATCATAGAAGC
This sequence comes from Archivesica marissinica, assembly GCA_014843695.1. NCBI lineage: Eukaryota > Metazoa > Mollusca > Bivalvia > Venerida > Vesicomyidae > Archivesica > Archivesica marissinica. Next base: position 56,429,369 of record CM026397.1, on the reverse strand, counting down.
ATAGGAATAATCATCACAGAACACGTATAATCATCATTGAATAACCACCACAGAAGAATCACCTTAGGACAAGAAGAATCACCTTAGACAAGAAGAATCACCTTAGGACATAACCATCTTAGAAAATACAGTCGCCCAAATGCATTTATGCGGTGGCGACTATAAACAAAATTACATCGTTCGTTCGAACCCGATGCTCACGTCACTGTCTGTCCCAGATATGCAGGCGTAATTACAATCCTTATGTAATGTTGCAATATAAGAAAGCCCACTGTTCTTTAGAGATTCATTACTATCTATCCAAACACAATGTTTAGGTAAGTTTTGTTTGCTGACCGATGCATTTTAAAATTATTAAATAATTAAGTTATATTCTACAACACTTGGGTTACTTGGATTTTCCTACTATGCGATCACGAATGCAACTAAGTACAGAACCCGTCAGGAGTTAGTTTATACAAATTTATTTTAGCTCAATTGCGAAACAAGTTCTTACAACTTATATTAATCACTCTCGAGACCTCATTCCTGATGGAATCCATCTCCACGAGGGAAAGAGAGAGAGAGAAGAGGCAACCTGGAATTTAAATGCCTTGCCTAAGGACACAATCGTATCGGCTCCAGCGGGGCTCGAACTCCGGATAGTTCGCACCAGAAGCGAACGCGCATCCACAGCGCTATCTCGAGTTCTTGTTGAGTGATGTGTAATTGTTCCGTGCCATTTGAAAATACCTAATTCATGCTATATAATGAAATCAGATGAGATTTCTATTTTGTCTAGAGATTTCTACTCGCTATAGTGCAATGCATATCCATGCGTACATCTATAAATCTGTCCAAATTGATAGTTTCAATATAATCCAGTAATGTTTCTGTCAGACAATTTATATCTCCAGTCACATAAACTACTCCCAACGCACTATCTCCCATCACTTAAACTGTCATCACTCAATATATGCTAGAATAAACATCTATTTCATTTAGATCCCTAGCGATATATCTACCAAATCATTTTCAAAGACACTGTGTGTTTTACATTTATTTATCGTCGCTACCGGTTACCCATATGAGCGACGCCTCCTGAAGAGATTTTTGGAGGATAGTGCAATGATACAGACAGAGACCCATTCCAGAGTCTCCTCTGGTTCTTATACGTGCACGGTGTAAAGCACCGATACGAGACATCGGCTTAACGTCCCATCTGAAAGACTGTTAATTTGATTAGGGTCAGACGGGGGATCGAACCTGCGATCCCTGGATTACCAATCCAGCTTGTTACCACTGCACTACAGATCCGTCTGTTCTGTATTATTCTACTTATATACATTTAGATGCCCCTTAGCGGAACATAAAACTGTGTTGTAATATTCGACTGAACACACTTAAAACTTTCATAAATTAAACCGCTTGCCCTGTTTGCTTGTGGACCTTAGTGGACGAGTGGTTATGGTTGTAGGTTTGAATCCCACTTGGTGTCGATTTCCTTCATGTGAGGAAGCTATCCAGCTTGCTTGCAGAAGGACGCTGGTCTTACCCGAGTCGTCCTCCACCAGTGTGTGGTGTGTGTTTTACGTTTATTTATCGTCGCTACCGGTTGCCCATATGAGCGACGCCTCCTGAAGATATCAGTCATTTTAGATTTTGGAGGATAGTGCAATGATACAGACAGAGACCCATTCCAGAGTCTCCTCTGATTCTTTTACGTACACGGTGTAAAGCACCGACATGAGACCTCGGTTTAACGTCCCATCTGAAAGACTGTTAATTTTATTAGGGTCAGACGGGGGATCGAACGTGCGATCCCTGGATTACCAGTCCAGCGTGTTACCACTGGACTACAGATCCGTCTGTACCAGTGTGTGGCGTCTGTGGTCCAGTGGCAGAGCGTCGGATTTGGAATCGTACGGTCCCGGGTTCGATACTCGGTCAGACCACGTATGTAGTGTCATTGAGCAAGGCACCTCACACACATTGCTTAGTACTGGCTGCTTAGGTCGGCTAAGCCTGCCCAGGAAAACGTGTCTAAGTCCCCGCGAGTGGTTTGACATTAAAGGAACATACATACATACAGAAACAGCTGAAGAAATATAATAGAAAGTCGCGTTATGCTAGGTTAGCCCATTGTCGTAAACCTGGACGATTATTATATCCAGGTTATGTCCGCAGCTAAGTATGTGGGTTGCTGCGAAGGCTCCAGTAGCAGAGTTGTCACATTTGTTATTGTCGTAGCAGTGTGGGTTCGAAACAAGTTACATATATAGCTGAGTTTCAGCAGTGCGGCTTCTATAAAGCACTTTAGGAAGAGTCAAAATAGTTGAGGCCGTGTTTCATTTATATGAAAAGGTGGCAGTTTCTAACGTAGGTTGGTGCACCAAGTACTGACGAAATGTGTTGTTAGGTAAACTGTCGGCCGGCGATATAGCCCAAAATGGTTCTAATACAGGCGTAAAACCAGAAACAAACAAAATAATTGACATCCGGACATATGAGTGACGCCTCCTGAAGAAATTAGTAATTTTAGATGTTTGGAGGATAGTGCAATGATACAGACAGAGACCAATTCCAGAATCACCTCTGGTTCTCTTACGTGCACGATGTGAAGCACCGACACGAGACCTCGGCTTAAAGTCCCATCTGAAATACTGTTAATTTTATTACAAATATTAGGGTCAGACGGGGGACCGAACCTGCGAACCCTGGATTACCAGCCCAACGTGTTACCACTGCACTACATATCCGCCTGTGGACATAGATACAGATGAAGCTTCAATGACCCAGTATGAGTAACCGCAACTAACTTCCATATTTTGCGAGAACTATGCTCGGTGCTGTAACGACGACGGATAGCTGACGATATGTTTATGCTCGGTGCTGTAACGACGACGGATAGCTGACGAGATTTTGTCCTGATCCACATGGCGGGGTGCGACTTCTACCCTGGGTGCGGTAACGACGAAGAAGCCATCGAAACAACCGGAACCATTCGTACCGCTATGAGCTGGCCCTAAATGGGACCATTCTTGGACAGTTATTAGAAAGAAGCAACTTCACAGAACTTGTCATCTGGATAGACAGAAGAGGCCGCCTCTAGGTTTCAACTAGACCAGGCTCAGAGGTTATAAAAACCTTTCTCCAATCTCAAATTCAGTCTCAAGCTTCTGATTGGTTCAGATGGTAGTAAAACTCAAAATCAACCAATCAAATCATTCTAGCTTGAGTTTGAGATCTGAGAAAAGTGTTATAACCTCGGGCACAGGAATCGACGTATATAACTAAACACCTTAGAAATATTCAGTCGGATATGTAGTCCAGTGGTAGCACGCTGGACTGGTAATCCAGGGATCGCAGGTTCGATCCCCCGTCTGACACTAATAAAATTAACAGTCTTTCAGATGGGACGTTAAACCGAGGTCTCGTGTCGGTGCTTTACACCGTGCACGTAAAAGAACAAGAGGAGACTCTGGAATGGGTCTCTGTCTGTATCATGAACTATCCTCCAAAATCTAAAATAACTAATCTCTTCAGGAGGCGTCGCTCATATGGGCAACCGGTAGCGACGATAAATAAACGTAAAAACATACACACATTCAGTCGCCCATATTCCACGTCTATAAAGAAACCTACAAGATTATAATGCGTGGGTTAAATCTATGTATGTATGTTCCTTTAATGTTAAACCACTTGCGGGGACCTAGACATGTTTTCCTGGGCAGGCTTAGCCGACCTAAGTGGTTAACCAGTACTAAACAATGTGTGTGAGGTGCCTTGCTCAATGGCACTACATACGTGGCCTGACCGAGTATCGAACCCGGGACCGTTCGATTCCATATCCGATGCTCTACCACTGGACCACGGACGCCACACTAGGTACACTCTGTGAAGCAACTACAAATCACTTACAAACTAGAATACTTATATATATACAACATTACATACGCTCAGACACCATGAGTGAGGACATATCGCGAGGGCATAATCCTGATCTAGATTCAAGGAAAGTGTCAGCAGACACTGTTTGGCTTAATCATTAAAATATACAACCATCTAAGCACAACATATAGCCGCACGAACGCGAGAGGAATGAACTTCCAGCTGTACATAGTAGTATGAACAACAGCTCGTGTATCACACAGTATATGAACAAACTATATACTTTATGTCACAATAAACTTGCTTAAGAAACGAAGCACTGGTGCAATTAAAGTCTGAATAATGTTCCGGTGGAAGTATTCTGATAATATGTTTGGCTAAATATCCTAGTAAATATTGCAAGAACATGTTTCACTTACTTATATAGGTTTTCAGAGAACGTGTCTTTTAAATGTGAATGTACGTATTTCTGAGAATGTTTGATTTATCAGTATCTCATTCACAAACAACACGGAACAGTTCATCATATGTAATGGTAGTGTATCTTAAGCTTGTAATCTTTTAGATTCATCGCAGGAAGCCATCTTCTGTGACATATTGTTGTCATTGTGTACATACAATCGTCCACTGTTGTTTCCCAGGAAACGTGCTGTTTGACACGCCTCCATTAGAAAATCTACTAATCTGTATTTCTGGAGAACACCGGCGATTTCAGGAACTAAACATCTATTACGCACTATGCTTTTTTTTATTGTATTGATATATTCTTAAAAATGTCAAAATGAACACCTGGAATGCAGTGTCCGACAACATCCATCGATACATATAGCTTACAATTCCTAGCCTGTGTAAATCTATATATGCTACGATCTCGGTGAGGATAAATAGATCGTTAACAATGCCAGAAAGGTTTAGTTGTGAACTAATTTACAAACGTTTCCGACACACATGGTGTGTTGCCTCAAGATGGTGCACGTCGGACTTCATAATAGTATTCAATAGTTCGTTCGCATCCGAGGAATGCAGATTGTAGAACAGTTGGTGTATTTAGTTTCTTGCCATTTACGTGAATATAATAGTTTATTAACCCATTCAACCCCAGGTAACTGACATGGACTGGTGCATGATATTGTTACACCAATAAATTAATAAGAAAATTATATTTGGACCAGTTCATTTATCAAAATGGGTAATTTTTGTCTAAAAATAGTAATATTACTGGCAAAAAGTGCAGATCCGAGCCGGCTCAACTGGATCTACACTGTTTGTAAGCCTATTTAAAGTCCTGTGGCGTTGGTTTAAACATATTTATTCCACTATATACATTCACAAAACAATACATGTATACAAAATCAAAGAATAGGAAAGGATTAAAACGGAAGCAGAGCTTATATAGTTTCTCTCCTTAAGAGGCCGGTGGTGTTGAAAGGGTTAAACTGAACAATGTACTTCGAGCTGAAGTATATCTATACTTCTTCAAGGCAAGCAGTTTCATGTACCAAGTTAGTAGTTTCATGTACCAAGTTAGTAGTTAAGTTAGTAGTTTCATGTACCAAGTTAGTAGTTACCTTGCACTGTCGTGGCTGGATCTGAATTAAAAATGCGCATTTGGAAGAATATTAGTTGCAACTTAATGTGTGTGGCATACGTGGTCCAGTGGTAGAATCGATCGGTCCCGGGTTCGATACTCGGTCAGGCCACGTATGCAGTGTCATTGAGCAAGGCACCTCACACACATCGCTAGTACTGGATAACCACTTAGGTCGGCTAAGCTTGCCCAGGAAAACATGTCTACGTCTCAATGGGTTTGACATTAATGGAACATACATACAACTTAATTAAGAATAGTCCATTTAGTCCGTGTTTTATGAACGAACTAACCGCTATATCTTCAGCCTGGGTTGGTATACAAGGACATATATTATTGATTGATGTTCCATGTACTGAGTTGCTAAGGCAGTTCATCAATGAAAACGGTGTATAGATACGGAGAGCAAAGACTTCCCTGGCGTGTCCCTTGCTTTATATCGAACGGATCTAATAAATAACTATAAATTAAAACGCGACTAGAGGCCACCACATGTAGTATTCCCTTTACACGTGAAAAAGCGTTAGGCTGTATTATCAGCATGTATAGTTTATGAAGTACTTCTTCATTGATCCATGGCATGTCCAAGACTTTCATCGCATCCAATAAGGCTAGCAGTGATTCGATGATTATTTGATATATGAATGAGGCCAGTTTGCAGATTGTTTTCCCTTTTGGAACCCGTATTGAAGAAGGTGTGCATGTAGCTTATCAATAATCGTTTCGCTTTCAATTCTAATTATCACATTTTATTTTCAAATATAATTTTTTTTTATAGTTTATATATCACTCGCAAAATATATAAATATAGCACTGTTGCTGTTAGGATTTGCCTTTGATTTACCAGTTACACGGTCATTGTTATGCTTTATTTGATCTGGTATACCATCGTTGCGTAGTCCAATTTGTAGGACGTTGAAGTGATTCGCAATACACTCAATCAATCAATCTGTCACCGGGGCGTTTCATAATCGTGAAGGACATTTGCTTTACATGAAAGATTTTAGATAATTTCGCTGTTGCTCGATTTTTCAAATTCTACCTAAAATATTAAACCACTGTTTTGAAACAATAGCTTCATCAAAGCTAGTTTCGATTAATACAAGCCAATTAATTTACAAGTTTGTCATTATGTAACATTCTGCTATGCACACGGGTAACATGCTGCTATGAACACGGGTAACATTCTGCTATGCACACGGGTATTGTTTTTATTCATTCTTGAGAATAACATATTCCAAAATTCCTACTGGTCCATTTCCGCTCAAATTATTCGTCATATTTTAGTTACATTTTAACAACGGGACATTCAAGAAAGGGGATCAGTATGTTTTTTAATAATGTTCAATTGAGACCTTTATCTATGAAACTTAATTGGAGCTCCATTACTGTCACATGCAAACTATAATGTGCATGTACTTCCTGAGTCCTGGCTATGTGTTCAATATACTCTGGATCTTACCTATTTATTGTGGATCGGCCATAATTGAATGTTGCATTAAAGGCAGCCATTAAGACATTTTGGCGGTCACTTTCAAAGTTACTAAGCAGGTCACCCAGTTGAGCAACTTCAGGCTTGATTATCTCAATTAATTCATTGTATGTATGCGTGTTTTTTATGTTTATTTATCGTCGCTACCAGTTGCCCATATGAGCAACGCCTCCTGAAGAGATTAGTGATTTTAGATTTTTGGTGGATAGTGCAATGAAACAGACAGAGACCCATTCCAGAGTCTCCCCTGGTTCTTTTACGTGCACGATGTATAGCACCGACACGATACCTCGGTTTAAAGTCCCATCTGAAAGACTGTTTATTTTATTAGTGTCAGACGGGGGCTCGAACCTGCGATCCCACGAGCATAAATGTCACTACATCAGAATTTAGTTTAAGCATATTTTATTTCCCAATATAATACATATTGAACAATGCATACATCACACATAATCAAAATACAGAAAAGGGATTAGAATGAAAGACAGTGTCTTATATAATTCTTCTCCTCGAATCAGAATTTAACTCCCAATATTCAAACTGTCTATAGTATTATTATCAGAATGATGCTATGATGCTCTAATAATGACACACAACCATGCCCCTATATTGCCTGCCAATGAATGTTACTAGACTGTTGCATGTCATAATATTTGATCTGCAAGAACTGATTACATTTTCTAATGGATGCAGATTTTCGTTTAGCAACCAATGAGAGACATTACTGGTTTTTCTATTAGCTCCCTTGATGGATAAAGGGTTAGACTTATCCCAGACTTATTCCTAAATGTATATTGTCCTTTTAGTTGGAATCCTTTGTTTTTACTGTTGTCGTCTAAACAGATGTTGCGTTAGGATAAATGTAATTTTATCAAAATCGTGTTAATTAACTGAACCAATTTTTACAGTAAGGTATCCATTAGACATGCTAAAGGATATATGTCAAGATTTAATAATTTCATAATTATAAGATGAGAATACGAATACGAATGAGAATACCAATATACCATCAGGCGTATTCAGGGGCAGTAACTGACTAATGTTTCTCATGTTCTGAGATATGTTTCTTTCATGTTCCTGGAATAGACAGGGAATTCCGATAAATATACTTGAAACTTGAAACTTTTTAATTTGATAAAACGCCTATATTTACATAAAAACATATTCAATGGCGTTGTACAAACAAATAAAATAAATAGCAAACTGAATTAATAAAGGACATTTACATCATACTACTTAACAGTTAATTAAATAATTAAATTATAATAATATAAATATCTATATGAGCTATCTGAATTGAGGCTATGCATTAGAATGGATGCTAGATGTGGTGGAAGCTATATATCGGAGTATACTATCAAGTACATGAAGCATAGCATGTTATCAACATGTATCGGACAGTGTCCTTATTTATGACTAGATTTGTTTACACCGCAAGATAAAGAGATATGTGGTAGTATGTAATAATTAAATGAAAAAGTAGAGCAACACAAGTTTCCTATGTTGCAACATTACGATGGATTATATTCTGAGAATTCAAATGGACAGGATGTACAATTGAACTTCAAATATGGCAGTAAAATTGTTGGCGTTCAGTCTTAAACAGGTTTAGTTTATACAAATTATTTTAGCTCGATTGCGAAGCAAGTTCTTACAACTTATATTAATCACTCTCGAGACCTCATTCCTTGTGGAATCCATCGCCACGAGGGAGAGAGAAGAGGCAACGTGGAATTTAAATGCCTTGCCTACGGGTACAATCGTAACGGCTCCAGTGGGGCTCGAACTCCGGACCGTTTGCACCTGAAGCGAACGCGCATCAACTGCGCTATCACGACTTCCACAAGGTAACACAGGTGATACGAATTGAAGGATCGCTATCGTATTATCATGTTACTGGGTCGTAACGAGGCTGGCCGTGTTTGTTCTTGAAATGTGTATTGATTATTTGCTGTATAGTAATGGCTATTTGTATGACTATATTAGTCCAGCTAACTGCTCTATATTGGTATATGCTAAATTGTACATGATGTTTTAATAATGTAGAAACGTATCAGTAATTGTAACATTGGCGGGGTACGTGTAGCTAAGTATATAACACGACATTATGTGCCCCATTCATGTCTGTATTGCTATACATTTATAATATGTAAATGTTTTTAAAATATTCGTTTCTTGACATACCGTGGGTTTTGTCATACCGCGGCATACAATGATTCATCTGTGCATTCCAAAACTAACAACATATTAATTAAATGCTATACTGGTAAATAGCAAAACGATAAAATAAAGTATAAAAACGCATAAAATGCTGTTCAGCTCGCATACATTATGTTTTAAGTTATCAATACTGCATGTGTATTTAAAATCTACAATATGCACGGCTATTTGACCATGCAAACGAGTCTTGCTTACATCTAACTATTAGTAAGTATTTCTCTTATGAATTCCAGTTATTAAACCTCTGCTAGAGCATTGACTATTTACCGTGATATGTCCAAACCCACAAGTATGCAGTGTCGAACATGGGTACAAATGTTATCAGAACAATGTAAGAAAATTATCATCTTAATCAATTCTGCATCCAACTAAAGAAGATGTGCTTACGTATTAATGAAATACATATTAATGTGGAACCAAATACTCCGTTAATCTGCTGTTGAAGGCTTACTACCGCGATATACCAAGCATGTATTATACCGTAAACGTTCTAAAATAATACAGCTATGTGTGATATATTAATTTAATAACAAGAAGAAGCTAACTATCTATAATATGTATACAAGGTTTCCTGGAATATTCCTGTTAATACACAATGGGCTGGAAACGCTGTTCGCATTGTTTACGCCAATATGATAAATGATGTTGCTTGTCGTTGAACACTGATTGCACGTCTGCATATATGCGGATACATTTCGTCACGGACATGTTCCATTTCTTATTTATGTAAACGTGAAACAAAATATCAATATCCGGATTTTCTTTCTCAATTTCGTCCGCCTCCGTGGTCGAGTGGTTAAGTGATTGTTACGAGTTCGAGCCCCGCTCAAGCCGTGTCTCATTTATATGAAAAAGTTGGCAGTTTCTTACGGAGGTTGGTGCACCCAAGTACTGGTTAACCGCTGGAGCCTGCCCAGGAAAGGTGTTGTTAGGTAAACTGCCCGCCGGCGATATAGCCCGAAATGGTGCTGATGCAGGCGTAAAACCCGAAATATAACATATAATCTTTCTCAATTTCAGAAATGCATGTATAAGAGCATGTACCACAACTTGTGAATTCAGCTGCTACAATGTATTTTCCCCAACACATGGACGACGTCACTCATGAATCGGGGACGTTAAAGAGGCATGGGTCCTCGCCGGTGGAATGCGACTTTGATACCGTCAGTATTCCTGGGGCTATTCTCGACCGGAAGTTAACTACGAGATTACACGAACGCAGACTGGTTGATACCCCGGTAGGTGGTCCTTACTACGACGCTTCTCTACGCAACCTTGTTGGATCTACTATTTCTGAGACAGTCTATTTGATAAAGTATGAACCGTCTTTGTCACACCGGAAATGGCTAGTGGGGCCATACTGCTTCCTGTATATGGCCGCTTATATCACGTCTTACTTCACGTTCACGCAATACGTTCACTCAAAAATTCAATCTGACATATTTCCGGACGTAACGTCCTTCAACGTATCAGGCATTTGTTACACCAATACAAGCTCGAGTGAGTACATACAGCAGACGATGGTGCAACAAAAGACAGCCACGTGGCTCATGTACTACAGTTTAGCAGCAGGAATTCCCGCCGTGTTCTCTAATATTGTTTTAGGGTCGTCTACAGACAAATTTGGACGAAAATTTCTATTTATCTTGCCGTGTATGGGAACTTTCATCAGAATGTGTGTTTCTGTTCTTGGAATATATTTGAACTTTGACCTAAAATACTATTTGATTGGCTACGTTATTGATGGACTTACTGGCCAGCTAGCTACAATGCTTCTTGTATGCTTTACTTATGTTGCCGATATTACAGCTTATAATGGCAAACAACGGTCATTTGGGATAACTATGATAGAATTATCTATTGGCATCGGTTTAGCGATCTTCAGTTTCACTACCGGATACTTCATACAGCACTTTGGTTTCTTCTATCCAATGATGTCTGCTGGATTAATGGTTTCAGCAAGTGCCGTGATCGTATTATTCATTCCAGAGAGTTTTCCAAAGGAAAAGAGAAATCCGCATGAATCAATTACTGCCAAAATGAAGACTGTATATGATTTATTTTGGGGTTCTTTTAATAGAGGCAGGCGGTGGATGTATAACACGCTGATGGTGATTTTCATGCTGACGATGTTTACTGTGTTCGGGCGTAGCAACGTGGAGCCCCTATATCAGCTAGATGCCCCATTCTGCTGGAGCCCAGAGAAGTTGGGTTATTTTGGTGCGTTGAAAAGTCTAGTACAGCAGATATTCGGGATGGGAATGATAAAGGTGTTACAGATGGTAATGTCGGATGAAGCGATCGCGATGCTTGGCTGTGCGTCGCTCGCAATGTCTTTCACGCTGGAAGGATTTGCAAAAACTGATGTAATTATGTACATAGGTAAGCTGGAAATCAGGAAGATTAAAAACGTTATGGATTTATCCTTCATAGTGAAATGATTGTGCAAAGTTGAAATATGAAATCGTTGTATTTAATATTATTCTGATTGTTGTACGGCAATTGTTGTGTCTGATAGTGTATATTGTGTAATATGTCGTCAATAATTCTGTTTTGTGTAAGACGACATAATGTATCTGATAGTGTATATTGTGTAATATGTCGTCAATGATTCTGTTTGGTATAAGGCGACATATTGTGTCTTATAGTGTATATCGTGTAATATGTCGTCAATAATTCTGTTTGGTGTAAGGCGACATATTGTGTCTGATAGTGTATATTGTGTAATATGTCGTCAATGATTATGTTTGGTGTAAGGCGACATATTGTGTCTGATAGTGTATATTGTGTAATATGTCGTCAATGATTCTGTTTGGTATAAGGCGACATATTGTGTCTTATAGTGTATATTGTGTAATATGTCGTCAATAATTCTGTTTGGTGTAAGGCGACATATTGTGTCTGATAGTGTATATTGTGTAATATGTCGTCAATGATTATGTTTGGTGTAAGGCGACATATTGTGTCTGATAGTGTATATTGTGTAATATGTCGTCAATGATTCTGTTTGGTATAAGGCGACATATTGTGTCTTATAGTGTATATTGTGTAATATGTCGTCAATAATTCTGTTTGGTGTAAGGCGACATATTGTGTCTGATAGTGTATATTGTGTAATATGTCGTCAATGATTATGTTTGGTGTAAGGCGACATATTGTGTCTGATAGTGTATATTGTGTAATATGTCGTCAATGATTCTGTTTGGTGTAAGACGACATGTTGTGTCTGATAGTGTATATTGTGTACTATGTCGTCAATAATTCTGTTTGGTGTAAGACGACATGTTGTGTCTGATAGTGTATATTGTGTAATATGTCGTCAATGATTCTGTTTGGTGTAAGGCGACATATTGTGTCCTATAGTGTATATTGTGTAATATGTCGTCAATAATTATGTTTGGTGTAAGGCGACATGTTGTGTCTGATAGTGTATATTGTGTAATATGTCGTCAATAATTATGTTTGATGTAAGGCGACATATTGTGTCATATAGTGTATATTGTGTAATATGTCGTCAATAATTCTGTTTGGTGTAAGGCGACATATTGTGTCTTATAGTGTATATTGTGCAATATGTCGTCAATGATTATGTTTGGTGTAAGGCGACATATTGTGTCTGATTGTGTATATTGTGTAATATGTCGGCAATGTTTGGTGTAAGGCGACATATTGTGTATGATAGTGTATATTGTGTAATATGTCGTCAATGATTCTGTTTGGTGTAAGGCGACATATTGTGTCCTATAGTGTATATTGTGTAATATGTCGTCAATGATTCTGTTTGGTGTAAGGCAATATGTTGCATCTGATAGTGTATATTATGTAACATGTCGGCAATGTTTGGTGTAAGGCAATATGTTATATTACGCTGTGGATTGTGTCGTCAATGATTCTGTTTGCAGTTCCGGTTGTAGGAGCGTGTGGTATGCTAACAATTCCAATAACTAGATCAATCATGTCACAACTAACTAGATCCGACCAACAAGGTAAGAAATGGACTTAGACAATTAAGAATACCCTTCGTATGCAATGGTATAGGACGGGGAAACTCCACCCCCGTGGTCAGACAAGAAGAGAATGTGTCGTCATAAACGAGGTGTTTACCTTCCCTATATGGTTACAGTGAGCATTCTGTCCTATGACTGTTATTTCTACATCCATCATATTCCATATATGATTATAGTGAGCATTATGTCCTATGACTGTTATTTCTACATCCAACATATTCCATCTATGATTATAGTGAGCATTATGTCCTATGACTGTTATTTCTACATCCAACATATTCCATCTATGATTATAGTGAGCATTATGTCCTATGACTGTTATTTCTACATCCAACATATTCCATATATGATTACAGTGAGCATTATGTCCTATGACTGTTATTTCTACATCCATCATATTCCATCTATGATTACAGCGAGCATTCTGTCCTATTACTGTTATTTCTACATCCATCATATTCCATCTATGATTACAGTGAGCATTCTGTCCTATGACTGTTATTTCTACATCCATCATATTCCCTATATGATTACAGCGAGCATTCTGTCCTATTACTGTTATTTCTACATCCATCATATTCCCTCTATGATTATGTACAGTGAGAATTCTGTCCTATGACAATGACACATAACATTCCAGCCATGAATATTTACATCGCTATTGCATTCCCTTCGATGAACGTGTGTGCCTTGATTGTATGCATTTTCGTATGAGGGTTCCCAACTAATAATATGCAGCTGCCATGCGCACTCGAAATTACAGGCTTGCGCATTCGCAGTGTTAGGCAGCGTTCGTCGCGAGACGTGAACAGGTGTGTCTGACAGGTAAACGTTGTTCCAATGATGATTTATTGACCTATTCCGGCACATCTTGGACTAAAATCATTTTAAAGTGTGCTATATTTTATGTGTGTCATTGAAAAGAATAATTTATTTAAATGTAAAACGTCCAATGTAGTTCATATCCCGATGGAAACTATTAACCCGTGATTCATTCCTTAATTACAGTGAGCATTCTGTCCTATGTCATATAACTATCCCATTAATAAGCTGTATAGCTTTCTGTCCAATTCCTCATTTTAATTGTTGTAAATAACCATGTACATGATATAAAATAAATATATTTAAACCAACTACCCCACATCACCTTCCCTCTATGGTTACAGGCGCCGTATTTGCTGCGATTGCCGCAATTGAAACTACCATAAGTGTGGGCGGATCTGTGACAGCCAATGAGATTTACTCACACACAGTCGGGTTTTACAAAGGCTTTGTGTTCTTCGTCTTTACAGGGTGCAATGTGGTTGGATTATTATTAATGTGGTAAGTACTAAATTGTAAGCTATATCACTTAGCATGATCGAAATATCTAGTGTAATATAATACATTATATGTGACTATATGTGTGATGCAAATTGACAAAATATTGTACCAGTAAAGTAATATTTCTGTTCAAAATGACCATTACAATTTCTAAACATCTTGTTACCATAATTCCAAAATAGTATATACCGCGATACGTCAAAACCAACGATATGCCAAGAAACTTCATGAATATGATTTTACTGTTCAGATATAGTGCTGGACAACATAAACACAATTGGTTGGGTGCGTATCGTATCTGTTTATTGAACTTCTTAACAATGAACATTTCATAACAAAAACAGTGTATTAAGTATACAGAAATGAACACCCCTAACAAGTAATAAATAACATAAAAAACAAGTATGGCACGTTCCTTTACATGTCTGCAAACATGTAGGTAAATATGTTTGTTTTAATGAGAACCGTCGAATTTTGCAGCCACGTTTTTCTGACATCCATATTGAACTACTGAAATTCAACGTGCCACATATTTAAGTCATGTGACCGGTGTGGCTGTAACACTTAAAAAGATACTTATGTTCCTTTATTGATGTTGTTGTTGTTGTCTTTATTTGTGCCACACGTACAGCTACGGTCACCTTGTTTCTCCAGCTGTTCTTGGTGAAGGCATGGATACCCCGGGTGCATCTCCGACCAGTATTTCACACACTCAATGCCCCCGGGTATATCCACCGTCCGTCCGTAATCCAGCTGGATACCTTCGTCACATGCAAGAATTCCACACACCAGGTTTAATGAATGATTGAACGTCTGTGTTCATCATTTTCTCATTTATTCTCGTCTGATTTAGTTTAAATGTGTACATATGTTATAGCCGATGTGTGCCATTCAGCTGTACAAATGTGCAAGACAATTTGAATGTCTGAAATCATTGTATTCGTGTGTCTATATAACATGGACGTATTCTAAGCTGGAAGGTGTCCTGTGTTAGGTCATTATATCATAACAATAACATGTGTTACGTCTCAGGACAGGGCAGGCCCGACCTGGTCAATAATGCAAACAATTGACGACGAGTCCATTTGCAGAGTCAAATAAAAGCATATTGTATGTATGTTCCATTAATGTCAAACCCCTTGCGGGGACCTAGACATGTTTTCCTGGGCAGGCTTAGCCGACCTAAGTGCTTAACCAGTACTAAGCAATGTTTGTGAGGTGCCTTGCTCAATGACACTACATACGTGGCCTGACCGAGTATCGAACCCGGGACCGTTCGTTTCCTAGTCCGAGCTCTACCATTGGACCACGGACGCCACACATATTTGGGAAAACGTTATTTAAATTGATTACATGTACTCTGACGTTAGTTTGGTTTAATCATAGTTTATTGAATTTATCATTTACATGTATAAAACAAAAGCTATATATGCAATACATAAAATGATGCTACGTACAAACGTGCAAATTAATAAAACAAAAGGTTTGGGCCACACAAGTGTTGGCAACATTAGTAACATTGTGGAGAGAATTTCAATAAGCTAGAATAGCTTCCAATTCAATCCACTAGTCATTGTAAATATATTTGTGTAAATTATGTATATGTATAGTGTGTTTATTATGACGAATAAATATGCTTAAACCAACATTAGTAAACGGTCCGGTCACAGAAACGCAAAAGAAATGACAAAATTCGGAAAATATTATTTCTCTAAATAATATATTAAAAAAGAAAAACAACGGTAACTTGTGAGTATAACATATAACCCGCTGTTCCACCAATTACGCCGCATCACCACGCCAAAACCCGAACCAAAGTCATCGTCTTTGACCGTTTTACACTTCTACCCACAGGGACACTGATCGTTTTACACTTCTACCCACAGGTACACTGATCGTTTTACACTTCTACCCACAGGTACACTGATCTTTTTAATAGAGAGCTTATTACATCCTACTAATAGAAGTGGACAAGTCATCATTCTTCTCACGCACGCACGCACGCACGCACACACACAAACACACACCACGCACACACACACACGCACACACACACACACACACTCACACACGGTTTGGCTAAATGAAGTGGAATCTTACACGAATATTACTCTCGTCTGCAAATTGACTCTTCAAGTATTATCAGATGTTAGTTTACTAAACAGATTTATTTTATTTCAGATAAATTGCATGAATCCAGTATGCGCAGACACTATACGCGTAACATGTGAACGATAGACACGGGACCTTAAAGTAACAGAATTCAGTTTGAAACAAAGATTTATATACTTTCAGGATGTACAGATTCTGGACTAAACGTTCTCAGCCACAGATTAAATGACAATCAAATGTCACAGCGTCTGCATTGTGATATATTCTACATCATTTGCTTTGCATGGTTTTAGTTACATTTGGGTAAACTAAGCACAACATAATTATCGCAGATGAAATATCTATAAATAATTGCAATCGCATACACAATGTCTTAGACAGACGGATATGTAGTCCAGTGGTAACACGCTGGACTGGTAATCCAGGGATCGCAGGTTCGTCTGACCCTAATAAAATTAACAGTCTTTCAGATGGGACATTAAACCGAGGTCTCGTGTCGGTGCTTTACACTGTGCACGTAAAAGAACCAGTGGGAGATTCTGGAATGGGTCTCTGTCTGTATCATGCACTACCCTCCAAAATCTAAAATTACTAATCTCTTCAGGAGGCGTCGCTCATATGGGCAACCGGTAGCGACGATAAATAAACGTAAAACACACACACAATGTCTTCTTGTAATTTATTATTTTCGTTTTATTCAGAGTCATGTGTTCATATGTATTGCAACATATGTTCTCCATGTTATTTTTTTTATAGCTTTAACATGCGTTTAATGCTATGTATCTTTTATTTCAACGTTCATTTGAATGATTTCATAATATGTACTAGATATAGCAGGAACACACGGGAAGGGCCGTAACTCGGGAAGGGCCGTAACTCGGGAAGGGCCATAATTAATGTTGCTAGAACTTGTGACCCGACCAGTGTGTCTGTCTTGAAAGTGTCATGTATACATGTATGTAAAATTAATTGAGCAATAAAATATGCTTAAACTAAATTAAAAAGTAGGCACACACTGGAAATCAATTTTTAATATTAACACCAATGTTAAGTTGCTAGTGTTACCTCCCCATTCGGTCTATTGCGTTTACAACACGGTACAATCAGTAGTGCGGAGCTACTACGAGACTGACATATATGTGCGGTACTACGTGAAACAAAGTTGTGGAAATTGGTGAAAACAGCGGTTCCCATAGATTTCAACTTCATGAATTAATGTTTTCACGATAGAAATGATGAACTAGCAAATCCGTACGTATTGGTAAATTAAGCTTAATTGGTAATGAGCAATTAAGAAGGTAGAACAGTTTGCAATTCCGACTATAGGAACAGGTTCAAAGCAGGTCACATATACCACAAATATAAATCGTATGTGAATTGTGGGTAAAAAAAAAAATATATATATATATATCATTTTTACCCACAATTCACATACTGTACATTCTGTAAATTCTGAAATGCTTGTTACGTCATGATTGTTGTCTCAGAACCTAACTGAAGTATAAGGTTTGCGAAGAATCTCAAGAGTCATCATATAGTGTTTGCATGCACTAATACATTTACAATCATATGCTATATGCGTCATCCAAACTAGATGTGCTTACTTGACGAGACAAAAACAGATAATCAGACAGTCATCTTCTACTTAGAAAATAAACATCATTTTAACGCATTCGTTTGCAATTATTTTCTAGAGTCTTAATGGTGTATCCATATCTAAAATGTGTGAGATATTGACCCCAAAATGAATACGCCAGAAGTAAGACATCTAACTTCTCCTTTGAAAATTGATTTGTCATTGCTTATCATGTGTAATTCAAAATGTATATTTAGTTAGAATAACAAGATACAGGTAAGTGTATACGTTATATAAATACAATTATGTTCTGTTCTGTTCTTTGCATTTTGGATGCGTCAGTCAGATATGCCATCTTCTTACAAATCCCTCTTACGTCTAAATGATTTGTTCTACACACAAACGCTACATCCTAGATACGCGCTGATTGCCAGTGCATATGCAATGACATGTGATGACACTATTCTACGAAGACATATTAGACTACATATCAAATAAGTTCTCGTTCCTAACTAAATTGACAACAACGAATCTATTTTTTATTTCGGTGTTGGTGTAAATTCTCTTCAGAATTATTCCGTTAAGATGAAGCGACCTTGTACAAATAATAGTGTCCATAAATAGTAGTCGGAAGTAAACAAACAATATTTCGAAGAACATACAAGACTCCATGTTTTGTATTTGTTTGGCAGTTAAATGGCTGCTCTAAGAGATATGATACGTATTCTTAAACTAATATGAGACATGCTACGAATGATTGTAGATATAGAGTTGTGTTCGACCCTATGAAAATTGCCTACCCAAAAGTCTCTATAAGTGATCGAGCGATGGTCGCTCCCCAGAATCAGCTTGATTCAGTCGTGAATCCCAAACGACTTAAAATATGTTCTTACTTGAGGCCAAAGGACTAAACTTACCTCTCAAGGAAGAGTTTCGTCAAAGAAAATAATGTTGAAGTCAAAAGCGGACTGCTGTACTGCTAACCAATGAGACGGTGGACGTACAGCAACCCTATCATGATTGCACACATTAGATAAGGTAGCCCATTTAAGAGCTATTGTTAACCTAACGGCTGTCTTTGATTTGTACCGCTCAAAAACCATTTTCCTATCCTCACCTGCTCCAACACACTGAGGGTACTAGTTTGAAAGTATAAAGGACTTTTGTTAATGCGGCAGTCGATGCTTAGTTAATTGTCTTTGCATTGTAACTACAAGTCACAAAATCAGTTTAGTAAGATAACCCTTCCATTATTCGACCAAGTCCCTCTGAACAAAATCTGGCTGGCAGTATCTGAATCATGCAGCAGTATCAAGTCGCCGAGGACAACTCCATCAGTACAGTCCTGTCTACCATGCATGATGTGGTATCGCTGTGTACAAGTTGCCCGTTGTAGTGTGTCGTCGGAAGTAGTTTCATCATGGAATGTATTTCTCCGCCAAGTATAATTTAGAAGGCAACAACACTATGACGTTAACGAAGTTACTTAAAACGTATGCCTTTACTTTAATAGCTTGCTTCTTCCCTTTGATGTGCACAGGGCTCTCTCTCTCTCTCTCTCACTCTCTCTCTCTCTCTCTCTGGAACAATGTCGTTCAAAGACAGTATGTTGTGGTGGAGAAGACACTCCACATCATTCCCAATGTAGAAACCATTACTCAATTCTCCAACATCCGCAAGCCACCGACAGCTTTCACACATATCATAAATTTATCATACATGTACATTTATCACGTGTTATTAATCACTCGTTGGCGTAAATGTGGTCATTCCTGTGGGAGGAAACCGGAGTACCCGGAGAAAACCCACCTGTCCGATCTGGCGACCACCGTAGCGTCTCGGGGAACGAGCAATTATCACACAGTTGATCAATTACACGAAATCACTGCTATCAGTGCTATGGACTTGTCCACGCATTCACTTGGATCACAAACTACGATCCAATAAAATAATACAATTTGTTAAGCGCTTTACTGAATTCTCTATAATTACATCAAATTATTTCAGTCCATGTATTCGTGAAATCTGCAACTAATTTTAACATCTACAAGAAAAGCACACTCGTCATCATGCTATGTATCTAAATAATGTATTTTTTTTCCTTTTTGTGTGGCTTCAGTGGTCCAGTGGTAAGGCGTCGGATTTGGAATCGAACGGTCCCGGGTTCGATACTCGGGTCAGGCCACGTATACATGTAGTGCCATTGATCAAGGCACCTCACACACATTGCTTAGTACTGGTTAATCGCTTAGGTCGGCTAAGCCTGCTCAGGAAAACATGTCTACGTCCCCGCGAGGGGTTTGACATTAAAGGAACATAATGTCAAATCCCTTGCGGGGACCTACACATGTTTTCGTGGACATTCTTAGGCGACCTCAGCTGCAACGGTTAACCAGTGCTAAGCAATGTGTGTGAGGTGCCTTGTTAAATGACACTACGTACGTGCCTGACAGAGTATCGAACCACTGGACCAGGGACGCCACATTCATAGCCTCATCGATTTGCAAGTGTTTGGGTTTTTTTGGGTTGATTTGACACATTTCTGTTTTCGGTAGGTCTGTCGTGTAGGCTCGATATTTGGAATAGGTTGGAAGACAAAATGGTGACTGGTGGTGCAAGTGAAGAAATGTGATTCTTTAACCTTATTTTATGTATTTATTTAGAATCGTTTCGTTGATATCACATCATAAATGCCAAGTAGTGGGTTTAAATATACATGTACTTATTGAATAATTTTCAAAATCAATCGATTTGCGTGGCGACTTCTAACATTAGAATTAGCAGGCTGCTACTGCAGACCCTTGTTGGGGATGTAGTCATATTCCTTCTGTAACATCTATTTCAGTAACTGATATCGACTTCAACGTCGAAATTGTGATAGAACGCTTGTTCAGGTCTTAGAGACCCGGAGTTGCGCTCCCAGTTGTAGCCACGATTGAGCTATTGATTCCACACTGCCTCTCTTCCTGAGTGGGTTACATCGGGGTTGAGTTTGTCCCAAAAATAAAATAATATGGGACCTGCAAGTCATAATCAGAATAGATTGTCCTGCAGTATAAAGTAAAACCTTTTATTGCCTATTTCATAACATTTATACCTCTCACACCTTCTTGTACACGTTAGTGACTCTGACATTTCAGTAAAATAATAGAACACTAACAAATCGAGAAAAACGTCAATGTTAGTTATATTTCATTTGCTGTTATAAGAAGCTGATTTCGAACGTTTTTCACCAATATACTACTTCAAGAATGGTGTGTGAAAAATGTAAGCATATTGTATTTTATATGAAATGTACTTTTTTGTATAAATCATTGCTAACAAAAATGCATTAGTGTTCGGACGAAAACACATTTAGACACAGTCATGTCCTATCATTCGTTTGGGTTTATATTCCCTCGAGTTTCCGGTTTCCGTTATGATAAGAAATGAAAAACCAATCTTAAAACTACATAGTTTCTAAATGTATGATGTAAATAGAGAAACATTCCTCTTTTATTCCAAATAATTAGAAATGAATATGACTACGAAAATAACAATGGGCGCTGTCATTTTTACCACGACCCGGAACCGACATCTATGGTGACTAGTACCAGAGTTTTCGTGACCTTTCAGAAAATCAATGCGTAACATCGAATGGGTGTAAATATAAAACGAAAACGTTTTATGCAGCATACTGATAATTTCTATTTTTTTGATGAATATTTCTTTTCACAGTGAACACGTTCAACAAGCATTTTCACAATGTGGACACCTGAATTCATCACCTAATCTTGTACACCTGACTTTTGAACAGTAAATGAGGTGGGTCCAATGGTCACATATATCACACTGTGCCGATTTGTAACGGCTTTTGATGAATATTGCCTGTACTTTCGCTTTGTATGTGGAGGACTGCCATAAACCTAAAACAAAATTAAAAACTATTCCTTTAAGTACACTACACTACAGGACACATCGTTTAGTTGACGATGACAGTAAACCACTGTATGGACCTCAAAACAATATAAGAGAAGTCTCCAAAACTATCTCCCCTTACACTAATTAAACTTGTAACCCAGTCTATTTTGACCTTCACATTAAATGACAGGTAGATAAACAAATCAGACGACACAAAACAAAACTGGAAATGGTCAATATTTTGCAGTAAATCAAATGGACAAATGGTGATGCAATATTGCATTATGAAAGATAGCATGTTTTATACCAATCCAAGGAAAATAACCGATTACTTATCCCTCCAAGGATTATACGGAGCATTTTTGTTGCCAAATATGGAAAATGACCTTTGACACTATCTATTCCTGATTGGTGACGTCAGAAAACACCGATCGCGTGCAGTATTGTAAATACTTACGGGGTAACGAAAACGAAGGTATCACCATTTGAGGACACTAGAGGATATTTCTTTTTATTGACAGACACTACAGCAGGTGACATTGGAAGCAATGTGTGTGACATACGTGGCCTGACCGAGTATCGAACCCGAGACCGTTCAATTCGACGCTCTACCACTGGACCACGGACGCCACACTGACATGCCGACTAAATTTTGTTCTGCCTGATCCGATTAATGAGGACATAGACAGCAGTTAATCAAAACCAAATTACTTGCCTTACCGAATATCAAACCCACGACCCTTCAATTCCAAATCCAACGATTTAACATTTCACAGATTTCACACACTTGTGTTGGACAAAATAATAAATAAATGCCACAAGTATTATATAAAACATTGATGAGGTAGTAATTTGTAACAATATAAAATCAATATATTGAATTTTATAAGTTTATCATGATGGATTTTACAATTTGTGATATTTTGTAGGTGAGAAAAAACTTGGCAAAGTCATTACTCCAGATCCATGGAAATCCGGTGCCAGAAATACTACAGGTAACTACATCACGCCTTAAATATACAACATATCTAAACAATGCCGTATATACTCGGCCATAAGATGACCTTTTTTGCTTCTAGCATGTGCTCTAAAATGATCCACCGACTTATGACGGTGTTGTAAAAAAAATCAATTTATTTTTATTTTGAAAACAGCCTAGTCATTTGTTTGCTAATATTGTATGCATATTATGTCGACCTCAGAAAAAGTTTCATATACTTATTATGACAGTTAGTGTAAGTAAAATACATTGTAGCAACTCTGTTTTATCCTACGTTGTTCACGCTTGTAACTTATTTTTACGACTGCTCGGTTTCTCTTTTAATAATCGGTAACTTATGTAAAACACCCAGTTCACTAGGTCAGGGTAAAATCCTTGTAAACAATGTTATGTTATATTTCGGGTTTTACGCCTGCATCAGCACCATTTCGGGCAATATCGCCAGCGGGCAGTTTACTTAACAACACCTTTCCTGGGCAGGCTGCAGCGGTTAACCAGTACTTTGGTGCACCAACCTCCGTAAAAATGAGACACAGCCTGAGTGGGACTCGAACCCGTGACCATCAGTGATGATAGGTTACAGTGGTATACAAGTCAGCGACCTTAACCACTCGACCACGGAGGCGGACCTGCAAACAATGTACCAACTCTAGTTTTGACCCAGTTTTGTTCAAACTTAGTCACAAGTTATATTTTGACAAATGATTAGTTCCTTTTGGTAGGCAACAACCACTAAGCAAAATATATACAATAAAAGCATTATATTTTACGGTTTCTGAGTAGGCTGTGTTTTACGCCAATTAAAAAATACCCCTGTATCTTGGTTTCCACAAATCTGAAACTTTTTTCCGGTAAAAAATGGTACGATTTTCAGGAAAATGGCAAACATGTCAAAACATTTAAGAAATTGCTTTCGGACTTTGGATGCACATCATTGGACTAATACTTTACACCATCAAGTCACCCACCCTACCAAATCTACATGGCTATGTTAACTTACATTGTAACTTACACTACATGACTGTTTTATGTCACATTGTAACTTACACTATATGGCTGTTTTATGTCACATTGTAACTTACACTACATGGCTGTTTTATGTCACATTGTAACTTACACTACACGGCTGTTCTATGTCACATTGTAACTTACACTACACGGCTGTTTTATGTCACATTGTAACTTACACTACATGGCTGTTTTATGTCACATTGTAACTTACACTACATGGCTGTTTTATGTCACATTGTAACTTACACTACATGACTGTTTTATGTCACATTGTAACTTACACTACATGGCTGTTTTATGTCACAATGTAACTTAAACATGGCTGTTTTATGTCACATTGTAACTTACACTACATGGCTGTTTTATGTCACAATGTAACTCACACTACATGGCTGTTTTATGTCACAATGTAACTTACACTACATGGCTGTTTTATGTCACAATGTAACTTACACTACATGACTGTTTTATGTCACAATGTAACTTACACTACACGGCTGTTTTATGTCACAATGTAACTTACACTACATGGCTGTTTATGTCACATTGTAACTTACACTACATGGCTGTTTTATGTCACAATGTAACTCACACTACATGGCTGTTTTATGTCACAATGTAACTTACACTACATGGCTGTTTTATGTCACAATGTAACTTACACTACATGGCTGTTATGTCACATTGTAACTTACACTACATGACTGTTTTATGTCACAATGTAACTTACACTACATGGCTGTTTTATGTCACAATGTAACTTACACTACATGACTGTTCTATGTCACAATGTAACTTACACTACATGACTGTTCTATGTCACAATGTAACTTACACTACATGGCTGTTTTATGTCACATTGTAACTTACACTACATGGCTGTTTTATGTCACATTGTAACTTACACTACATGGCTGTTTTATGTCACATTGTAACTTACACTACACGGCTGTTCTATGTCACATTGTAACTTACACTACACGGCTGTTTTATGTCACATTGTAACTTACACTACATGACTGTTTTATGTCACAATGTAACTTAAACATGGCTGTTTTATGTCACATTGTAACTTACACTACATGGCTGTTTTATGTCACATTGTAACTTACACTACATGACTGTTTTATGTCACAATGTAACTTACACTACACGGCTGTTTTATGTCACAATGTAACTTACACTACATGGCTGTTTATGTCACATTGTAACTTACACTACATGGCTGTTTTATGTCACAATGTAACTCACACTACATGGCTGTTTTATGTCACAATGTAACTTACACTACATGGCTGTTTTATGTCACAATGTAACTTACACTACATGGCTGTTTATGTCACATTATAACTTACACTACATGGCTGTTTATGTCACATTGTAACTTACACTACATGGCTGTTTTATGTCACAATGTAACTTACACTACATGGCTGTTTATGTCACATTGTAACTTACACTACATGGCTGTTTATGTCACATTGTAACTTACACTACATGACTGTTTTATGTCACAATGTAACTTACACTACATGGCTGTTTTATGTCACAATGTAACTTACACTACATGACTGTTCTATGTCACAATGTAACTTACACTACATGACTGTTCTATGTCACAATGTAACTTACACTACATGGCTGTTTTATGTCACAATGTAACTTACACTACATGGCTGTTTTATGTCACAATGTAACTTACACTACATGGCTGTTCTATGTCACAATGTAACTTACACTACATGGCTGTTTATGTCACATTGTAACTTACACTGTTTTATGTCACATTGTAACTTACACTACATGGCTGTTTTATGTCACATTGTAACTTGCACTACATGGCTGTTTTATGTCACAATGTAACTTACACTACATGTTACTATGTTTCAATAATTTGTTCTACATGTTAAGATGTAGCTTACTGCATAAGGCTATGTTATGCATTCAGTTTCTGACTATTTCACTTTCTGTTACAGAGGGAGGTGGAAGATCACTAAATGAGAATAAAGCACTGACAACAAGGAAAAATAGGTGAGACTAGAGTTAACCCTCTGCATGCTAGCGGCAGATAAAATCATGTTTGTAAACAGCATAGAGCCCGATCAGACTATATGCTGTTCGGATAGTGGAGATAAAACACTTGGCTGAATAGCAAACAACATAGATCCTGATCAGAAGCAGGCGTTATGCCACGGGCTGTGACGGCTAATCTGGATCTATGTCGTTTGCAAATGTGATTTTATTTACTCAGCAGGCAAAGGATTCGTTTGTGCGTGATTACTGTAGTCTCTGTTTTACTGGCCTGTTTAGGAACAGAACAGAACAGCATTTTATTATCCGACTTGTACAGAATCATGTAATAATATAGAATCATGTAATATATTTACATCACATGATTGACCAGTTAGATACATATTCCAGTGTTTTCATTGTATTAGTAACAGAGGATGTACATTATATTTCAGCAGAATATCATCATAACGGTATTTAAGAAATAATAAGTATCAACCGTGTTATATCGCAGAATAACCCGAGTTTGAAGTTCTTATGCGTAGAAATATATCACGAAGGCCGAATACCACAGTTGATACTTATTATTTCGATTTTAACACGACTTCTAATAATTTTAGACGAGAATCAAAGGAGTATTTTCTTCAAACGCCGTGGTACTCCGCTGCATTTGGCTTTTGAAATGTCCTCCCGCGTAAAGGGTGATGACGTAATTTTTTATGGAAAATATCAATCTAGTGCATAAATGAACAAAACTTGTAACTGATCAATAATTTGATTTATTTTGTCAAATAAAACTGTACAGAATAGTAACTGAAACGTTACTTAACAGAAAAACAAGACGGACAAGAGATTATCCGATTCTAAAAATAGCTCACTTCCGCGAATTCCCACGGTAGTATTTTACAAACATCACGTGACTTTCATTCATAAAACTTTACACGCATGGTATAAATGGAATAGCCCAAACACGGTGCGCGCGCAGCATAGTTCAAGGTAGGTATATCGCAGAATAACCCGAGGTAGATTTTACTCTACAAGTATGTATGTTATTAGCTGGGTCGTGTTAGAATAAGTATTATTTGTCAAAAACACTTTTTAGAGGGTATATATCATTATTTTTAACATGGTCTGTTTTGGATGTAGTATGTCAATTGTCTATATTTGTACTGGCCCGTTTTGGGTGTAGTGTGTTTATAGTTTGTACAGGCCCTGTTTTGGGGGCCACGTATTTATATTTTGTATGGGTCTGGAGGTGGTTTTGCAATACCGCTATCAGGAAAGTAACCAAATTACGATATTTGATTTCCAAATAAGACAAATTCCATATAGTTCTAATAAATTAATTTTAATGTCAGGTTTGGCATACCTACATGTTTGCTACAATTAAATTAAGTATAAAAAGCATCCGAGAAATAATGGTAAGGGGCGTGTAAAGTATAAACTATTTATTTCACGATTGCAAATTAAGCTTTAACAATTTGTATTAATCACTCAAGTTGGTGAAGATGAAAGCGTTTATGTGGTTATGCATGTGGGAGGACAGTGTGCAAAGAAAACCAACCTGTACCATCTCACATGCTTCCTGGTCCAAGGATCAAACCTAGGTGCATTGGTGAGAAGCGAGCGTGCTAACCACTGCGCTAATCAGTTGTCTCCGTTACAAGGTGAAAATATACCCGTGATAATGCTACTAGTGTAGGAATCAGTAGGATATACATGTATTTCAGAAAGTACCACATTGTGATATACATGTAATCTAGTTATCTTATCGTAAAATACTCTGCCTGAAATCTTCTGTATTGAATCCATGTTAATTCTGTCTGAAATCTTGTGTATACAATCCTACATGTTAATTCTGTCTGAAATCTTGTGTATACAATCCTACATGTTAATTCTCTGCCTGAAATCGTGTGCATTGAATCCTACATGTTAATCCTCTGTCTGAAATCTTGTGTATACAATCCTACATGTTAATTCTGTCTGAAATCTTGTGTATACAATCCTACATGTTAATTATCTGCCTGAAATCGTGTGCATTGAATCCTACATGTTAATCCTCTGTCTAAAATCTTGTGTATTGAATCCTACATGTTAATCCTCTGTCTGAAATCGTGTGCATTGAATCCTACATGTTAATTCTCTGTCTAAAATCTTGTGTATACAATCCTACATGTTAATTCTCTGCCTGAAATCTTGTGTATTGAATCCTACATGTTAATTCTCTGTCTGAAATCTTGTGTATACAATCCTACATGTTAATTCTCTGTCTGAAATCTTGTGTATACAATCCTACATGTTAATTCTCTGTCTGAAATCTTGTGTATACAATCCTACATGTTAATTCTCTGTCTGAAATCTTGTGTATACAATCCTACATGTTAATTCTCTGTCTGAAATCTTGTGTATACAATCCTACATGTTAATTCTGTCTGAAATCTTGTGTATACAATCCTACATGTTAATTCTCTGCCTGAAATCTTGTGTATTGAATCCTACATGTTAATTCTCTTTGCTGATTTCTTCTGTATTTATTTTCAGGTTTTCTCCATACAGTACAGCTTTTGAGAAATGTCGAATCTGTAAGTCTTCAGTGCATCAGAAGGGTTCTCATTACTGTCAAGGTATGTCATCGAGCAGTAGTCATCGGGCAGTAGTCATCGAGCAGTAGTCGTCAATCAGTAGTCAGCGATCAGTAGTCATCAATCAGTAGTCATCAACCAGTAGTCATCAATCAGTAGTCATCAAGCAGTAGTCATCAAGCATCGAGCAGTAGTCATCAATTTTCATACAAAATCTTGTCCGGTAAGCTACTGACAATGGGAAACATTAGTCAGTTACTGAAAGTAGATTGGTACTTGGTTTCCTCTGTTTTTATCGTTGTTTCCTTTGCACAACATGCTAGCAATTTTATTCAACTATCGCTTTATATGATTATTAAATTACTATATCTCCTACAGTATATACAATGGGTACTTATTTGTAAAACAATGTCATCAGTTAATTAACACGATTTTGATAATATCGCAATTATCATACCACAACATCAACAGTAAAAACAAAGGATTCTAACTAAAAGGACCTATTCACATTTTGGAATAAATTGGACTTTATCTGCCAAGGGAGGTAATAGAAAACTAGAAATGTCTCTCATTTCATCTGTTTTCCCATCTTATAATTATTAAATCTCAACAGATATCCTACAGTATAATCCAATAGATAATGTACTGTAAACATGTGTTATCAAGGATTCCAACTAAAAACATTATCAAGCTTTATCTGTCAAGGGAGGTAATAGAAAAACCAGAAATGTCTCTCATTGTAAAGCACTCCTATTTATCTGACAAGGGCGGTAATAGAAAAACCAGAAATGCCTCTCATTGTATCACACTCCTATTTATCTGTCAAGGGAGGTAATAGAAAAACCAGAAATGTCTCTCATTGTAAAGCACTCCTATTTATCTGTCAAGGGAGGTAATAGAAAAACCAGAAATGTCTCTCATTGTAAAGCACTCCTATTTATCTGTCAAGGGAGGTAATAGAAAAACCAGAAATGCCTCATTGTAAAGCACTCCTATTTATCTGTCATACAACTACAGATATAGTTTATACAACTACAGTTATAGTTCATACAACTAGTTATAGTTTATACAACTACAGTTATAGTTTATACAACTACAGTTATAGTTCATACAACTACAGTTATAGTTTATACAACTACAGTTATAGTTTATACAACTACAGTTATAGTTTATACAACTACAGTTATAGTTTATACAACTACAGTTATAGTTTATACAACTACAGTTATAGTTTATACAACTACAGTTATAGTTCATACAACTACAGTTATAGTTCATACAACTACAGTTATAGTTTATACAACTACAGTTATAGTTCATACAACTACAGTTATAGTTTATACAACTAGTTATAGTTCATACAACTACAGTTATAGTTCATACAACTACAGTTATAGTTTATACAACTACAGTTATAGTTCATACAACTACAGTTATAGTTTATACAACTACAGTTATAGTTTATACAACTACAGTTATAGTTCATACAACTACAGTTATAGTTTATACAACTACAGTTATAGTTTATACAACTAGTTATAGTTCATACAACTACAGTTATAGTTTATACAACTACAGTTATAGTTCATACAACTACAGTTATAGTTCATACAACTACAGTTATAGTTTATACAACTACAGTTATAGTTCATACAACTAGTTATAGTTCATACAACTACAGTTATAGTTTATACAACTACAGTTATAGTTTATACAACTACAGTTATAGTTTATACAACTACAGTTATAGTTTATACAAATTTATTTTAGCTCGATTGCGAAACAAGTTCTTACAACTTACATTTCAGGCTGTGCATACAAAAAGGGGATCTGTGCCATGTGTGGCAAGAAAATCATTAACATATCCAACTACAGGCAGTCATCGACTTGATCTCTGAATGAATACACCATCATTTCTTTCATGTAAACACTTTTATGATCAGACAAGGTCTGAAAATGGCTAATTTGTGTGAATGCAGCCGATTTTAACGAGCGCTATATATACACGTGTGATTTTAATTTACAATTCATTCTTTTCAGCAACTGTGCATTCACACAATTCAATTAATTTTTGATGGTGTTTATTATGCATGTGGTCCGCCTCCGAGGTCGAGTGGTTACGGTCGCTGACTTGTATACCACTGTAACCTATCATCACTGATTCGAACCCCGCACAGGTCGTGTCTCATTTATATGAAAAATTTGGCAGCTTCTTACCGAGGTTGGTGCACCAAAGTACTGGTTAACCACTGGAGCCTGCCCAGGAAAGGTGTTGTTAAGTAAACTGCCCGCCGGCGATATAGCCAGAAATGGTGCTGATGCAGGCGTAAAACCCGAAATATAACATATTATTATGCATGTGTAGACATGGCTAAAGCCTCCAAGGGTGAGCTTTGTATGTATGTTCTATTAACGTCAAACCCCTTGCAGGGACCTAGACATGTTTTCCTGGGCAAGCTTAGCCGACCCAAGTGGTTAACCACTACTAAGCAATGTGTGTGATGTGCAACGACACTACTTACGTGGTTTGACCGAGCATCGAACCCGGGAACCGTTCCGATTCCAAATTCGACGCTAGACCACGGAAGCTACAGCTTTGGTCGCTCACTTGCAGTGCCTTCGGGCAGGAAGTCCTTCATAGACGCAAATCAAGACACTGGCTATATGTCATGCTCATAATGGTGGTAGCCTACATTGATGCCAATGCAGTAGCGGTTCAGGGTCTTGCGTATGGTCTGCTAGGTAGGACCAGGGATCAACTGCACCCCGCAGTGAATGGGAGCATGTGGGTAGGCTATGAAAGTGCTTGCAGAAGGTGGGTACTAGGCACTACATGTACCTCCTGTCGTATAGCAACCCACCTCGCAGAGCACACATGGACCACTATCTGGTTGTTTCTGGTCTTTGTAGTAATCTAGTAGAACTGTGAGGATACATTTGAATACATTATTGTCTTCCATTTTTCAATATGTTATCCAGTGTTTCAATAAAAATTTGCCCACAAATAAATATTTTTGGGGGAAATTACTATCTGGAAATGACCCACTATATGGATATTTGTTTATAGAATCTCCGCCTCCGTGGTCGAGTGGTTAAGGTCGCTGACTTGTATACCACTGTAACCTATCATCACTGATGGTCACGGGTTCGAGCCTCGCTCAGGCCGTGTCTCATTTATATGAAAAAGTTGGCAGTTTCTTACGGAGGTTGGTGCACCCAAGTACTGGTTAACCGCTGGAGCCTGCCCAGGAAAGGTGTTGTTAAGTAAACTGCCCTCCGGCGATATAGCCGAAATGGTGCTGATGCAGACGTAAAACCCGAAATATAACATATAATTGTTTATAGAATCTCCAGTAACTGTAAATGATGGTTAACTGAAGTGGAGCAAACTGCTTGTATATGCAAATGAATATTTACAAATGCAAAGTCTTGTGTTTATGTGTAAATTGGATGTTTTCTGAATATTCGGTCGGGAAGGTATTCGAATAATCGATATAATTCTATCAAAAACTCAAAATCACTCAAACTCTTATAAAAATTGCGTAAACGTCATCTTCTTCCTGTAAGGCCATGCAAATATGACGACGAATTCATTCAGTTATTGGCCACTGTACATTCATGGGCGTTTTCACTAATGAAACCATTGACATTTGAACTGCTTCAGATTGATGTTGTACCCGAATATGTTAACGCCAATTTGCATAGATACACCTAGCAGTTTTCTTATTCTCGAAGCAATTGATGTCTTTCCAAACGTGTGACTGAGAGGGCGGCATTTTTGAGGACAATATATTTTTTATTATTTCAGTTTATTTAATGTCGCTACCCATTTGAGCGACGGACAGTTTACCTAACAGCACATTTCCTCTAGGTTAGAACAAATCATGTACATGTAGCAGTCTCTAGGTTAGAACAAATCATGTACATGTAGCAGTCATCTCTAGGTTAGGACAGACCCGCTGTGAACCAAACACTTACTTCTACTGTCCACTTAAATCATTTATAAACCTGATGTATTAGCAATGTAGCCATTCTACAAATTAGCATGTACCTGTAAAATTTGTATATATTGAATATTTTCTGTCTTTTAAAATTGTGATTTTGTAATATATATGTTTAATAAGTATCGCTGTAATATATGATAAAATACTTTCAAAAATGATGAAGCTTTGTGTTATTCTGTTTTATTACCCAAGATATTGTCCGAGTAAATGCACGGTCAACACCTAAATTCAAATGACCACTGTAAACCACTTGTAGGTATGTATGTTCCTATTGGTCAGTAGCAGTCTGATAACCCCAACCAAGTATTTCAAGCATATTCACTGTGATTTCGTTCCTTCTAGACTGTAGTGAGTTAGGACTGTTTCAATGAGCCTATGTAACTCTGTCTTGTCACTGGCAATGATGTCGTTCCTTTCCAATGCTAGTGATAAACCAGTTAGGACTGTTTCAATGAGTCTATGTAACTCTGTCCTGGCAATGATGTCGTTCCTTTCCAATGCTAGTGATGGATCACTTGCTACTGTTTCAATGAGTCTATGTAACTCTGTCTTGCCACTGGCAATGATGTCGTTCCTTTCCAATGCTAGTGATGGATCAGTTAGGACTGTTTCAATGACTCTATGTAACTCTGTCTGGCAATGATGTCGTTCCTTTCCAATGCTAGTGATGGATCAGTTAGGACTGTTTCAATGACTCTATGTAACTCTGTCTTGCCACTGGCAATGATGTCATTCCTTTCCAATGCTAGTGATGGATCAGTTAGGACTGTTTCAATGACTCTATGTAACTCTGTCTTGCCACTGGCAATGATGTCGTTCCTTTCCAATGCTAGTGATGGATCACTTACTACTGTTTCAATGAGTCTATGTAACTCTGTCTTGCCACTGGCAATGATGTCGTTCCTTTCCAATGCTAGTGATGGATCAGTTAGGACTGTTTCAATGACTCTATGTAACTCTGTCTGGCAATGATGTCGTTCCTTTCCAATGCTAGTGATGGATCAGTTAGGACTGTTTCAATGACTCTATGTAACTCTGTCTTGCCACTGGCAATGATGTCATTCCTTTCCAATGCTAGTGATGGATCAGTTAGGACTGTTTCAATGACTCTATGTAACTCTGTCTTGCCACTGGCAATGATGTCGTTCCTTTCCAATGCTAGTGATGGATCACTTACTACTGTTTCAGTGAGTCTATGTAACTCTGGCTTGTCACTGGCAATGATGTCGTTCCTTTCCAATGCTAGTGATGGATCACTTACTACTGTTTCAATGAGTCTATGTAACTCTGTCTTGCCACTGGCAATGATGTCGTTCCTTTCCAATGCTAGTGATGGATCAGTTAGGACTGTTTCAATGACTCTATGTAACTCTGTCTGGCAATGATGTCGTTCCTTTCCAATGCTAGTGATGGATCAGTTAGGACTGTTTCAGTGAGTCTATGTAACACTGGCAATGATGTCGTTCCTTTCCAATGCTAGTGATGGATCACTTACTACTGTTTCAGTGAGTCTATGTAACTCTGGCTTGTCACTGGCAATGATGTCGTTCCTTTCCAATGCTAGTGATGGATCACTTACTACTGTTTCAGCGAGTCTATGTAATTCTGTCTTATAGCCGGCAGCGTTGAATACAAGTCCATTCCAAAGTCATGTGACATATCGGTTTGTTTGTATGATACAAGATGTTTCTTTAATTCCTGAAATATATAAAAACAAACTTAGCTGTAAGGGCTGCAGATATTAGAGGTATTGTGGATTAGTTTACATGCACCTAGTGTTCCATGTTGTCATTTACATACATTACATGCACCTAGTGTTCCATGTTGTCATTTACATACATTACATGCACCTAGTGTTCCATGTTGTCATTTACATACATTACATGCACCTAGTGTTCCATGTTGTCATTTACATACATTACATGCACCTAGTGTTCCATGTTGTCATTTACATACATTACATGCACCTAGTGTTCCATGTTGTCATTTACATACATTACATGCACCTAGTGTTCCATGTTGTCATTTACATACATTACATGCACCTAGTGTTCCATGTTGTCATTTACATACATTACATGCACCTAGTGTTCCATGTTGTCATTTACATACATTACATGCACCTAGTGTTCCATGTTGTCATTTACATACATTACATGCACCTAGTGTTCCATGTTGTCATTTACATACATTACATGCACCTAGTGTTCCATGTTGTCATTTACATACATTACATGTACCTAGTGTTCCATGTCATTTACATGCACCTAGTGTTCCATGTCATTTACATACATTACATGCACCTAGTGTTCCATGTCATTTACATACATTACATGCACCTAGTGTTCCATGTCATTTACATGCACCTAGTGTTCCATGTCATTTACATACATTACATGCACCTAGTGTTCCATGTCATTAACATACATTACATGCATCTAGTGTTCAATGTCATTTACATACATTACATGCACCTAGTGTTCCATGTTGTCATTTACATACATTACATGTACCTAGTGTTCCATGTCATTTACATACATTACATGCACCTAGTGTTCCATGTCAGCTACATACATTACATGCACCTAGTGTTCCATGTTGTCATTTACATACATTACATGCACCTAGTGTTCCATGTCATTTACATACATTACATGCACCTAGTGTTCCATGTTATCATTTACATACATTACATGCACCTAGTGTTCCATGTTGTCATTTACATACATTACATGCACCTAGTGTTCCATGTTATCATTTACATACATTACATGCACCTAGTGTTCCATGTTGTCATTTACATACATTACATGTACCTAGTGTTCCATGTTATCATTTACATACATTACATGCACCTAGTGTTCCATGTTGTCATTTACATACATTACATGCACCTAGTGTTCCATGTCAGCTACATACATTACATGCACCTAGTGTTCCATGTTATCATTTACATACATTACATGCACCTAGTGTTCCATGTCATTTACATACATTACATCCACCTAGTGTTCCATGTCATGTACATACATTACATGCACCTAGTGTTCCATGTCATTTACATGCACCTAGTGTTCCATGTTATTTACATACATTACATGCACCTAGTGTTCCATGTTGTCATTTACATACATTACATTCATCTAGTCTTCTATGAATATGATGTCATTTACATACATATAGACATACAGGTTGTCATTTACATACATATAGACATACAGGTTGTCATTTACATACATATAGACATACAGGTTTGTCATTTACATACATATAGACATACAGGTTGTCATTTACATACATATAGACATACAGTTTGTCATTTACATACATATAGACATACAGGTTTGTCATTTACATACAAATAGACATACAGGTTTGTCATTTACATACATATAGACATACAGGTTGTCATTTACATACAAATAGACATACAGTTTGTCATTTACATACATATAGACATACAGGTTGTCATTTACATACATATAGACATACAGGTTGTCATTTACATACATATAGACATACAGTGTGTCATTTACATACATATAGACATACAGGTTGTCATTTACATACATATAGACATACAGGTTGTCATTTACATACATATAGACATACAGTTTGTCATTTACATACATATAGACA
This sequence comes from Archivesica marissinica, assembly GCA_014843695.1. Classification (NCBI taxonomy): domain Eukaryota; kingdom Metazoa; phylum Mollusca; class Bivalvia; order Venerida; family Vesicomyidae; genus Archivesica; species Archivesica marissinica. The sequence goes on along the minus strand of CM026397.1, from coordinate 56,393,035 downwards.
TACAGGTTGTCATTTACATACATATAGACATACAGGTTGTCATTTACATACATATAGACATACAGTTTGTCATTTACATACATATAGACATACAGGTTTGTCATTTACATACAAATAGACATACAGGTTTGTCATTTACATACATATAGACATACAGTTTGTCATTTACATACAAATAGACATACAGGTTTGTCATTTACATACATATAGACATACAGTTTGTCATTTACATACATATAGACATACAGGTTGTCATTTACATACATATAGACATACAGTTTGTCATTTACATACATATAGACATACAGGTTGTCATTTACATACATATAGACATACAGGTTGTCATTTACATACATATAGACATACAGTTTGTCATTTACATACATATAGACATACAGGTTGTCATTTACATACATATAGACATACAGGTTGTCATTTACATACATATAGACATACAGTTTGTCATTTACATACAAATAGACATACAGGTGTGTCATTTATATACATATAGACATACAGTTTGTCATTTACATACAAATAGACATACAGGTGTGTCATTTACATACATATAGACATACAGTTTGTCATTTACATACATATAGACATACAGGTTGTCATTTACATACATATAGACATACAGATGTCATTTACATACATATAGACATACAGGTTGTCATATACATACATATAGATAGATACACAGATTGTCATTTACTGATCTATCTTTCAAGGAAATTGCAAAAGGAATCTAGTAGAACATACAGCACAGCACACTAAAATTATATGGAAATTCACACAATATTGTTTGCCCACGTAATATGATAGTCAATCAAGTAACACATGAACAACTACATAGTAGTATAAGCTTTAAAAAAAAAAGAGTTAAATGTTTAAATTATGACCTCATTCTTTGAATTAAGAATCTGTGTCAGCATAGAGGACTTGAGTTTCCTGTGGGCTTTATCTTGTGTATACATGAATCTGTTAACATGGTGTACAGCCACTAGGTACAGCACTGGGCACCAGCATGGTCGGAGGGACCCGCTGTACAGACTCTGGTAGTACCGCCGAATTAGCTCCACATTGGTCTCTTCTGGCTCTAAATATAACTGGATGGGCAGCAACAACTGAAACAAGGAACTAGTTGTAGCAACAGCAGGGCACAACAATGCTTTAGTAATGGGGACATATGAACCAGAGCAATTTTGGAGTCAGAGGATGTGAACCATTAAAATGTTAAAAATAAAACTCCCTCATGACCAGCCCCAAATCAAACACACACTCCAAAACACCAACATACATTGCACATCCCAAACACCAGGTATATTGCACCTCACAAATACACACACCCATTTTACACACCCAAACACCCAAGTAGAATGGACACCTCCAAAGACCCAACTACACTGCCCACCCTCAAACACCCAAGTACAGTGTACACCCTCAAACACCCAAGTACATTGTACACCCTCAAACACCCAAGTACATTGTACACCCTCAAACACCCAAGTACATTGTACACCCTCAAACACCCAAGTATATTGTACACCCAAGTACATTGTACACCCTCAAACACCCAAGTACATTGTACACCCTCAAACACCCAAGTACATTGTACACCCAACACCCAAGTACATTTTACACCCAAGTACAGTGTACACCCTCAAACACCCAAGTACATTTTACACCCTCAAACACCCAAGTACATTTTACACCCAAACACCCAAGTACATTGTACACCCTCAAACACCCAAGTACATTGTACACCCTCAAACACCCAAGTACATTGTACACCCTCAAACACCCAAGTATATTGTACACCCTCAAACACCCAAGTACATTGTACACCCTCAAACACCCAAGTACATTGTACACCCTCAAACACCCAAGTACATTGTACACCCCAAACACCCAATTACATTGTACACCCCCAAACACCCAAGTACATTGTACACCCTCAAACACCCAAGTACATTGTACACCCTCAAACACCCAAGTACATTGTACACCCCCAAACACCCAAGTACATTGTACACCCTCAAACACCCAAGTACATTGTACACCCTCAAACACCCAAGTACATTGTACACCCTCAAACACCCAAGTACATTGTACACCCCCAAACACCCAAGTACATTGTACACCCTCAAACACCCAAGTACATTGTACACCCTCAAACACCCAAGTATATTGTACACCCTCAAACACCCAAGTACATTGCAAACACCCAAACAATGATGAACCTCGCACGCAGCGTGTTGTTTACCTGATTGAGCGGTAGAGTCAGGGTCCTCTGTATGCCGGTATATTCTGTCCACACGGCCTTCCTATACTGCACACTGTGCCTCTGCTGGAGGGCAATCAAGATATAACATCCGAACAAAGAATCTCCGAACGACACAGCCTCATACTGCTGCAGTAAGGATACATACCTGAAATACATGTCACATATTACAGGCGGATCTGTAGTCCAGTGGTAGCACGCTGGACTGGCAATCCTGGGATTGCAGGTTCGATCCCCTGTCTGACCCTAATAAAATTAACAGTCTTTCAAATGGGACGTTAAACCGAGGTCTCGTGTCAGTGCTTTACACCGTGCACGTAAAAGAACCAGAGGAGACTCTGGAATGGGTCTCTGTCTGTATCATTGCACTATCCTCCAAATTCTAAAGTGACTAATCTCTTCAGGAGGCGTCGTTCATATGGTCAAATGATAGCGACGATAAATAAACGTAAAACACACACGCATTATCATGTTAAACACTGAAATAAGAATTAAAATTGAACCACCAATACAGAAGTTGCAGGAATTAACTTAGTTTAGTTTATACAAATATATTTTAGCTCGATTGCGAAACAAGTTCTTATAACTTATATTAATCACTCTCGAGACCTCATTCCTGATGGAATCCATCGCCACGACGGAGAGAGGAGGCATCTGGAATTTAAATGTCTTGCCTAAGGGCACAATCGTAACGGCTCCAGCAGGGCTCGAACTCCGGGCCTTTCGCACATGAAGCGAATGCGCCTAGGAATTAACTTAAACAGAATACAGTTAAAGCTGTGTTCTTGGTCACTTCTATTGAGCAGCCAACCTGTATTAAGCAACCAGTTTCCTGATTCCTAACATGTTTTTACTATACATTTGACATTGTTCAGCAGCCACCTGTGCTAAGCAGCCACATTCTGGGATTCCCTTAGCTGGCTGCTTAAGACAAGCTTGTTGACTGTACATGAATTCCTCACCTTAATCCCAAACTGTATTTTGTCAATAGATACCTACCTGGTAATCTTGTTATTTAACAGTATTTACAAATCTATGTTAGCTTGATTGCGAAATAAGTTCTTACAACATTAGAGCAATCGCTCTTGAGGCCTCATTACTGATGGAATCCATCAGCGGCATGAAGGAGAGAACAGACAATGTGGAATTTAAGTGCCTTGTCTAAGAACACAATCGTAATGGCTCCAGCTGGGCGTGAACTCTGGGCCTCTCACACCTGAAGCGTACGTGCTACCACTGTGCTATTTAATAAACTGGTTGGTACATCTTGTATAGTAAAGTGGCATCTGGCTGTCTACATACATACATTTAACAACTTTCTTCGGTTTAAAGGATTCTTATTACAAAGAATTTGGGATAAATCCTATTCGCCTAATCTGAATTACACATAAAGGCAAACAGTTTATTATAGATTTTTAAGTCCAGTGCCCGAGGTTATAACACTTTTCTCAGATCGCAAACTCGAGCTCAAATGATTTGATTGGTTGATTCTGAGTTTTACTGCCAGCTGAACCAATCAGAAGCTTGAGACTGAGTTTGAGACAGGAGAAAAGTTTTATAACCTTGAGGCCAGGTCTCATCCCAATTTTCATGAAAAAGAACTGTACATATACCGTCTCCATGGCCTAGTGGTTAAGGCGTCTGCCTACGGAGCGGAAGGTTGAAGAATTGAACCTTGTCAGGGGTTTGTTCTGATATGGCCGGTTGGTGAGCCGCCATCTAGTTAAATAATGGTTACTGATTGCCTACCAGCCTGGCATACAAGCATAGGATTCGGGAAGTACTGATGTTCATAAAAAAGAGGTGTCTCATAAGCCAGAAATGGCTGGCCCTTTAAATAGAGGTGACACTATAATAAACAAACACTGTACTTTATACTCACATATCATAGAACGACGGTAACCCAGGGATATGCTCAGAGAAGTCCAGTTTGCTTAAGATGGATGGTTTAGTATAGTATCTAAGGATGCCGGCTAGGAAACAATGTACCGCGCGGTCTAGGAACATGTCATTGCCTAAAAAACCAGTAGAAGTTTGCAGATGGCAATCTTCAAATAACACAACACATGCAACAAATCAACATGTAGATATCTGAAAGTATTCAAACTGCAAGAAAATCAATTCCCCCTATGCTTTGCTAAATTGAATTTAAAGTGCATCCACTGTTATGTTATGTTATATTTCGGGTTTTACGCCTGCATCAGCACCATTTCGGGCTATATCGCCGGCGGGCAGTTTACCTAACAACACCTTTACTGGGCAGGCTCCAGCGGTTAACCAGTACTTGGGTGCACCAACCTCCGTAAGAAACTGCCAACTTTTTCATATAAATGAGACACGGCCTGAGCGGGGCTCGAACCCGTGACCATCAGTGATGATAGGTTACAGTGGTATACAAGTCAGCGACCGTAACCACTCGACCACGGAGGCGGACTGCATCCACTGTAATACTGTACATAGTCACATTCAAAAGCACAATATTTCTATAATATCTACGGTTTTTCTAGAACGGAATGGTTTCTTGCAAACAGAACACAGTCAGCTGGCACAGAACTAAGTCCTAAGTGTGACATTGATCCGAAACGACTGAAACTTGTGCTCTGTATATCGTCTCGATATGGACCTTCAGCCATGCTGCGGGGGATTAAAAGTATTGGTGTTACACATATAGTAGTGCAGGAAAGCTGCATGTTTATAGAATACAGGGTACTCTACCAACAGTGCAGGTCATATAGCAGCTTTACAGATTTATTTGGTGGAGGAAGTACCAACAGTGCTGGTCATATTGCAGCTTTACAGATTTATTTGGTGGAGGAAGTACCAACAGTGCTGGTCATATTGCAGCTTTACAGATTTATTTGATGGAGGAAGTCATAGTTTCAGAGATAGATACATGTTCAAGATGTCACATATAATATACACCTTATTACTTAGATATGAAGTTTAGCCTATTTTTTGCCGTTATTCGCCTACCACCCAGGTTGAAACACTGTGTTCTCTAGTATGATATAAAATTTGCTGGTTTGATATCACGCTTTCTGGTTTGATATCACGCTTTCTGGTTTGATATCACACTTTCTGGTTTGATATCACACTTTCTGGTTTGATATCACGTTTTCTGGTTTAATATCACACTTTCTGGTTTGATATCATGCTTTCTGGTTTGATATCACACTTTCTGGTTTGATATCACACTTTCTGGTTTGATATCATGCTTTCTGGTTTGATATAACACTTTCTGGTTTGATATCACGCTTATTGGTTTGATATCATGTGTTCTGGTTTGATATCATGTGTGCTGGTTTGATATCATGCATTCTGGTTTGATATCACGATTTCTGGTTTGATATCACGCTTACTGGTTTGATATCACGCTTTCTGGTTTGATATCACGCTTTCTGGTTTGATATCACGCATTCTGGTTTGATATCACACTTTCTGGTTTGATATCACGCATTCTGGTTTGATATCATGCTTTCTGGTTTGATATCACGCTTTCTGGTTTGATATCAAGCATTCTGGTTTGATACGACTTGTTCCCGTATTTAACCAGCTCTTGAGAAAATAACACATGTCCACTCGGTGCTAGTTTGTTTACTTCCTGTAGCATCTCAGTGTGTCAAATTTGACAGATAACAGATGTTTGTATTTTCGTGGTAATATTTCAATCGTTTCCTAATGTATCTAATTCAGTAACTGCGATTTATTCCTGCTAAATGGATAACGGAGAGCAGGATTTCTCCTGACGCCTATATATACATATTTCTCGGGGGTGATATTTTTTATATTGCCCACTCAGGAATGCAATATTTATATAATGTTATGTTTTACTTCAGCTCAGTAAATAAGCAAAATATAATTTGTAAAAAATGCAGAATTTGGGCGTTTGAATCGATACCCACTATTTACCTGTAAGAAAGACGCACATGATCCGAGATAACTTCAATGTGACTGAGACTCCCTCGAGCACAAACGCTCTACAGGACTCGGTCAGATAGATCCAGCGTAACACGTTGCGCACAGTGTCTAACTGATGACTAGACAAGATGTTCTGTACTTCTGAACCTCTGAAACAACATGCAAACTCTTGAAATGAAGTGAGATGTATACTGCAACAAGTGGGTCATGCATCGATGGATCACAACCTAATCTAATATGTTTGTATGTATGTATGTTCCATTAATGTCAAACCCCTTGCGGGGACCTAGACATGTTTCCTGGGCAGGCTTAGCCGACATAAGTGGTTAACCAGTACTAAGCAATGTGTGTGAGGTGCCTTGCTCAATGACACTACATACGTGGCCTGACCGAGTATCGAACCCGGGACTGTTCGATTCCAAATCCGATGCTCTAACACTGGACTACGGACGCAACAGGCTCGGCACGTCAAACCCGACGTCATTGTACTAGCATTTTTGTAATTTTGTGACATCATTTACGCACCCAACTATATTTTCACTTTTTAGATATTTCTGTCATGTTAGAATCAAATTAATATTTATCGCTATTTATAGTTTGTCGATCTATGGTCTGCGTGGTTAATTCCTAGCGTCAGATCTCCAAACCATGTTTTATTCCCCAAGGAAAACATGTCGTAAGTCCCAGCAAGGGGTTTGACAAGCGTCGGATTTGGAATCGAACAGTCCTGAGTTTGATACTCGGTTAGGTCAAGGTACATCACACACATTGCTTGGCACTGGTTAACTGCTAAGTCTGCCCAGGAAAACATGTATATGTCTCAGCAAGGGGTTTGACATTAACAGAACATATATATACATACAAATATTTCCTGTAAATAATTGAAAGACAAATATTATTTAATAAATCATAAGGTACCTACTCAGTCACAACTGCCACATGTTAACACTCTATTTACCCCTTGTATGTTAGCGGCAGATAAAATCATTTTTGCGAACAGCATAGAGCCAGATCAGACGGCATAGAATGTTTGCTGTTTGCTATTCTGTTAGTAGAGCTAAAACACTTGGCTGAATAGCAAACACCATAGATCATGATCAATAACGCCATGGCTGATCTGAATCTATGTTGTTTGCAAATGTGATTTTATTTACTCACCAGGCAATGGGTTAATCAAAACGAAAAGTATAAACTTTATTTATTTTTACAATGATTGAGAAACAAGCTTCAACAAATTATAGTAATCACTCTCGTTGGTGCAGATTTTCGTGTGGGAGGAAACCGGAGTACCCAGAAAAGACCCACCTGTCAAATCTTGTGGCCACCATACCATCTCACATAGTTCCGGTTCCGAGGATTGAACCCGGGTTACTTGCTAATCAGACAGTCGATGTGACCTGTTATCGCTGTAATCCATTCACTGATGCATTACATACAATAATCATATATCTAAGCTGTTCGATTAGCGCAGTGGTTAGTGCGCTCACTTCTCACCAATGCAGCCCGGGTTCGATCCTCAGACCGAGAATTATGTGAGATGGTACGATGGTCGCCAGATCGGACAGTTGGGTTTTCTCCAGGTACTCCAGTTTCCTCCCACACGAATGACCACATATACGCTTTCATCCGCGCCAACGAGAGTGATTAATATAAGTTGTTAAAACTTCGCAATCGTTGTAAAATAAATAAAGTTTAAACTTTTATAACCATATATCAAATTAAACAAGTAAATTGGATAAATTTATATCTCCCGCAGTACTGGAGCTAGATGGACAAATTTTATTCAATTAAAGGGCAAAACCTCTGGTGTTACTGGCTGAAGTGCACCATGGCGATACATAGTTATTTTAAGTTTAACCTAAAATTCCAATCATTGGTTACTCAGAACTTGCTCCGGACTGACTGCCAACTCACACATGATAATGATACCTGAGAGAATACATTAATGAAAACTCACACACAGCTGTATGTATTGTAGAGTTCAATCATGGGCATAAACATCCAGTCATTTGGCATTAGTGACTCTCCAATGTTGGCGGTAAAACAGCTTTCTGTTGCCATGGTGTCACCTACATAATGATTCCTGCAAAACACAATAAGCACTGAAAGACTAAGCGAAGGAATAAAAGCATTTATTGGGGTCAGAGGCCTACAGACGGATCTGTAGTCCAGTGGTAACATGCTGGACTGGTAATCCAGGGATCGCAGGTTCGATCCCCCGTCTGATCCTAATAAAATTAACAGTCTTTCAGATGCGACTTTAAACCGAGGTCTCGTGTCGGTGTTGTACACCGTGCTCGTAAAAGAACCAGAGGAGATTCTGGAATGGGTCTCTGTATCATTGCACTATCCACCAAAATCTAAAATAACTAATCTCTTCAGGAGGCGTCGCTCATACGGACAACCGGTAGCGACGGTAAATAAACGTAAAAACACACACAAGAGGCCTACATATCTAATGATAACATTAACATATACGTTATTTTTGTTTTCAATATTCGTTTTTATGTAATTAGGCAGGTCATAAAATATGTAACATTTGTAATGTGAGCCTCCCTTACCTGATGGGTACATTTTAAGATAAGTATTGTTTCATGAAAATCCTTCTGAAAGGGAAAATGTTGATTTACAGTCAAACCTGTCTTAAGCAGCCAGCCAAGGGAATCACATAAAGTGGCTGCTTAACAAAGGTGGCTGCTTAATAGAGGTCAAATATATAATAAAACAACATATTGGGAATCTGGAAACTGGCTGCTTAATACAGGGTGGCTACTTAATACAGGTGACCACTAACACAGGTTTGACTTATTATACATTTGCCCTCTATTAAACAGCCACCTGTGCTAAGCATTCACCTTCTGTAAATCGCTTGGCTGGCTGCTTAACACAGGTTTTACTCTATTTACAATGCATTTCTTTGGACATTTCATGACTGCAAATGATGATAAATAGAACAAAAGTTGTGTTAAACGTGTATTTATATCAATTAATGGAAGAGCGACATTACTATTGCACTGCGTGGTATTACTGACAACGTCGTAGAAATTAGTAATATTATTGTGAAGTCAAACAACAACTTTGACCATTCAGCAACTTCTAAGTGGTAAATGTAAACGCAAGTAGATTGAAAGGGGCTCAACATGACAAGTGTAATAAAAATGTAAACACAAGTAGGCTGAAAGGGACTCGACATGACGAGTGTAATAAAAATGTAAATAGTTGTGGCAATGGATCTATGTATATGCTGTGAATAATAAGAGACTGCAGGGCGTTCATTTGACCCGAGCTCCCGGGTTTTGACTCATGAAAATAGGTAAAGACGCTTGTTTGACTCTTGGTGAAAATGCGTAGTGGGTCAACTTTGATCAAGCGTCATCGAAATTTTATCAACAGTGTAATTATCCTAATCTGCCTGTCAAATGCGATCGGAGAGGGCGGAGTCCGTCTAAAAATAAACGCCATAACTTCAGCTTCGGCCAATGAACGAAGATGTCTGTAAAATTAGCCAACAACCATAAGCCTAGATATATTCTCGTAAAATTGGAGCCAAATTTACATGAAAATACGACTTTTCTGCAGATTTAATGAATATTTATTAAAAGGTCATGCTTTTATCTTATTGTCGATACCAAAATCATGTTCCGGAACAAACTATAAGCTACCCGCATTTTGTTTTGAAATCGGTGACTCCAGCCGTAAATCTAAGCGCGTCCATTTTGAATATGCTGATGCCACATATTATACGACGCCAGTGAATGATAAAACTTCTTTGTAGCCAATAAACAATTTAATTTACGAGTTTATATGATTTATTGACGCCAGTGAATGATAAAACTTCTTTCTTTGTAGCCAATAAACAATTTAATTTACGTGTTTATATGATTTATTGCAATTCGTAACTAAATATATTTTATGAAAATCACTTCTTTTCATAGTAATTCCGAGTATTCACGTCGTTATTTTACATTATGAACATTTTCAGATTCGTCCCAGTTTGGGTGTACAGTTTGGGTGTACAGTTTGGGAACAGCTGATCAAAAATCTCTTTCAATTGCCATAATAACTCGGAATTTTAGTTGATTTCGCAAATGATAATAATTATAAATATAACATATGCATAAACATGTGCTTAAATTCAAAATTTCATAGATATTGAAATGAATATGTCCCCTTTATATAAGAAATTCATGTTTTACAATGTCATGGAACCGTACTCGATCCGTTTCGTACCAATTTCATGAAAAATTAAATGCAGATCAGCTAAAAAAAATTGTATTTTGTATAATCGACATTTCTATTGGTTTGTCAAGGCTAATCTGGATGCAGGACCCCAGAAGGCTCATGTTGAAACTAACTACTCTTGATCATGTGGTGACCTTTGCAACTGGGATACAATGTAGAACTATGCAAGTTGTATGTATGTATGACTACATTTATGTCAAACCACTTGCGGGGAACTAGAAATGCTTTCCTGGGCAGAATTAGTCGACCTGAGTGGTTAACCAGTACTAAGGATTTTGTGTGAGGTATCAAGCCCGGACTGTTCTATTCCAAATCCTATGCTCTACATGTACAATAAAGTAACTTAAATACTTGTACGGTTGAACCGTTCTAAATCCAGATGCAAAGCTCAGCAAACTAGTCAATATTTTCTCTAATTATGATAACAAAATTACTGGTTGCATCCATGACACACCTTGGTCCAGAGGTTATTATATGGTCAGGAAAAAGTTATCTGTACGGAAAGTACCAACATGCATATTGACTTTTGAAAAATCCAGTTTGACTCTTGAGATTTTGACCTCAAGGGTCATTGACTCTTGACTTTCAAAGTCTAGTGAACGCCCTGAGAGACAGCAATGATAGTTTAGTTTATACAAATTTAATTTAGCTTGATTGCGAAACAAGTTCCTACAACTTATATTTGTATCAGATGAGGTAAAAATAAAACTTAGTAAGATACCTTAAAGCGACACTACATCAGTGAAAACACAAATTTCTACAGAATATATTTTCCTATTATATGGTATAATTTGTTTCCAAATATTTGCCTCAAATGCCGAGTATTTCAACTAATAAACAAACGTCGTATACGCGGTTTGTTTACATAACAAAATAATGTAAACATCCATGTGTAATACAACTAGTGTATCCTGAATAACACGATTTATGCTACAGATTTACCTTTATATCTCGCATTTGTGCCTATATATTTGTAGACTATTCTTAGTTAAATTATCTCTAAACGACATTATCTCGCATTTAATATTGACTCCGGTTTAATATTGACTCCGATGACAAACACACGTCAATTCAGTAGCATGGATGACTGTTGTGTGAAATCATACTTTCAATCCACAAAAACAAATATTTATTAATCCAAGTTAGTGGCCGAATGTATTCAGAAAAATTATATAACTGAAAAAAATGCATTTTATTTGCTTTTTGCGATGTAATGTCGCTTTAAATAAATGCATGTGACATTATATTCTATGCTGTATGTTGTTACCTTGAAGTGACGACCAGCTGTTCACTATGGCTCAGTGCAGCGAGATACGAGGCCCTAATACCTGTCAGGTTTTGCTGGGCATCAGCAATAAGTTGCTCACTGACAACTTCTACCTCTTCCTCCGTGGCTGTGTGGAGGTGGATGGGAGCAGAGAGACTGAGGTCCTGTAGATGAGCTGTCACCGGTTCTGTCTCCAATCTACCAATATAGAAGAACATAGAAGGACGAATTACAAATAATGACAGGTCAAATAATACAAATGGTTTTCTGACTTTCAATTTCATAATTACAAATTTGGCAAATATTTGATATTTTTCAATTGTCAACAACTGTTGCAGTCATGTACATTTCTTTCTTCAAATGCAAGTCGACCAACGTAAATGAAGACAAGTCAATAGACAAACATGAAGACAAGTCAACTGACGACCATGGAGAAAATGAAACTGACATACACGAATACATAGTCAACCAATGTATATTAACCCTACATACATGTAAACAACTTACCTGAGAGAGTAGATCATGAACCCATGTACCCATCCCCGTACTGTATACATGTAAACAACTTACCTGAGAGAGTAGATCATGTACCCATGTACCCATCCCCGTACTGTATACATGTAAACAACTTACCTGAGAGAGTAGATCATGTACCCATGTACCCATCCCCGTACTGTATACATGTAAACAACTTACCTGATGAATACTGGATTAAACACGACAGTAGAGAGTAGATCATGTACCATGTACCCATCTCCGTACTGTATACATGTAAACAACTTACCTGATGAATACTGGATTAAACACGACAGTAGAGAGTAGATCATGTACCATGTACCCATCTCTGTACTGTATACATGTAAACAACTTACCTGAGAGAGTAGAGCATGTACCATGTACCCATCTCCGTACTGTATACATGTAAACAACTTACCTGAGAGAGTAGATCATGTACCATGTACCCATCTCCGTACTGTATACATGTAAACAACTTACCTGAGAGAGTAGATCATGTACCCATCACCATACTGTATACATGTAAACAACTTACCTGAGAGAGTAGGGCATGTACCATGTACCCATCCCCGTACTGTATACATGTAAACAACTTACCTGAGAGAGTAGATCATGTACCCATCCCCATACTGTATACATGTAAACAACTTACCTGAGAGAGTAGACCATGTACCCATCCCCATACTGTATACATGTAAACAACTTACCTGAGAGAGTAGACCATGTACCCATCCCTGTACTGTATACATGTAAACAACTTACCTGAGAGAGTAGACCATGTACCCACCCCATACTGTATACATGTAAACAACTTACCTGAGAGAGTAGACCATGTACCCATCCCTGTACTGTATACATGTAAACAACTTACCTGAGAGAGTAGACCATGTACCCATCCCTGTACTGTATACATGTAAACAACTTACCTGAGAGAGTAGATCATGTACCCATCCCCGTACTGTATACATGTAAACAACTTACCTGAGAGAGTAGACCATGTACCCATCCCCGTACTGTATACATGTAAACAACTTACCTGAGAGAGTAGACCATGTACCCATCCCCGTACTGTATACATGTAAACAACTTACCTGAGAGAGTAGACCATGTACCCATCCCCGTACTGTATACATGTAAACAACTTACCTGAGAGAGTAGACCATGTACCCATCCCCGTACTGTATACATGTAAACAACTTACCTGAGAGAGTAGACCATGTACCCATCACCATACTGTATACATGTAAACAACTTACATGAGAGAGTAGACCATGTACCCATCCCTGTACTGTATACATGTAAACAACTTACCTGAGAGAGTAGATCATGTACCCATCCCCATACTGTATACATGTAAACAACTTACTTGATGAATACTGGATTAAACACGACAGTAGAGAGTAGATCATGTACCATGTACCCATCCCCGTACTGTAAACATGTGAGCAGTTTCAGGGACACGTGATGTATAACTGTCATGTCTATACCACTGTCTGATGCTGGCTGTGTTAATATAAAGTAATACAGAGTAGATGATGGAACAGCTTGTATCAGATAGAGATTGCAAAGAAATGAACACAGCTAATAGAATTTATGAAAATCGGACAATAAATCTAAAGGTTACAGATTTTGTTTTCTTTTTAAGGCAGAACCTCTTTTACTATCTCTTTACAAGGAGGGTAAGGTGTCTGGGCCCCAAGCCTTTACAAGGAGGGTAAGGTGTCTGGGCCCCAAGCCTTTACAAGGAGGGTAAGGTGTCTGGGCCCCAAGCCTTTACAAGGAGGGTAAGGGGTCTGGGCCCCAAGCCTTTACAAGGAGGGTAAGGGGTCTGGGCCCCAAGCCTTTACAAGGAGGGTAAGGGGTCTGGCCCCAAGCTTTTACAAGGAGGGTAAGGGGTCTGGGCCCCAAGCCTTTACAAGGAGGGTAAGGGGTCTGGGCCCCAAGCCTTTACAAGGAGGGTAAGGGATCTGGGCCATTTCCAAGTCTTAACAAAGATGGTAAGGGGTCTGGGCCATGCACAAGCCGTAACAAGGAGGGTAAGGGGTCTGGGCCATTCCCAAGGCTTACCAAGGAGGGCAAGTGGTCTGGGCCATGCACAAGCCATAACAAGGAGAGTAAGGGGTCTGGGCCATTCCCAAGGCTTACCAAGGAGGGCAATGGGTCTGGGCCATTCCCAAGCCTTACCAAGGAGGGCAATGGGTCTGGGGCGTCCAAGCACTCTATACAATAACATGATTCAATATACACAATACCTACACATACTGCAACTTACTTATGTCCAAATACAAGCTGATAAGGCAAACGCATGTCAAAGTATGTGTCTAGTCTAATACAATGCTTGTGTGGATATGCCTCGGATATGACCGTATGCATGAAAAAAGTGTACTCAATTCCATACTCAACTTGTGCTATTTAATTATTATTGGGGTCTAACGTCGCACAAACATATGGCGATTATCCAGCTATTATTGGTGGAGTAAGACCCTGATTGACCCTCCAAGCAGTATTCCAAGCATGGACTGGCACCCAGGTAGAACCACCGACCTTTCGCAAGCCAGCTGGATAGCTTCCTCACATAAAAGAATTCGACACCCCCAGCTACAGCTTAGATGGACAAAATACGGTCCAAATTCGAACGTACAACTTAAATGGACAAAATACGGTCCAAATTGAACTACAACTTAAATGGACAAAATACGGTCCAAATTCGAACGTACAACTTAAATGGACAAAATACGGTCCAAATTCGAACGTACAACTTAAATGGACAAAATACGGTCCAAATTCGAACGTACAACTTAAATGGACAAAATACGGTCCAAATTCGAACGTACAACTTAAATGGACAAAATACGGTCCAAATTCGAACCTACAACTTAAATGGACAAAATACGGTCCAAATTCGAACGTACAACTTAAATGGACAAAATACGGTCCAAATTCGAACGTACAACTTAAATGGACAAAATACGGTCCAAATTCGAACGTACAACTTAAATGGACAAAATACGGTCCAAATTCGAACGTACAACTTAAATGGACAAAATACGGTCCAAATTCGAACGTACAACTTAAATGGACAAAATACGGTCCAAATTCGAACGTACAACTTAAATGGACAAAATACGGTCCAAATTCGAACGTACAACTTAAATGGACAAAATACGGTCCAAATTCGAACGTACAACTTAAATGGACAAAATACGGTCCAAATTCGAACGTACAACTTAAATGGACAAAATACGGTCCAAATTCGAACGTACAACTTAAATGGACAAAATACGGTCCAAATTCGAACGTACAACTTAAATGGACAAAATACGGTCCAAATTCGAACGTACAACTTAAATGGACAAAATACGGTCCAAATTCAAACCTACACCTTAAATGGACAAAATACGGTCCAAATTCGAACCTACAACTTAAATAGACAAAATACAGTCCAAATATGGTCTACAAGTGTCAACACGTATTAAACGTTTTTCGCAAAGCATTATTTGGTAATGGACCTTCACTTAAAAATGATTTTTGGTTATACGCATAAACCCGGTTAATTGCATACTTTGACTTGGCAAATAGGTTATGCAAATAACCGAAATGTACTTTATATGAATGATGAGCTTTAAATGTTACCCTGACCTTCAACCAACACGGCGGACAGTATATTATGTTATATGTTATATTTTGGGATTTACGCCTACATCAGCACCATTTTGGGCTATATCGCTGGCGGGCAGCTTACCTAACAACACCTTTCCTGGGCAGGCTCCAGCGGTTAACCAGTACTTGGGTGCACCAACCTCTGTAAGAAACTGCCAACTTTTTCATATAAATGAGACACGGCCTGAGCGGGGCTCGAACCAGTGACCATCAGTGATGATAGGTTACAGTGGTATACAAGTCAGCTACCGTAACCACTCGACCACGGAGGCGGACCATCAGTGATGATAGGTTACAGTGGTATACAAGTCAGCTACCGTAACCACTCGACCATGGAGGCGGACCATCAGTGATGATAGGTTACAGTGGTATACAAGTCAGCTACCGTAACCACTCGACCACGGAGGCGGACAGTACAATACAGTTAAAGCAACACATTACTTCTACTAGTAAATGGGCTAGAGTGGTGAAAGAGTTCCGGGAGAAACATAAAGGTACTCTACCATTACTGCAGCCAACTTCAGCACATAGTATAGAAGGTGTGTCTCAAACTTGGTGAAGAAGTTATGGACGAGATGACTCAGTTTTCCTGCAGCTATCTTCCTTACATAGGTGCGCAAGTCCTGGGATTGTAGTACAACCATGGGTGACGCTACACTCTCACTACTGGACATCTACAAGCATCAAATCATTGTTAGCATTCACGTATTATGTATACAGGTATTGTGTATGTATACAGGTAGTGTGTATACAGGTATTGTGTATACAGGTATTGTGTATACAGGTATTATGTATACAGGTAGTGTGTATACAGGTATTGTGTATACAGGTATTATGTATACAGGTATTGTGTATACAGGTATTGTGTATACAGGTATTGTGTATACAGGTATTGTGTATACAGGTATTATGTATACAGTTATTATGAATATATAGTCAGGAGGAAATTACACATAGGGTGGAAATGGAGTACAGACTTTTTTTATTGATTGATATGAGTTTATAAAGACCTAAGGCAACATGATTTGGAGGGTGTGATACATTTCATCCATTGGCATATTTGAAAATCCAAAATGGCCACCACCACAGCCTGAAATCATTAAAATGACCATAATTCTTTAAGTATTTGTAACAGAGACGTTTGGGCTCTATACCCAGGTTTTTAAGCATGAGGAATCTACTAGAAGGGTTATTTATGTGATTAAACTATTATTTCATCCATTGGCATTTTTTAAAATCCAAAATGGCTGCCGCCACCCCCAAACATTGTGGGGCGCGGCGGCCATATTGGATTTTAAAAAATGCCAATGGATGAAATTTTGCACACCCTCCAAAAAATATTATCTTAAACCTTTATAAACGTGTATCAATCAACAACAAAATTATTATTAATTGTCTCACAATAAGTCCATCTGTTTATTTTTACATTGAGCATGTTATTAATTGTCTCACAATATGTCCGTCTGTTTGTTTTCACATGCAGCATGTTATTAATTGTCTCACAATATGTCCGTCTGTTTGTTCTCACATATAGCATGTTATTAATTGTCTCACAATATGTCCGTCTGTCTGTTCTCACATGCAGCATGTTATTATTGTCTCACAATATGTCCGTCTGTTTGTTTTCACATTCAGCATGTTATTAATTGTCTCACAATATGTCCGTCTGTTTGTTTTCACATGTAGCATGTTATTAATTGTCTCACAATATGTCCGTCTGTTTGTTTTCATATTCAGCATGTTATTAATTGTCTCACAATATGTCCGTCTGTTTGTTCTCACATTCAGCATGTTATTAATTGTCTCACAATATGTCCGTCTGTTTGTTCTAACATGCAGCACCTCATTCATTTCCACATTAAAGGGGCTCATTGAACATTTATATGTATGTTGATTTCTTTAGAATTACCTCCCCTAATCAATCTCCACAACTATTGGAACACAACATTTAGATTTTAAAAATTGTCACACTAAGAACATATGTTCACCTGTCCCTTTGTAGTCTGTAGCCCTCTGTGGACCTTGGTAAAGTTGTATACCATTCTATACCAAGCAACCAGAAACCCATACGGGGACTGGGAACCAACGGTCGGTACAAATCTGTCTTCTTGCACTGAAGAGTTCCCATATTCAGGGAGACAATTGCACTGCTCATGGGTTTTCAATTCAACAGGTTGTAAAAGGTTGGAATGCTTGCTGAAAATAAACAAATATTAGCTTTTTGACTTTGTGATCCAATACATAGACTGGATTTCCTGAGCTGAACTGTAACATTATCAACCCAGATTCTACGTTCGATGATCTAGTTCATAACACAAGTCGTCGATGTATAACAACACTTTTACCCTCATATAATTAAAACAGCTTCAGGTGCGAAAGGTTCAGAGTTCGAGCCCCGCTGGAGCCGTTACGATTGTGCCCTTAGGCAAGGCATTTAAATTCCACATTGCCTCTTCTCTCTCCCTCGTGGCGATGGATTCCATCAGGAATGAGGTCTCGAGAGTGATTAATATAAGTTGAAATAACTTGTTTCGCTATCGTGCTAAAATAAATTTGTATAAATAAAAAAAATTACAACAGTGTCCACACAATATAACCCTTTACCTCATAGTATCACATTACATAAAGTATTTCCTATAAGTATGATTATTATGCTAGCAATGTGTTTCTACACATGCTTCAGTCTTAGTCATTTCCAGTCTGGTTTAAGTTATATATTAGGATCGTATTATGACGCATCCCAGCTCTCAGCGCCCAGCTAACTCCTAGCCCGCTGTATCCAGACTCTCCTCTCTATCCCAGCTCTCAGCGTCCAGCTAACTCCTAGCCCGCTGTATCCAGACTCCCCTCTCTATCTCAGCTCTCAGTATCCAGCTAACTCCTAGCCCGCTGTATCCAGACTCTCCTCTCTATCTCAGCTCTCAGCTCGCTCCTAGCTCGCTGTATCCAGACTCCCCTCTCTATCTCAGTTCTCAGCGCCCAGCTCGCTCCTAGCCCGCTGTAGCCAAATTCTCCTCTCTATCTCAGTGTCCAGCTAACTCCTAGCCCGCTGTATCCAGACTCCCCTCTCTATCCCAGCTCTCAGCGTCCAGCTAACTCCTAGCCCGCTGTATCCAGACTCCCCTCTCTATCCCAGCTCTCAGCGTCCAGCTAACTCCTAACATGCTGTATCCAGACTCCCCTCTCTATCCCAGCTCTCAGCATCCAGCTAACTCCTAGCCCACTGTATCCAGACTCTCCTCTATATCTCAGATCTTCTCAAGTTAGCAACCAATATTCCAGCCCACTTATTAACATTACTTTAGACTACATGCAGAGAGACAGGACGATACCCAATCGTGCGTACACTTCTATATATGTACATCTTAACCATCATTTAGACTGAAGAGCATTTAAAGTTCCATGGAGGACCACTCATAATGTCACAGAATAAACTTAGTTTCAGAAGTGAACTTGTAAACATAGTCTTAGCTACAATCATGATTCGCCATGAGGGAGAGAGAAGAGGCAATATGGAATCTAAATGCCTTGCCCAGCGTAGGCTCGAACTCCGGGCCTTTCGCACCAGAAACGAACGCGCTACCACTGCGCTATTACGACTTCCACATAGCCTTAGCTACAATCATGATTCTAAAAGCATTAGTCTATATATTGTATAGTATTGAACTTGGCCTGGCTCTTATGTTATATTTCGGGTTTTAAGCCTGCATCATCACCAGTTTGGGCTATATCGCCGGCGGGCAGTTTACCTAACAACACCTTTCCTGGGCAGGCTCCAGCGGTTAACCAGTACTTGGGTGCACCAACCTCCGTAAGAAACTGCCAACTTTTTCATATAAATGAGACACGGTCTGAGCGGGGCTCGAACCCGTGACCATCAGTGATGATAGGTTACAGTGGTATACAAGTCAGCGACCTTAACCACTCGACCACGGAGGCGGAACTAGGCCTGGCTCTGTTTCACTAATCAACATAATTGAATTGTTTTATCGGGGAAAGTTCTTTTTTTGTTTTTCTAATTTTATTTCTCGCTCAACCTACATAATATAGTACAAAAACGATAACATGCACTGAAAGTAGTATCAACCGAAGTTAGAAACATTCATAAATCTATTGACACTTATGTAGTATCATCATGTATCCTGGTGGGAAACTCGAGGATATTTCTTATGTAGTATCACCATGTATTTAATTCATTTTAACTGCACCTGTCGGGAGCCTCATTTCACTACATTCCACAACTGCACAACCACATATGTTAATGTGAACGTCCGTAATAAGAAACAGTTCTGGTGTCATTTTCAAGTTAGTTTCTGTTTGCTGTCAAAATTAAAAACTACAGACAAAACAAATTCATTAGAATATATTACTTTATAATTAACTGTTCGTGATAGTCAGAAATTAGCTAAAATACAAAAGTACATCTAACCGCGCAGAAATACGAAGCACAACCAGTGGCAGAGAAAATGCCATCTTTCACTGTTTGAAAACAGTGGAAGATGGACATGTATCTATAAAGTCATAAATTGTTTGACAATATGACCCACAGTGCCTTCTTACACCAATTAGTTACCTTAGTTTAGAACATATAGAAGTGAATCCTATAGAGGTCCAGTGCTGGATGCAGCCGGCATAAACTGTTTCCATATCCTGCAAGCAGGTCACAACATCCACCCCATGTAACTGTAGAAGGCATAAAAGATAGTCAACGCAATATACCGGCTTGTCTGATCAGTGGAAATATTTTCCTTCACTTTATTCATAGCCATACATCAGTGTTCATTCTAGGTCAGAATTTTTGGGAGAAGTGAGAAAGCGCGTGATAGCTTCCTTAAATGGTGTTCTTTAATATACTTCTGCAAAATAGGGTTAAAATGCACAGTACAACCATTAAATACAACATTTGAATAGAAGGAGTGCTTTATAATGGGCCAGTGTATCTTACTAGACAAAATTTGTTTGAAAATCGTAAAAACCAAGGGAGAAGTGGGGCCCCCAGCGGGCGAAGTCAGGGTCCCTAGGGCGACAATTTCGCCCACATCGCCCTCTAAAATGATCCCTGATACATGTCCAGATACGTTTATTTATGCCCCCCCCTGGTTAATCGGGGTGACGCCCCCTCCTCCAGAAGTATATGGGCCATACTATTTGTTAGAGGATAACTGGAAGACGTTCCAATTCTGCAGCTGATTTGGATCTATGTTGTTTGCAAATGTGATTTTATTTACTGAGCAGGCAAAGGGTTAATAAACAAACATGTTTCCAATACGAGAGTTTAAATTTAAACTTTATTTATTTTACAACGATTGCGAAGCAAGTTTTAACAACTTATATAATAATCACTCTCGTTGGCGCGGATGAAAGCGTAAATGTGGTCATTCGTGTGGGATGAAACCGGAGTACCCGGAGAAAACCCACCTGTCCGATCTGGCGACCACCCATCTCACATACTTTCCGGTCCGAGGATCGAACCTGGGTTGCATTGGCGAGAAGCGAGCAGAAATGCGAGAGTGTTATTAGAGATACTAGATAGGAATCATCTCAGCATCTCTACACAAATCTACATATTACATACTTACAAAAGAGAATTAGTATTTCTTCAAAGACTTACCTGTGATTGACTGTGTACGTAGTATGTGGTGATGAAGTTCAGACAGGCTGTTGGTAGCTGCAAAGACTTACCTGTGATTGACTGTGTACGTAGTATGTGGTGATGAAGTTCAGACAGGCTGTTGGTAGCTTCAAAGACTTACCTGTGATTGACTGTGTACATAGTATGTGGTGATGAAGTTCAGACAGGCTGTTGGTAGCTTCAAAGACTTACCTGTGATTGACTGTGTACATAGTATGTGGTGATGAAGTTCAGACAGGCTGTTGGTAGCTGCAAATTTTGTTTCTGCAAGATAACAATACAACGGTGTTTAGTTTATGGTTGGTTTTGGGGTTTAACCGTTAAATTTGAACGTCAACAAACACAAACAGCGTTGGTCATATGGTGACTCTCTAGCTATTATTGGTGGACGAAGAACCCGGGATGCCCCTCCGAGCAGTATCTCAGGCGCTGACACCCAGGTAGAACCACCAACCTTCTCCAAGCCAGCTGGATAGCTTCCTCACATGAAATAATTCGACACCCCCAGTGGGATTCGAACCAACAGCGGTGAGTGGTAAGTGATTTGAATTCAACGACCGTAACCACTTGGAGATTGGCATTCATTATTTATTAATTACAGGTCAATAGAGATATTATAATTCTAACATTTACCAAGGTGATCAGTATCTTACTTTGATCTGGTAACTACTGGCAAGATCACATAGTGTAGATGTTAGCAAGGCTCTGATTGGCTGGATGAGGTCTGCAACATGTGCCCAATTGATGGTTGCCACGACTACATCCTCTGACCTGTCGACCTCCATGCTGCTTCCATCTTGACTTAAAATTAAAATAATCCCTAATGACCTTCCGGTACTATATTAATTATTTCTTTGCAGTTGATTCTTAATTTTATATTATGTATTATATGGTCAGACATATTTTTTTCACTATTGGCATGGCAACATGCTAAGTTACTAACAATTTACAAAAGGTTAACCCGTTACCTGCTAATAACAACTATTGGTGCTTTTGCAAACACCATATAGAGCCAGATCAGACGGAACATGACATGCACAGAACGTGATCAGGCTCTATGCTGTTTGCTATTCGGATAGTGGAACTAAAATTCTTGGCTGAATTGCAAACAATATAGATCCTGATCAGATGCACCGTGGCGTTATGCCGTGGCTGATCTTGATCATGTTGCTTCCAATTTATGCAGCATTTTAAGGGTCAAGTTGATATCCACGAAGTCTCAAAAACAAATTTGTGTACATTGTAAATATATTACGAATTGGTTTAAACATATTTATTAATTCATAATGTACAGTACAGCTTATTGAGATTATCTCCATTACGAATAGAGAGTAGTTGCGATAAAACACAAAAAGAGAGGTTTTTGAAAGCATGTCTTTTAACCATTTCAACACTACAGACCTCTAAATATGCTTACAAAAAGTGTAGATCCAGATGAGCCGGCTCATGATGAGCCGTCTCATCAGGATCTGCACTTTTTGCCAGTAATATTACTATTTTTAGACAAAATTACCCATTTTGATTAATGAACTGGTTCAAATGTAATTTTCTTAATAATTTATTGGTCTAAAAATATCACGGACCAGTCCATTACTTACAGTTACTTGGTGTGGAAAGGGTTAACATTGGTTGCACAAACTTTACAATATTCAAAATAATTGGTGGCCTATGGTCTGCATGTTATGAGTGATAGTATAACTGAGTATTATTTAGTTTATACAAATTTATTTTAGCTTGATTGCGAAACAAGTTCTTACAACTTATATTAATCACTCTCGAGACCTCATTCCTGATGGAATCCATCGACACGAGAGGAGGCAACATGGAATTTAAATGCATTGCCTAAAAGCACAATTGTAACTGCTCCAGCGGGGCTCGAACTCTAGGCATTTCGCACATGAAGCGAACGCACTACTACTGCGCTATCACGACTTCCAGCATTATTTAGTCAATTTGATTCTGTGAATATGTAGATCTCGACAATACTAGTGTCATCTGAAGTCTATAATAGATGACTCACAGAATGATTCAATCTTTATTAAACATTTGATACATCCACAAAAAGGGGTCATTAATGTGTGCCCCCACCCTTCTCTCCCACTCTCAAATCACAGATCCTCGTACATATCCGACATTTATCAAAATAAATTGTGTTGCAATCATAGATATTCATATTGTCAGTTGTCCTACTGGGATGGGAACAATGAGAGACATCGGTCAGTTACTGCCCCTGAATACTCTCTAAAAGTAGATAGGTCATACTAAGTGTTTTCCTCCGTTTTTATCGTTGTTTCCTTTGCACAACATGCTAGCAGTATTATTCCACCTTCACTTCTTATGAGTTTTAAATTACTATATCTCGACAGATCTCATACAGTATATGCAATGGGTACTTATTTCTAAAAGAATGTTTTCAGTTAATTAACACGATTTGGATATAATCACATTTATCATACCGCAACATCTGGTTAGGGATCAACAGTAAAAACAAAGGATTCTAACTAAAAGGACCTATTCACATTTTGGAATAATCAGACTTTATCTGCCAAGGGAGGTAATAGAAAATTAGAGATGTCTCTCATTGTAAGTGTACGGTAAGTCATGCGCAACCTCTTAATCTTTTAAATAACCACAATACTGGGCCATTGAAATCATGTGCTATGTGATATTATGTTTGCTATCTATTTTTATGGTCCTATTAAATATTGTCCATTTTAGTAATGTCAAACAAATGACGTAAAATAAGCTCAATTTCCATTGAAACTGAAAATATCTTTTAAAATGATGGATATTATATATTTTTAAAAAAATTGATATTCCTGTAAAAAATGTTTGTTTAATCCATTTATACTTATATTAGTTTTACCAATTAAGTCATTGATTTACTAGGTTAATATTCTTTATGGCTAACAAGCACATTTGTCTTACCCACATAACTTAGTTATGTTTTAACAGTTTTCAGCATTTGTCTTAGAAACAAATTAATAATAAATATGCATACTATTATCAGGGATTCTAATTTAATAGCTGTTACCATTAGTTTATGTTATATATAGTCGGCTCAAAAGCTCACTCAGAGCCTGTGTTGTATAGCTGCTATCTTGCCGACTCAAAATAAAAGTTATCTTATGTTGCAGGATAGTACACTGATAAACAAGTATTAGTTGTTGACAATTGTTAAAACAAAGGTTAGGCAAATTTCAGAAACATGCATTAAAGGTATACCAAGAACATTGAGGAATTGGGGGGAGAGAACTTAGTACGGATCATTGTCTGGGAGAGGAGATATAAATACCTGTGTTTTAAAGCGTTTCGTTTGCAAGGGATCATTGTGTGGGAGAGGAGATATAAATACCTGTGTTTTAAAGCATTCGGTTTGTGCGGGATCATTGTCTGGGAGAGGAGATATAAATACCTGTGTTTTAAAGCATTCGGTTTGTGCGGGATCATTGTCTGGGAGAGGAGATATAAATACCTGTGTTTTAAAGCATTCGGTTTGTGCGGGATCAATGTCTGGTAGAGGAGATATAAATACCTGTGTTTTAAAGCGTTCAGTTTGCGCGGGATCATTGTCTGGGAGAGGAGATATAAATACCTGTGTTTTAAAGCTTCAGTTTACGCGGATCATTGTCTGAAACACAAAAAAACAACACCACACGTAGAGGAGATATAAATACCTGTGTTTTAAAGCATTCAGTTTGAGCGAGATCATTGTCTGGGAGAGGAGATATAAATACCTGTGTTTTAAAGTGTTCAGTTTGCGCGGGATCATTGTCTGGGAGAGGAGATATAAATACCTGTGTTTTAAAGCATTCATAAAACCTATAAATACCTGTGTTTGAAAGTGTGAGATTTGCACGGGATCATTGTCTGGGAGAGCAGATATAAATACCTATGTTTAAAAGAATGCGATTTGTGCTGTGTGGTAGCAACACAGACTGCCATTTCGAGACAGGAGACGAGGGCAGCAATCCTGTCCTGATCATTGGAGGGTCGATCTAGAGCACCATCACAGCACCTCAGTCGCTCCACAATCACTGGATACAACTCTCTATAGAGAAAATAACAAATGTGCACATAAATTAATATACTTGTCAACAAAAATACTATTTATCTATTACGGTATATGGCGGCGCTTGTTTGCCGAGATTCCCGTTAATATTATTATTATGGTTAGATGGCCTTGTCCTAGAGTTGGTAACACACGTGACATATAGAGTGAACCAGGAGTGAGGCTCTGACAGCGATACAGAGCGACCTAGAGTTGGTAACACACGTGACATATAGAGTGAACCAGGAGTGAGGCTCTGACAGCGATACAGAGTGTCCTAGAGTTGGTAACACACGTGACATATAGAGTGAACCAGGATAGGCTCTGACAGCGATACAGAGGCCTGATGTACCGACAGATACAGAGTGTCCTAGAGTTGGTAGACACAAGTGACATATAGAGTGAACCAGGAGTGAGGCTCTGACAGCGATACAGAGCGACCTGGACGTGATATCCGGAGTGAGCTCTGACAGCGATACAGAGGCCTAGATGACAGACAAGTGACATATAGAGTGAACCAGGAGTGGCTCTGACAGCATACAGAGCGACCTGGATGTGATATCCCGAGACAGATACAGAGTGTCCTAGAGTTGGTAATACAGGGCCTAGATGGTACACAAGTGACATATAGAGTGAACCAGGAGTGAGGCTCTGACAGCGATACAGAGCGACCTGGATGTGATATCCCGAGACAGATACAGAGTGTCCTAGAGTTGGTAACACAAGTGACATATAGAGTGAACCAGGAGTGAGGCTCTGACAGCGATACAGAGTGTCCTAGAGTTGGTGACACAAGTGACATATAGAGTGAACCAGGAGTGAGGCTCTGACAGCGATACAGAGCGACCTGGATGTGATATCCCGAGACAGATACAGAGTGTCCTAGAGTTGGTAACACAAGTGACATATAGAGTGAACCAGGAGTGAGGCTCTGACAGCGATACAGAGTGTCCTAGAGTTGGTGACACAAGTGACATATAGAGTGAACCAGGAGTGAGGCTCTGACAGCGATACAGAGCGACCTGGATGTGATATCCCGAGACAGATACAGAGTGTCCTAGAGTTGGTAACACAAGTGACATATAAGTGAACCGGAGTGAGCTCTGACAGCGATACAGAGTGTCCTAGAGTTGGTGACACAAGTGACATATAGAGTGAACAGGAGTGAGGCTCTGACAGCGATACAGAGCGACCTGGATGTGATATCCCGAGACAGATACAGAGTGTCCTAGAGTTGGTAACACAAGTGACATACATATAGAGTGAACCAGGAGTGAGGCTCTGACAGCGATACAGAGCGACCTGGATGTGATATCCCGAGACAGATACAGAGTGTCCTAGAGTTGGTACACAAGTGACATATAGAGTGAACCAGGAGTGAGGCTCTGACAGCGATACAGAGCGACCTGGATGTGATATCCCGAGACAGATACAGAGTGTCCTAGAGTTGGTAGACACAAGTGACATATAGAGTGAACCAGGAGTGAGGCTCTGACAGCGATACAGAGCGACCTGGATGTGATATCCCGAGACAGATACAGAGTGTCCTAGAGTTGGTAGACACAAGTGACATATAGAGTGAACCAGGAGTGAGGCTCTGACAGCGATACAGAGCGACCTGG